>BGZK01000228.1:0-569705 GCA_005406025.1 Eumeta japonica
TGCATCGTCATAAACGTCATAAGCGTGTTCTGATGGAGTTCAGATTCGTTTCCCGTTTAGGAGGATAGGGTTTACAGCTGAAACAAAATTTGTCTAGTTGTTGCGTCGGCTTTTCGTCGGTCCATTGTTGAGAGAACAATTCTCGTATTTTCCTTCTATGTCAGATCGACAGATTGGAATTCATATTGGCTGACGTTAGCCCGGTGCGCGGTTGAAGTTGTTTCGGAGGGAATGGTCGTGTAATATTATTAAGTTAATAATACATTCGTTAATGCGCTCGTCGTTGGAAATCTAACCTAGCACCTTCTAGTTGGAAGGCAACGCTCTTATCCACCGAGCCACCGCCGCTCACGTGCTTCCAGTTTGAGTCTGATTGTTCAAAAGCAATTTATTAAACCTTGTTTATAATCAATGATTTGCGTTTGTTGTTAATTTGTAATAGATAATTGTTAATTTGAAATAGAAGTCAGATTCGATTCAGTAACAACTAAAATCTTTATAAAATTTGTAAGTATAATAATAAAAATACGCATGCACACGCGAAATATGTACGAATTCGGCGTACCTAGATGATTTCGTTTAACTTTTAATTACTTGAAAGTAATATTAAAACCTTAATACTAGAAAAAAATAAGAAAAAAATGTTCTGTAATTTATGTTTCGTGTTTTCGTCGACGTTTTGGTTTCAGCTGCCCCAAGTTTTTCGCGACGTACGATCCTGGCCGATCGACCTTCACCAGTCTATTCAGTAGGGAGGATGACGGCACACGAAGTCCAAGATCTTCAGTCACCACTCGTGAATACTTAATTCTTCGAGAAGACACATTTATAGATTGTCACACCTCTAATCCAAGAGAACGCAAGAGTTGTGAAATCACTTCGATGTTTGTCGGTTTGTTTGTTCATGTCCTTTTTTCTAAGAAAGGTTATGTATGATTAGGAGTAGGTACTTACGTTTCCGTGGCTACATGACGAATGGTATTGTGTATGTAAAATTAAACTTCCAAATAGGAGATTGAACAGATCGATAAACTGCAACAAAGATTCTAGAAAGAAAGGACCTTCAAAATCTCCAGCTCAGTACTATGACGGAGAAGTTTCATTAGAAATTTTAATTCGCAGCGAGCCAGCGTGGCGATTAAGGCTTGTTGTCCGGCCTTCAAAGAAGATGATAAGTCCTAGTGCGGCATTATGTGGTTCGTACAAAAACAGATTAAAAGAAAGAAAATATCTTTACAATTTATCAACTGAAATAACAAAAAGAAGCAAAAAGATTAATGCGACAAAAAACTAAAAAAAAAAATGTGCAAAACGTTATTATCTACGTGTTTTTTTTTTAGAAAAGAATGATAAATGGTCCATTCTATATATTTATTTAAGAAGTTCTTCTGTTTGATAAAAAGCATCAGCAATATCATAACGCGAAGTTGGTAATTTACACAATATTTCCTTTTTTTTTTAATATAAAAAAAAAACTAGAGATGTTTCAGAAAAATAAGAATCGATATAAACTCATATCGGAACTGTGTCTACATATTAGTCGACTGTGCAATGTCACGAATTCATTTAAGTGACTTTATTAGTCGATGTATGTACGTGCATATTTAATGATACTAATATTCAGTGATATACCTGAAGATGTACAAAACTCACCCTTATATAAATTAAAAAATGTTTTTAAACTTTTTCATTAAAAACTCTTTTTGACTATGTAAAGGACAAATCAAGTAGTTTGACTTTTTATCACATGGTTTTCGTTTTATGTAATAGTTTCGTATTTGATTATAATTGTATATAACAAAATTTCAAAATAGGCATAATTATGTTTCTTGCTCATTCTTATAGAGAAAAGATTGCTTTTGGAACGAGTGGTAGATGTATAAAATATAAGAACGTGCTTTAGTGTTATGTAGTGAAATGTTATGTAAAGAATAACTACATATTGAACTAGAATTTGGTACTCATTTTTTTGCTAGTGCTCACATAGTATTATCGTTTAGGTTTTTTAGCTAAATGTTATTATAAGCACTTCATGAAAATTTATATGAGTGCGCTCCGTAACACGTTTGGAAGAGCATTTGATTTTTTTACTAGACTAGTGAATTTAAATTATGCTAAAAATAAAGTATAGTTCGACCGTGTTAAATGTATGCACAATCGTTTTTTAATATTTTAATAAAAACCAAAAATGTTCAATGTGATTTTTTTTGGAAAATCGTGTAAGCATATTTGACTAAATAGTTAAGCAATTTATTAAAAGGTAGAAAGTATTATGTTCAAAAGATTACAATTTGCTACTTTTAATATTTCTCGAAAAATGATTACTGAAATTAAGTTACTAACATTATTATAATTTGTGTTTTCTCGGCTCCATCAATAAAAAAAATAAATGTTGATACAAAGCATTTGTTATTTCTGATTCGTTTTGTATGAGTATTTCCAATTCACAGCATAATAATTTATGAAATTATCTTACAATTATTTTAATTAAATATTTCGTTTCAAATATCCAATATTACATGTGTGAAAGTAAAATAAGGTTGCGGCGGAGTGCGTTCCTCTTTAGTAGATTGACAAACAAAAAACCTTTTACGTATTCTTATAAGATGACGACACAATGGAATATATGTTTTTAAATATTATAGTATTTATTTATTTTTTTAATTTGACGAATTGTAAAATGGAAAAAAAAATATACATTTCGATATTTTTTTACATGTATGTCATTACAAAATGGTGATTATTATAAGAGAAAAATGTGACATCTATTATTAGATAGATGAAATATAAAAAGAAATGCGCCATCTAGTGATGTAAGGACAAATTAACTTTAGAGACATCTCTTGTTAAATAGTAGAACTAAGTACCCCATCTGATGCTTAATAGCCGATGTAAGAATTATTCAAAAAATTGTACAATAAATTAATATTATATAAACAATAAATTATATTACTCTTAATGCAAGTCTTATTTGATATTGCATTTTTATATTTGTATAACATTACACAATTTTTAAATCTTAACCTTTTTCATTGTTACAACTTTTCAATAATAGATGGAAGTAATTCACAATTGTTTTAACTTTCAAATAAAAGATGACGCTACAAGTTCAATTTAAACTAAAGGTACCAGGAAGGAGAGAACGTTCGTCGTTTTAAATATTATTAAGTAATTCTTGTTATGTGAGAGAGATTTTGTTGGATTATTATAATACTCAAAAATTTGCAAATTATATGAAAACGAAAAATGTTTGAGTGTTAAAAGAGCCCATGACAGTAATTTTAAACTGCAAGTTTCTTTATTTACTTGTTTTACTGTTCCTCCTGTTAGAAAAACAAAACTCATGTATTAACATTGTAATTATAAAAGAAAAATTGATTTTAAATATAATTAAAATTTGTAATAAAATGTATATTAAAAAAGGGCTTAATTTATGACTGTGAAACAATTATTATTTAAAATCTATTGATGAACAATCCCGACGAGTGCTAGTCTAGCGCGCTAACTGTCACACATATTGCTTTAGATAATTTTATTCGTGTATTCGTATTTATGCAAATCTAGTTATATATAAATTAACTTTTTACAAATCAATCTTCTTGCTTACCTTTTTTTAGATATTTTAAGTCAGAAACATATTTCATTTCTTTTTTTGAAAGTCTCCAGATCCTCTAATACCTAATTTTAAATTGTTTACCTGCAAATTTTGTAAATAAATGTAGGGATAATATTTTATGTATACAAGTTAGGAATTTATACGGATTGAATTTAAAAAAAAAGAAAGTTTATATAGATTGAAGTTAGCCCTTTTATAACCTTAAACACAGTTTTTAAAATTCGTGGTTCCTATTTTGCTCCAAAATCATCTTCAATTCAAAATTCCGAAGTTTTTTCACCGGAATTCGATGAGTTAGTTCTGAAACTGTGTCGATTTTCAAATCGATGTTAATAGCAGACGGACAAGCGGATCAATAGACACTGTACCATAAGTTTCGTTTTTAATTTCATAAACTCAATCTTTGAAAGCGGTCGCGGCTCGGAGGATGTGAGCCTCATCTTCGAACCAGAAGTTACTTAGAATGAGTCATGACCACAGTCGAATTGACCAATCAGTTTACAACTCAGGTCGAATTTAACCACCCGTATTGAACCGCCACGGTGGGCTTAACGTCCAAGCTTTCAAATTGTGTACATCATTGAAATCGAACGGATTGCGGTAGGGCATCCCTAAGCAGTTGGGGATGATTTAAAAACCCTACGGAATCTCAAAAAACAGTGCGGGCCGCGGGGCGCGCGCCCTTCATCCGCCGAGCGCAGCGCGCGGTCCGTCGGCGCGGGCCGTCCCGTCGCATATAAATGGCTTTTAAGTGGTCGGTTTTTCCGGTTTTTTCCGGCGGTGAGTTAACACATTCTCCGCCGGTCCCCGCGGCTAATTGCCGCGTTTGTCCGGTGATTAATTCGCCGCGGTGCCGGCGCTGACGGCGTTTTACGGCAGAGTTCTTTTTTATTATCTCGTTTTAGGCGACACGGAAAACAGATTTGGTGTGGTTCCGTAGATAATAATAATAGTATGTTTTCGGACACGGATACATCACCATCTGGTCCCGAATTAAGTAACGAGGCTTGTACTAAGGGTAGGCACCAGATAGTTGGTTTATACATAAATACTTTTTTTTATATAAATATATACCTGCATATAATAATAAAAACATCCAGGCTCAAGAAAAAAAAATTGGTTGCCTGTAAAGTCGGTATACGGGCGAAAGTTTTACGTGACAACGACTTTGAATGGTAAAATCATTTTAATGTGAATATTCATTCGTATAGTAGGAAGAAGGATGAAATAATAGTAACAATTTAAAACAT
The DNA here is from genome assembly GCA_005406025.1 of Eumeta japonica. Taxonomy (NCBI): domain Eukaryota; kingdom Metazoa; phylum Arthropoda; class Insecta; order Lepidoptera; family Psychidae; genus Eumeta; species Eumeta japonica. The sequence goes on from BGZK01000228.1 coordinate 4,867, forward strand.
TTATTTATACAAAGAATTATATTTAAAACATTAATTTATACAAAGAATCTCGCACTGAATTTCATATTAACAAAATTTTATTTTTACCTTTACACATACATACGTATTTATATACAAATATACATACAATAACTTGCAATACATTTGCAAGCTATGCACTAATTCTCTAGTGCTGCGCGCGCGGCAGACCGATCATAGTTGAGTGGGAGAGAGACGCAAGGCATTCGGCGGGCCTCTCTCTCGTTCGGTGACTCATCGTAACGTTACCGAGCGTTACACTTTTTCATAAGTGACTCCCAGCCGCAACCTAATTTAAGACGTTGTCACGTCAACATTAACTTATAATCAAATAAATGAATGTTTGTCTTGTGCGGGAATCGAACCCACTCCCCCGGCGCAGCAAGTAGGGTCACTGTCAACTGCGCCGTAGACGTAATATTAGATTCTTAAATTACAAGAAAAAAAATGTGCGCGCGTATCACCGTACACGAAATACAGAGGTCAGACTTCTTAAATAATGATAGATATTAATTAAACAACGCTTGATATCTCAGCTGTATATAGCGTACGATGCGTGCATCTACAACGCGCGCATACGCGACTCCATCTCATTCTATCCTTTCGTATCTTTCTGTATACATCGCTCTCTTTTGCTCCACTCCCGTGGCTTCGAAGTGTATATCTCTCTTTCTCCTTTTCTTCACTTTATATCTTGTTTATATAAGAAAATGTGTCTAAACGTGACGCATCTTTAAAATTTCGATTTCGATTCTCGTCCAATTATCGATTATCGAATCATCGCTTAAGAAATCTCACTTCTAAAATTTATCGGATAGAGCATGCGAGACGGGCTCATTTTGGATCTGTAAGTAGTTTGGAAGTTTTTAAAAATAAACAACAAAAGAATTATTTTAGGATTTATTTAAAAAAAAACTGCTGATGTCAATTTTAGAATTAGAACATATAAATTCTACATTTAAGAACACCAAACAGAAACCCGTATGTCATTTTAAACATTTAGTCGTCAGTTAAGTTACTGGAATGACGTTGTTATAAGTATTTAATTTAACTACTGTGAACGAAAATTGAATGAAGGTCAATATTTTTAAACATTTTTTATTTTATTTTGTATACATTTATCATTACGTATGTAAATTTAGAAACCTTTTGATTATTATTTTCAAAGCAAATGTGATATTCTTTTTAAATTTCTAAATTTGATTATATATTCCTTTGGTCGCTAGTACCCTAAAAGAAAATATGGCCAGCAATTTGGATAATAAAGTTTAACAGCTTTTTTAGGGTCAACTTCCGAGTTAATTTCGCTTTTTCAAGCGATTAATTGCCATGTTGATGGGAGAAATTTGCAGCGAAAGAGCTGTGACAGATTTTTGTTTTATATCCCATAAGGTATATTGAGAGTATTCTTTTTTATTATATTCAAATTTATTTTTTATACCACTTAACACGTGATATAAGATTCTAAAAGCGCTTATTTCATAACTTTGTAAAATCTTTATACATTCGAATAATGTAGGGTATTTTTCAATATTGATGGCTGAAATAGTCGATTAAGAGTTTAACGAATTTTCAAATGTTGAAAAATCCACACTCGTAAATGTTATAATAAAAAAAGATCCCAGACATTGTAATAAATGAGTTTCTAGAAAAATGCTGCTTTTTTGGAGTGGAAAATAGAAAACATGCTATTTGTGTTTCTGGAAATGAAAATTCTCGTTTGAAAAAAATCTTTTTATGGCTAAAGTATCGAACGATACTTATTATGGTGCATAGTTGTTTTTGAAGTTAAATCCGTCTAAAATTGTAACTTAGACCCTTTGTTAAACGCAATCACAATACTCTTTATAAAACCAAACGGGAAGGTGGTAGCACCGAGATGAGAATTTCTTTCAACAAATGCAAAACGTTTAAAGTCAGAAAAGGGAAAAATCTAAGTCAGTCTTTTACTTATAGTTAGTTAGTATTCGTAGATAAATAGAGTCAATGTTTTTAGAAGTCATCATACAAAAAAAAAACTGAATCGATTATTTTTGGATAGCAAAGTAATTTCTTCACGTCACGTCATAAGCAAATCTTAATATCGATTATGTAAATGTCTCTATAGAACCTAAGACTTACAATAAAAACATAGATGTCCTGTATAACCAAGGACGCAGCCAAAGAGGGGGTCGGGAATCCAAATACCCCGTAATTTTTTTTACCCGAATTTTAATGTCATTTCATGAATTTCATGTACATTTTGTCGTTGTATTTTCTCGAATTTCCCGATACCAAAATCTAAACAGGGCGTAGTCGGAAACGTGAGAGGACAATGAGTAGGCCTTCTATACTTACCTTGCTTTGCCAACTTCTTTTTTTGACGCTGATAAGCAGCAGCGTACCCAAAGACTGATGCAATTTAATCCCATGTCCTTGCAAAGATCGAAATGGTCTAGGCAGGTTTGAGAAAATCACCACATCCTACATAGACCGTCCTAGGTGTTGAATAAATGACAGTGTATGTATAAATTCAGAATACTAAATATTGTATTAAATTAATTACAGTTCTTTGATAATATAATCTAAATCTAAGTATGTGCCTTCTCTAATTAATCTTATGTGATTATGGATCACATATATCTCCTCAAATTTTGAAAACTCAATTCCCATATTTGAACCCATTGGAGATGTTTGATTTGTGAGTTAAATGTGAGAGTTTAATGGAATATGGAATATTTATTTACTGTATTTATATTTTGCAATTTCGGAACAATTTTGTTTCTAAATTATTACCACATAGCTTACTAAGTAGGATCAAAGTGGAGGGGTATTTTTTGAAAAGCATCGTAGAATGTCAATTGGCAGGTGTACGAAGAGTTTAAGAATATTAATCTGTATAAATCTATATAAATCTGTAGTCTTTGTCGGTACATGGAATTTTTTTGTGAAATTTTGTAATAATTAATTTAATTAATAAAAAAATATTAATTATAATAAATTCGTTTCGTGATTCAATGACCTCAACTCCATCATTTGTAAATTGTATGGATGTAAATTTGTATTGATTGATATTGATGAAAATCGATACACAGTAACAACATGTGATTGGGCAAACGATATAGCATATATGTTTTCGTTGAAGTGTATGGCTGTTTGTTGTCCGGGTCAATCTCCGAAGCAAATGAATAGATTTAAAGTAATTTTGAAAAGAAATTGAATTGAATATTAGTTATCTGTTTATATTAATATATCAAGCATTCGACATTTTGATAAAATTTTGTCATAAATATTTATTCCATAACGCACCTAATCTATGCTTATCGTTCTTAAAGTTTTATTCAACTGCAGAGAGACAGATCGATAAGGTATTTGTTTCTCCGAGTTAATCTCTGAAAAAGGCTGATTGGGTTGTAATGAAATTTTACATAGGGATGGACTATTTTCAATTAGTGTATTTTTTTCAGAATTCTTTGAGTACCTAAGCCAGTCATTACATTATTATGAAAATGTGCGATATGTTAGCGCACGGATGAGAGCATTTCTAAAAAAAAACTAGCATTTGTACACGACTACTTCTGCGTATTTATATTACTGAGCCAAATCGCTGAGGCGACTCTGAAAATTCCTTCACTAATAAGAACTTCTCTAAGTAAAACCGACTATTAAAGTTTCGTTGTAATTTCATCTGCATTAGTATACTTGTGCTATTACATATTACGTACAACAATCATTTCACTCATGAAAAGCTACACAATCCTCGAGTAAATTTATTTTGATACTAGAATTTGTCCTGAATTCGTCCAAATTGGAGGCGTGACTGGTAGTGGAATCGTAATAACAAGCAGGATGGGGTGTAGAATTGAGAATCGAGACTGGAAAAGACTGAAACCGATGACGAGATCGAGCTAGAGACAGAGTATGGGACTAAAAGTAGAATCAATAGCGTGACTGGAATCGAAATGAGGGGCGATACTGACTTTAGAATCGAGAGCGGGGCCGCGATAGAGAGCGGAACCAGAATCGGAATGTAACTAGATCAAGACCAGATTCGGAATCTAGCTAAACCAAAACCAGATTCGGAATCTAGCTAGATCAAGACTAGATTCGGAATCTAGCTAGACCTAGACCAGATTCGGAATCAAGTGCTAGACCGCGATCAGAATCGAGGGGGAGACAAATTGGCATTGAGAGTATGACGAGGATCAGAATCGGGAATGGAATAACTATTGCGATCGTAATTAAGATCGGTCGATCTGTAAGATGAAAGAACTCATTCTAAGCTAGTCAAAAAAAGGGTATTGCGGCGTTTTTCAAACACTGAACCAGGAGCCGGCCACAAGTTGAAAAACTTTGGTTCAGCGCAGTAAATCTACTATTCTAGAACTATTGAATATAACTATTTCGATGTTATTGACTCTTAATTATACTCCTAAAGTCTGAAATGAAACTACAAAAGTTGGCTATAAAAGTGAAAACTGTGTATTGGAAATGGCGAGTAAAGCGCTGCGTTTTCGCTTAAATGTTGGTCTTTTGAGAATAATTTGTGTATAGAGTTTTTTGAGCATCTGACTCCCTTACGGATTTGTCGTCGTAATGATGAGAGGCCAATTTATGAAAAATGATCTGACAGGGATTTATTTTATCATGCTTTATTACATAAGATAAAATAATCACAAGTCAATTAAAATGTTTCTAAAGCATATAGCTACGAAATATTGAAAATATTAGCAAAGCAATACGTGTAATTTAAATTACTTACTATTATTAATAGGGTTACAGGAAATTACTTTTTACATTTCTATTTAGAAATAAATAAATTATCTGAATTCCTTTAAGAGTTCTTTTTCCTTTAAGTGAAATGTGTCATTATATTAGGTAAACTTGTAATGTAATGACATATCTCAAATATTATGTAAATAAGTAATGATATTTTGAATTTGAATGTTAGGCGATTCTAATAAGAACGAGGATGACCTCGAAGACGGCCTTACTAGAAATTAAGCTTATAGGAACTATAACGCAACCAAGGTATATTAGGTTTTAGCAGGGGCGTGCACAGAGATTCAGACAAGGTGTGCAAAGCTTAAAAAATCTTACCAGTTTCAGCAATGTTTCTATTGGTGGTCTACCGAAGCGGCGGTAAGTATCTTTATACCTCGCGTAACCGGAACATTGCCGAAACTAGTAAGTTTTTTAAGCTTTGCATACCCTGTCTGAATTTCCATGCCCAGCCCTGGGGTTCCGTATCTCCAAAATGAAAATAAACTGAACCTCTATAGCATTACTCCTATGTCTATCTGTTTAACCGTCTATCGCAGCCAATTTTCTTGGCGTTTACTGGTATTAATTTGACAATTAGTACACTTATCTATTTGACCCAAACACGGTCGTGCGACGTAAATAAAATTTTTAATATGAGTGTTTTTTTTTTGAGTAATTTTAAATATTAAACTGTGCCATGTGTTATATTAAATGAAAACGCTTTTTATGAGAGTCTCGATATATATTTTTATATGATTTTAGATTAAACAGATTTAATGTTATTTAAAAAAAATAGAAGAAAATTGACCATTCCTCCTAAAACTGCTGCGCTTATAACTTTGGAAATGTACAAAAAATAGTGCTTTATTTATATATTACAGGAAAACGTATAATGTCTATCGTGTGCTTCTTTTCGGTTTGTTACAATATCCGGTAGTTTAAACTGATACTCGTTAATACGTGAGTGCATACTTAGTGTTTATAATGTTATTTATTTATTGTTGCTGTATCATAAAAACAGTAATATATAAAAACGTCCGACTTGGCGTGATCATCGACTTAGGGTAAACAATGAAAAAAAAATCGGCAAAGCGCACATGGGGCTAGTGCCGAGAAACTGAAAATTAATGAATAAAAATAATTTATTTTAATTATTAAACACAAATATGTTGTGTTGTAGTACGGAACCTTCTTCGGGTCCCATTCGAACTTGGCCCGGTTTTTAATACTAATACTTAGCATTCTTTGTGCTTGTATACATGTGGTACCTGTTTTTCACATTAATTGACCGCTAGCTTAAATAAACTGCACGGCCAGGCCATACGTATTTCAGAAGGATTTAATTTATGGAAATTGTGCAATTTTTACGATTGTAACACTCTTTTATATTCATCTATATTATTCAGCAACTTTGAAATTACACATAGCATTAGTTTACTTACCCTTTTTAAATAGGAAAAAAACTTAGATTCCGTAAAGAGGCTGACCGAGTGTGAAAAGTCTCTTATAGAATATGATTTAGAGTTGGATTTTACCAGTCGACGAGATTTATATTTGAATAATGATTATTTGAAAATTTATGCATATCTGTATTTAATTAATATAATGCCAATTTAAGTATCGCATTTTCTCTCTGTCTCTCTCTCTCTCTCTCTCTCTCTCTCATATTTTGTCATGGTTTAATAGTCACCAAAAACAGAGCTTTGATAGACAGGAAGAGAAACGTTCAAGTATTAGCATTAATGTACCTGCAGTTACTTCCGATTTGCTACGAAAAATAGTTTTTTTTTTAATTTAAGAAAGCGGTAATCTTTTACTTTTGAATCAGCCGAATCTCAATCATTAAAATCGCAAAGAAAGCATATTTCGGTTACACGCACTTCCACTTCTAATTCTGCAGCAGATAACGATGTAAATATCGAAGTCAGATAACACTTTCTTGGGCCAACTTGGCCCAGATAAAGTACACGCGAGCGGACTCTGTTTAATCTCGATCCGGGAGCCGTTCAGACGTTGCCCGAAGTTAAATTGATTTCACAACTATAGCCAAGCCGCCCGCCGAGGTATTTCTTTGTAAGCATGTTCGACCTTGTACGTATGTCCGCTATCTATTGATGGAGCGTAAGTTTTTAATTGCAATTACAACTGTTTAAGTTTTCTCATTAAGAGAGTCCGATATCCAATATCAATCGACGTGCCGAATTTGTAAATGCTCCGCCGTAGTCTGAAGCTTAAGTTTTGAAAGGAGTTTGATGGCGTTTTTGGAATAGGTTTGTAATAAGGTCGCATCACACTAGGCGCTCTTGTGACATACCCTCCCACAATCTTGACCCAGTGCCGCGTTGAAGGCTGCTAAAATTCGTTGTCAGCGATGGACTGACAATGAAATCAAACCACTTTCGAGTGAGTAAGCTAATGTATTAGTTCATATAATGATTTAGTTTAGACATGCTACGAGACGAAGATAAGATATTAAATTATGACGTTATAGACATATAAAAAAACTAAACATAATAATAACATTTGGAAGGACAGTACGACTTAGGTCGTCGGCCAGGCTAGTCCTTAAAGCAATTGCAGTCTGGAGAGGCCGCTGTTTAATTTAAGGGTGCGGCCGCGGATGACGAAGCAGTCCAAATAAGCAGGTAGCTTGACACAGGATGAAGATGACGGTCTCGACCTAGCGCAACTTGCAAGATGACCTGCTCGTTTTTGGGATCAGGCTGTTGACTGTGACGTTCTCAAGAATGCGGCACCGGGATGTTGGCAAGACGTATCCGTGGTCTATTGAGTGTGAACAGCGGTTGAGCTTCCGCTAACGGATGCCGACCGTACTACCGTCTATGAATACCAACCAAGCGACATCAGAAAACAACGTATTATCCTGATGTCCAATGATCATGAGAGTGTGTATGTAGACTCTGTGTCGTAGGGCTGTCGTATTGAATCGATTTCTAAAGAATAAACCATAGAACAGTCACACGTCAACAGAATCTTTATTTTGGCCGATTGTATTCAATAGGCGGATGCAATAGTGCATACAAAGATGCTGGAGTGAAGTCGCGAAGAAGCACGAAAAGAAATAAAGCATTCGTTATTTTAAATAATACGTGTATCCCTTAGTTAGTAGCCACCAACCTCCATTGGACCAACGTAGAAAGCGAAGGGTCCCAACCCGAACATCTGAAAAAAGTCTCAGAAGGAACGTGGTAAAAACCACAAATGGTTACAATTCATCTTCTGTATCAGCTGTTTTTATTCTGCAACGCTTCTTTTTAATAATGAAAATTTGATTTATCCCACTTTTGCATTTTTTATATAGTGTTGTATTATTCTTCTTAAGCTGTCGACCTTCTCTGAAGTTTTCTTCTTCTATTTTATCGGCTTCTGTAATCTGTACAGAAGATTACAGAATCTTCTGCACAGATTCTGTTATCTGTGCAGAAGTACAGTCAACTTTTTTCTGCTTTTACTTTTATTTCTTTTTCCAATCATAGCGTGCATCGCCCTACTTTTTTCAAATTTTATTTTTATTTTTTCCATTTTTACTACCCCTTTTATTTTCTTTTCACAGTTTCCATCATTTGGACAGAAAATACTCTTTTCCGTAAACTTCTCATTGCTCATATTTCATTTTTCTCATTTAGTATACAAGAAGTTATCACAGCAATGTTAAAGCGATAGTGTCTTAAAAAAAAAGCTCATGTTTTCCACAAAAAAAAGAGAAAAGCTCGTATCGATCACAGACCCGATTTTCCGCACTCTTGAACATACATATGGCGACGGATGAATAAAAGCTCCCAAGCGCTATAAGAAATGTAAAAAAAGGTCGTTGTTACAAGCAGGAATTGCAGGAAAAAACAAACCGACAGTCATAACGAGTCGTAAACAGAGCGGGCTGTGAAATTGGGAGGGTGTGAGAGGAAAAACGAGGGAAAAACGTCCCCTCTATGGGGAAATAAAGAGCCGTGTAATAGGCACCTTATGCTTTGCTTTTGGGAGAAGGATGTTTGGACTTTTTATTTTATCGTTGTTAACGTTTATTTTGACAAAATTTTTATTTCTATTAATACGGAGAAAGAGATATTTAAAATCGTGCTTTTCTTGTCTGAGCTTATTATAAGTATGATAAGTATTTTGATATCTAATACAATGCCTGTATATTTATTTGAAACGTTTACATTCCAATACATTGATATTTTATTTTTTGTTTTATAAAGAACGTTTATAGGTCTACGTAACAAGTTGAAAATTGTGAAAAATAGCGAATTCATCTTAAAAATACGTGCGATAGCTCATTCGATCCAATGTGTCGAAATCGTTTATTAGCACATAAGAAATTGCAAAAGTTATTAAGAATTCAAGATGGAAAAAAAAAGGTATGTATTTGGCTTTTCGCCGATATCTCGTAAACTATTAATATTTATGAAATTAAAAAAAAAACCTTAAAGAAGAGAAAATTTCCATAACAAATTTTAATTTTTGGAAATCTATATCTATTATTTATAATTTTAATTTAACGCTGAATATGGGCCTTCGCGCATTTCAAGTAGAGCGCTCGGCATCAAAATCAAGTACGTCACACTAAATAATTTTTTAAAGTATAAAATATTAATTTAAAAATTTGATAATTTATGGTGTATCAAAGACACTTTAAAAATTTATTCCTATTAAAAATTTAACTTAAAGTCAATTTTATAACAAGTTAGATAATTGCTAATTAACAATATTTTCTCCAATTTTTGTCTTCATTGTACACTAAAAAAACTATTTAAATAATTTTTTTTCGCTTCGTGAGACTATTTTTATATACATTCTTAACAAGATTACGCCATAAAAATTGAAAAAAATTCAATAATTTGTTTGTAATAAATTTTTAACTTAACCAATATTTTTTTGATTTATCAGTTTTTGTTTAATTTAATTAGTGGGGAAAAATTGAAGCTAATTAATATTTTATTCGGATCGAAGCCTTTTTTAGTCGGAAATAATTGAAACAAAAAAAATATAAGTACGTCATGTCAGATTTGTACCATTGTAGAGCATATTCGATAGCAATATTCTTATTTTTGGATGGAGGATCTTGAACCTTAAACCCTCTGTGCTGGCCCAGTGTGGGTTGGGATCGTTAATGACCATAAACGCATAAATGAGATGGTCATGAATGCGGTGCAAGCTTGGCGACAGACGGCTTAATAAATGGTTTATTTTAAATTAATTTATCGATCGAATCGCCAGTGGCTAGACTCAGCGTGAAAGACAGATCAAATTAAATCAAACTGAATCAATGAAAGTTTATTTGCTTTTAGAAAATACAGCGTCATGCAAATGCTAGGGTTTGGTAAACAGTCGTTCTGAGTGGACTACGTATTTAAAACAAAAATCACATTATCACGTTATAGACATTTATTTCCTTTTTAGCTTTTTTTTTCTATTTTGTTAGTTGATTATTCTTCGTGCACAGCGACATTTCGTTGGAGTTGATTCATTTTAAAAGCACCACACGGTCGACTCTCGCTTTGTTTCTGGGTCATAGTTGTACAGCTAAGTCTCTTCACCGATATGAATATCGTATACGTTTTTTTTTCTCATCTCTGTTTAATTTTCCTAAAATAATTCAACACTAATCTATCAGGCGATTTTTCTGCTCATGGGTCAGCTTGTGCAGCGCCCATCTTCAACAACGCTTACGGAGAAAAAGGCAATTCAATATCCAGTTCATGCTTAAGCTTTATATACTTCTTTTTCGTAATCCTTGGATTCTCTAGGACCAGTTTCTCAAGTGAGCTGTCCTCCCTTCATCGTTCAATGCTTCCCCGTCCTATTTCAAATTCAGCAATCCAATTAAAAACTGTCGCTCGTGAATGAGCGATCAAGCAGGTTGACCAAAAGCAATAACGGGAGTTCAAAACATTTTCGGGACTTTAAACGTTTTTTTGTAATCATAATAAGTACCTAGTAGCGCAATAACCACGTCTACCGAGTTCCATTGCTGCAGGCAAATTCTCGCCAGATTCTATTAAAAATAAGCATTTTCTGCTGTAGGCAAATTCTCGCCAGATTTTCACAAAAATAAGCATTTTAAAGTAATGAATATTTGATAACAAATATGTACCCATTTAAAAATTTATACATTACAACTAAAAAGTATCTAATTACTTTTGACATATACCTCGTATTTACAGATCTATTTTCATTTCTACAATAACATTTGCTAACAGCCACCTTAGTATTGACGTTTAATTATTTCTAAATCTATGCCAGCGATCTTGTTATCATCGACACCAATCTTGATACTGGTTTCGATTTCGGTTGAAGTTGCACTCTTAGTACCGATCCAGTCTTGCTCTTAATTTTGATCATGGTCCACGTGCCTTTTATAAATTTGGTCTCGCTATACAATTCCTATGTTGAATCCGCTCTAGATTATTTAAAAGGCACCCCGTTTTTATGTTAATTATTCCAACTGAATGAATTACAGGGATGAAAATCAATAAAAAGCTAATAATACCTTTCATTGGTTTTTATCCCTATAATACATTTACTATTACATTATATAGATTAATATAAAAAAACTTCTATATAAACACATAAGTGTTTATATAGAAGTTTTTATATGAGTGTGTTAAGTTTCATCAACATCCGATAAATTGTTTATCCGTAATGAAATGATAAACTAGTGAACATAGTCGTAATCTATCAAAATATTAATGGGATAAAGTAATGACAGACAAAGCAATGTAAAAAATCTAAAACTTAACCATCTACCTAACTTACTTTCAAGTTCATTAATCATTATTTTCATTCATTAATTTATAACAAGGGTATTAACACTCTCTCTCACTCTCGCTTTCGCTCTGTTTCACTCTTTCATGCTATATCTATCGTTTCTTCTTCAACCCTCACCCTTCCAATCCTTTTTTCTTCCCCTCAGTTCTTTACTTTCTCCAAGTAAGGCGAAAATTAATTGTCTAGTTCTAAAAAGCTATACAGACAAACAATCAGTAAGCTCCATTTTTTGTTACAGTACGTCCTATTTACTATACAAAATTATATCAAAATCGGATATGCTATTATCGAGTTATAAGAATATATATATAAAAACATGTAAATATGGTTAATGTATAAAAAGCATATTTTTGGAGGTCTCATAAAAATTTGATGGATGGCTAATTCGATTCACGATGCAATTTTGAGAAAGACGTACATTTTTTTGCTAACAAAAATTGCTACTGTTATAAAAAAAACAGCAACAAAAAAGGGGTGCGCGTATTTTGGCTATTGCCAAGTTATTACTTAAAAAAAATTAAAAGCGAGAATTAAAAAAAAAATCATATAGAACAGGATTTTCAATAAAAGAGTTTTATATTGCCGGAACTCTATTTCTATTATTTATCTATTTAATTTGACGCTAAAAGAAGGTTTCCACGCGGGCGTTACAGCGTGAACACTCCGCCGGTCATAAGAGTATTACTTTTGTTAATATTACGAGACTATAATTAAATATAACTTTATAAAAATCTGAGTAAATTATAGTGTCATCTGAACACTTGAAAAAATACAGCCCCTTCGGAAAAAAAAAATTAAATCCATTTTTTAAAAAGTTATACAGTTGTAAATTAACTAATTTTTTTCTGACTTTTGTTTTCATGAAAGATTAAATGATTGACCTATATTTTTTTGTTTCTTGAAGCCCTTTTAATACATATACTAAATACGGTTACGTCATAAATGTTTACAAAAGTTTTTTATTTGTTTATTACGATTTTTCAAAATTAACAAAAGATGAAATATCCCAAAAATAGAGTTAATTTTTTCTTATTTACCAAATGTTTAACTATTACTGTTTCTGCATTTAATAATGGCATTCACTAACGTAGCGAAAAAAATGTTTCCATCATTTGTTTATAAATTGTTTATAAATAAATAGACAAGTATAATATTGTCAATAATTTTTTTACCATGTTGTAAAGAAAAGTAAAGAAATAATGACTTTAAAAAAAAGAAAAAAAAGTTTTAATTGCTTTTAATCGTTTTTTTATTTGTCCAACATTAAAATTATTAGTTAAGAAATATTTTCTTACAAAAATTATAATTGACAGTTTACAATGTAAAAACAATCATTTTTTCCAAAATTTCTTTGTTCATTATCTTAACAATTGTTTATAAACAAATTTTGATTTGTATTAGATTTTTTTCAACTATCAAGACATAGATAACAGTGTTAATTTTTTTTTGTATTACTTATTGCAAATTTTTCTAACATTTTTCTTTAAAATTCCTATAATAAAGTTATGTTTAATACTATAAAAGAAATTTTTTGTGTGATATGACTCTCAGCTGCGCGCTCACGCTGCAACGGCCGCGCGGAAGCCTATTCCAGCGTCAACTTAAAATTATAAATAATGGAGATAGAGATCCGAGAGCAAAGTCCGGAATAGATAACGAGTTCTCCTACGCACGGAGATTTATACATTACAAAAAATTATAATAAGTTGTAAACATTAATATTACAGGCTATATATTTTGATTACGAAGGGCGGTGTGGGAGTTTTTAAATTTAAGGTAAATCATGATTAATTTTCAGTCATAAATAAAATAGTTTAAGGGCATGACTACGAATTCCACGCTTATGATATTAAAGATATGACAAGACTAATTATAGTCTCAAACTTAATATAATTTCTGCTGAAAAACAAAAACGTCACGTGTTAGTTTGGCACAGACTGAAGTCACTAACCACCAAATTTGAGTGCTGCGGTCGTGATGCCAAAATGTAACCACAGGGAATCTACATAAATAACCACATAAATATGGGGCCTTAGGGACCGGCCAAGATTCTAATCAATTTAATTGGAAATTTCCTTTGATTAAACGCAAAGACGCCGTTGTTAGAAGTTGACCTAATAAAATAGGTAGCGATAGTAAAAAATTCGTAACCATATCCTTCTTAGAAAGTTTACAACATTAGCTTCTTGGTTAAAAGCAATGAAAGTGATTCTGTTTTGATTTAGCGTGAAGTTTGTTTTCACAACTCCCTCGATGATTATCAATTCTCAAAGTGGCCACATAGTTTTTATTTATAAAAATACGGTAGAATGAATTTCGAAATTCGTTGACATTTATCTACTTACTTAAAGAGATACTAATAAAAAAAATGTAAAAAAAACGCTAATGGTTTTACTGAAATTATTCCGATTGTTTTTTAATTGCCTGATAGGTCCATAAATTTTCGCGTCTGTCATTTACATTTATTATAATAAAGTGTGTCGTGATGCTGCTGTCGCTACCGGTCTTGCTGTATCTTAAAATTTCCACCCAGTGAATCTTGCGGCGGGCCAAGATACACCAATAAAATTTATGTTCGCTCCCACGAACGCTCTATCGGAACCCGCTTTTGGGAGCCACTGCGGAATATATTGTTCGCGGAATAATGTACAAGCGTTGTTTATATGCTTGTCTTGTGTATATCACGGTCGTTGTGCTGTGTGACGTAATAAAGTAGAAATATAACTGCAAATGTGCATGTGCATTCGTATAATCGCAGTGGGTATATCAAGTTGCGTGAAATGCGGTCATCTAATAAGAAAAGAATCAAACATTTTACACTTAAAACAAGTTGCACTAATTCGGTTACATATTCTGAGTTTATATTTATGTAAAACTATTTCTTGTCCCAGGCTCCGCCCGCGTATACATGAAATGAATCCTTTTGTTTTGTATATCGCCCCATCATGAAAACCAAATACTTTTGGTATTCACCAAATACATTTGATAATTGTTCTCTGTTCTCAATACTGATCGCAGTCCTTCTTCAATTTCAATTTATTTCATTCTCTATTCTTGGTCCCGACGCCGCTTCGAATTTTGGTCTCGGTGCTGCTACTTATTCCAATTTCAGTTGCGTTCTTGATTCAAATTTTGATCCCGCACTTTATTTAGATCTTGGTCTCTTCCTCGATTTTGATGCCAGTCTCAGGTTTCAATTCTATTTCTGGTCCTGCGAGCGCTTTCGTTTTTGCTACCGTTCACAGTAGGTAATGATTTGGACGAACACGTAACAAATGTTAGTATTACCAAAATTAAAGTAGGGCTATACTCCTCGAGGATAGTGTAGCTTTCTATGAATGCAAGAAGTTTTATAATCTTTTGTGGCAGAAATATGAAGATGAAGTCAAGTTTGTTTTTTCGAAAGCATTTCTTTTGCGTGTACAATATATAACTAATTTCATAATAACCGAATAAATGGTTTCAGCATTCAAAAAAAAAACGGACAAAATACACAGTGGTTTCCATTTTCCATAAAACATTTCATCCCTAAATATCGTTATTTTTCATTTGTAAAAAGCAGCTAAAATACAATTTTTGTTGTCATTAGCCGCAGCGGTTATGTTTCTTTATATAAAAATTTCAACCCTTACTTTATTTCTTTTAGGGTGCTTTTAAAAACGATGCACGTCATTATTTTTCTTTGGTAATGATTAACTAAAATATAAATTATGACATAGATAGCTTCAGCAGTTTCGATTTTCGGTACAACATTTCATCCCCTATTTTATCCCTTCAAGATTAATAAAAAAAACTAAGTTGGCATTTTTTTTTTAATTTCTTTGAATAACTAAAATGTTATGTTTCAAATATGTAGCTTGAACGATTACAATTTGCCATACAATTTCACATACGGTTTCACCATTTTCACCCCCTTAAAGGTGGAATTCATTAAAATTCTTTCTTGGTGCTCGTCTACATTGTAATGTATTTTTACAAAATTCCATGTATTTAGACCCAATAATTTGAGTTGTGTGCTGATATATAAATCAGCCAGTTCAGTCTTATTTATATATATTGTAATATAGATGGATAACAAACTTTAAAGTTAACTCCAGAATATTCTCTCTAAGCAAATTCCCAGAGATTTAAGATAGAACTTTTCATAATGGCAATCCCAGATACTTTAGCCACTTTTTTTATTAATTCTAGTCCAGCGATTTCTGAAGGAACTTACATTTTTTCGCATATCCGATGCCTTCTTATACTTTTTTTACAAAGTGCCAAAAATCTTTCAACTCCACTAGTTTGGGGCATATTAAGAGCATTTTCATTTTTTGTGTAAATTGGAGGTTTTGTGAAAGTAAATAATCTGTAACCGAAGATATATAACGACAGGTTGCTATATCTGTTCAGAAGGCGACACTGTCTGTGCTGTGATATTTTAAGAGAATTAATCTTTTCTTAATGCATTTTTCAGTCAAGTTCTCATGCAATCTTAAGCATTTTTCAGAATTCATCGAACCTTAAGACACAAATGCATCAAAAACGTTGTCTTTTGGATCCATAGCCTGCCAAATATTTTTTTTTTTTATTCCATGTTTTAGAATGACTCGGTCGTCTTATTTAACATTCTGACGATTAGCTTCACGAATAAAATGTTTTTCTAGAAATAATAGTTGTGTCTAGTTGCACGTAAGTCCCGTCATTGTTAACAAGACCATTTTTCAAAGATTTTACATAAATTTTCTTACTACTTACTCCCTCCTTTGCTCTTGCTTCTTGGTCTCGATAGTGCTTTGGTACTAGTGATTTCGAATATGCTTTCATACTTAAAATCTCTAATTTTATTTTGGATGTAGTAGATTTCTTCAATTGGTGATTACGGCTTGCATTTCGGTCTGATAACGGATTTTATTTAAAAGAGATTTTCTATTCCTTCAATATTGCTTAGGGTAGCCTCATGAGAAATTCATTTGAATTTTTTTCTCCTTTATCCTCATATATCTTAATTGTCTGAAAAACGCTCGTCCGACGAATATTTTCTTAACAAAATTGCAGATTTAGCATTTAATTTAAAAAATCCAATTACACTATTCGTCAATATTTCTGTTCCTATCGTTTTATTTTAGAATTAAATCAATAACAATCAAAAATATTTTAAACGGCTGACTGTTTCCCGTGCACCATCAATGCATAATTTTTCCTATAAAATATAATTGTATATGGTTAGTAACAAGCGGGTAATATTTGTCTCTTTGCTTACCGGATATCCTTCATTTTACGAAAAACATTATTAAAAAAAAACAGTGACTAGTTTTTACGAGTCAGAATTTTCGATAATTTAAGAGAAAGAACATGGATATCCTTAATTCAAATTGCGATCCACATATTTTTTTTACGAGCAAAATAAAAACATTGTTTATCATTGAAAAACGGGTTAACAACGAGAATGCTTTCCAACAATGTTTTGTATGACTTTAAATGTGGATCAAAACCGGTGGAATAACTTGACTGATTTTGAATAGTGTTCGAAGACAAAGGCTCTTCTAAAGTAGTCGCCTATCGATAGTTCAACGAATTTAAACGCGGTGGACCGCAATTACTCCATTTAGGTTCTGACACAAGTCGATTAACTAGGGCCATCCTTCAATCGTTGTTATAGAAGAAAATGTGCTAGCAGTATAAGATAAAGAAAAATGCTCTAAAGAACGGGCGGATTATGTATGATTAGTTTTAGCATATACTGCGAATTAGACTGAAAAGTGTCTATAGAATTCTACATGGTCTTTTGTTGTGAGGAGGAGGGTGTCGTGCCTATCACGCTGGGTATCACAATCTAACGCACGTTCAGGAGTAGGTTCGAGTGAGACGGTGCCCGCGAAATGATGGTGTAAACTTAAAGCAGATTCGTTTCAGTGCATTCACAATATCGTTACGAGCGCTGAAATCATGGGTTGATCAGTAAAATCCAGAAAAAAAAGCGTTAATCGATTGTATGGCGGTACAAAAATGAAAGAAAGCACACTAAAGTGAAGCGAGCGCAGGCAAATTCCGATCGCAACTTTTTTTTTTGACAAGCTATTCGGTGTCGGTTCCCTAAAGAGATTGAGGAAGCATCAACACTAAATTCGCGTTTTGTAAATTTCTACAGCAAACGATCGTACATCGACACACATGGAGCTACTGCTCCACCACGATGTAGCGTGCGAGCACTGGGCGCTCAAAACATGGATCTCTCAGGACACCACAGCTATAAAATCTCTAAGTCCTTAAAGTCCCGATTTGGCACCGTGTGATTGTTCGTTCCTCAATATAAAAAATCTACTCATGGGAAAACATTTCTCATCACCGGAAAGTATGCTGGTTGCATTTGAGAATGCGGTTGAGAAGGTGTTAGTGTGAGTTGAAAAACATGCTGTTTAGACGTATAAAATAGGCGTATAAAATCCCCAATTGCGTCTATACAGAAGACGCCATTGGGAAGTTTTTTTGGATGGATGTAGTAAAAAAAATAACTTGTAGCATTTATTTTTTGTAGCACCGGACAGCGATTATTCGTTCCACAAAAAAGTTCTTCTCGTAATAACATTCGGTAGAAGACTTTATATTACGATTTCGTTTCTTGTATCGATTTATTAAATAGATCATTTAAAAAAAAAATTAGTTCTGCGTATACACGTCACAGGTTCAACTCCACCGAGGTTGTGATTCCATAATTTATTATATACGTTTATTGGTTACAGTTTGATGATGAATTTCGTTACATTTTCCTTTGATGAGTTTAACTGGCTTCATTATTTACAGTTAGTTAGCATGTTGAGTTAGTTATTTTTTATTAGTTAGCTCTGAGAATGGAACCTTAAAAAAATACGTCTTATAATTCGTAAGGAAAATATTTCTTTATTTTTTGTAGGATATATTGTTAAATCGCGCAACTAAACCGATACAAAAATGGTATCCTTGAAAAAATATCTCGATTACGATAACGTTTTTTAATGTTCATGTCAGCCAGTCAAGTAAAATGTGTAAACTGTTTTCCGAACTATACGCAGTACAGGGTTCCGTAGCTTTTAGCTGAACTTACGCGTTGGTTCAATCTCACAGACTAGGATTTTCGTCTTTTCCACATAACGAACAGCATAAATATTGGCTTCGGATTAGTATTCATATTAAATTAAAATAAGTGTATACAAATAATGCTATCCACATACGACAAGAACCAAATTCAATTCCGTAGGTTGCGCAATAATACTTGAAATACAACATATTTTTTTACGAATTTACACTTTACCGCTCGTTCGGAAGGCAGTTTTCCCTAAAAGAACGAGTATTTCATTATGAATAGCCGAAACCATTAATAAATGAAACAGCCCCCTAAGAAGTCGAGCCGCTTATGCCCATGGCTATTAGTCTTCTAAATATTCGGATATTGTGTAATACCCTTCTTTACTGAGTGATTATTTAATATTACCCTTAAATTTACGTAAGGATAAATCTTGTATTTACGTAAGGGTAAATTTTGTATTTACGTAAGGCTAAATATTGTATACCCTTTTTTTAAAGAATAAACAAGGTTAATTTTTTTTAAATGATTAAAAGAATGGCGATCGAGCCTTGTACTGTTTAGCGTTTGAAACAAGGGTCTTAGTGATAGTTCAACAAAGGGTTTCGACACTACCGACCCTTAGCAGCTAATAGGCGTGCTATTATATCTCGTGACCCCCTGACTTAGTATCGACTCAAGACAACCCCCATGGTATATTTGCTCCGGTAACTTCACCAAGGTGTAAACTTAGGGGAACGTTTGATCCGATCGAGTTTGCCAATGGGCTGCCAACACAAATATAAATAAATTTCTCATATCAATGAATAACAAATCACTTTATGCAGTTTTATTCGAATATGGATATAAAAATTAATTTATTAAATATTAAGTATTTTTTGGTATAGATTTAATATTTATAAAATTACGTTAGTCTAATTAATTGTTCGTTCTTAGACCAGGACGTGTATTTTGTAATATTGATTATTACTAATAAGACATATAAAAAATTATTTCTGTTAAAAGTATACACGAAATACAGATTCCCTTTTTTCTCACTTTTTAAGTTCCATATTATTGTTATCAAAAGTTACATCAACAAATTCTTATTGAATACACGGCCAATATTTCCTAATCTACTTTATATTTTGAGCAATTTGTACAGTTTTTTCTTTAATTAATAGAAAAAAAAAATCAGTGAATTTATTAAATTTAAAAACTTAGACAATTATTTGAGCACTAAGGGTGCTACATAATGTATTGTTTTGTGCCGAGTTTTCGGTATATTATACAATATACCAAAACTTTAACTTTTTAGTTCTAACTTTTTACTATACAGTAAAAAGTTAGAACAGATTGAAAACATTGCAGAACAGAACTCATTGCGTTTATGAATGATTTAAACCCGTTTGTCTAACTAATATGTTTAAGAGCATGCTAGCTCTCAGGTAATTGTCGCGAGAACATGAATTTTAGATTTTCTGATATCTCCTTTTCTAATTAAATTTAGACAGAAATTCAGTGCGTCTGGCACCTAGACCAATTGCGTTTACCTGGGCTCAACCTCTCTGCTCAGGTGAAAATAGCGCATTTCAATATAATTTTAAGACAAATTCTTTTTTTCTATTACTCTTTATGTCCTCTTAGATATTTATCGTTGTCAGATAGCTAGGCACTGCGCAACATACAATTGGAATAGTATGAAATAAATCTGACAAGCGGAAATAGGACTTGCCTCTTCAGGATTCCGTACAAATTCAGTTGTGCATATAAATATATTATCCATAGATACTTTTGATGTTTCTCGTTTGCTTTTGATAAAAATACTGATGATGTATATTAGAAACTACCATTGGTGTAAGTGAGTGAGTTTTCAAACATCAATATATGGGTATTTTGTTCTTTATTCCGATGCCGTATCGTGTGATTGCGTCGATAAAGAAGCTTGAATCTTTCACACCTTTAATGGACCGTAGGTAATAGTATTTCGTATTAATTTCAACTCGATATCTATATCCGTTCCTATAAAACAGACTTTTTTAACAAACGGGCAGATTCTATTAGGATAAATTTTTTTTTCATTGTTTCTTCTCCTTCGTCCTTAACTAAAAAAATTACAAAAGTTAATTTTGTTAATGTTAAAATATCAGATGTCATTACATGAGGAATACGTGCGAGTAAAGGACTTCAATAACTGTTCCGAATAATTAGGGTACTCAAAAAGTTTTTCGATTACAAAAAAGATGTTGTACTTTATATTTTTTCTTACATCTTTTCCAAGGAATATCCATCGGCGTCCATACAAAGTTTCATAAAAATAAACCACTTTTCAAGATACGTTTTACCGTTCGCACCACACACATCTTCAATCGCTTTCTCAAACGCAACCAGTTTTAAGCTTTCCGTGATAAAAACTGTTCCCTTGACATGTTTTTTTCTAATCAAAATTAAAATTTTGCCCCAAAGGGCATAAAAAATAAGAACGACAAATTTTCTTAAACCTGTTTCATCCTACGATAGGTTTATAGAGCGATTTTCTCACAAGACACTTCTTGTGAGAAAATCGCTCCATAAACCTGAGGAACCAGTTCTCGCGGAGCACCCCGTGCGGCGATTACCGGAAAATCGGGTTGTGCGTCCGTGCGCTGTCGGCCGACGCGGGCGGCGGGCGGCGGTCCGTACAGAAGACCGGCGTAACAGGTCCGCTAGTGTCGTGAGACAATCGCGCATTTCGTGGAAACGGGTGCAGAGGGTTTCGAGTAAAATATATTGGGGAGTTAAGGTTGATATCTCAAATGATTGACATTCCTTTGTGCGAAAAAAAGTCTGTATTTCCAAGCAGAAATAATTTGGGATCGATGCTAATTTTGTTTTTAAAATATGGTTTGTTTTTAAACAGATTCGTGAATTTTTTTGCTTTTCCTTACCCTGTTAATTTTGCATGGAAGAAGATACAGTATTCCGTATTATTTTTCCATTATAGATGATTTCTACGATTACGGACAAAATATTAAGGTTTTTAATGAATTTTATATAGATAGTTTTTTTATGCTTGTAGCATAAAAAGCTTTCTGAAAACGACACTGTAAATACAGTTCATCATTTTTGGAATGAAGTTTCTTAACGCGGTTTGCGGGAGCTGTTAGTTGGCCAAAATAATCACGAAAATAAAAGTAAAGAAAAAGCGTTATGCTCCCTCCATTCGACTCTTAGCGAGTCTTTCTCTCTCTGTCTGTAACGGTCGCTATTTCGTTTTCAATACTATGGCAAAAATATTTATCTATCAATTAATAATGTCGTTGAAGTAATAATTTCTTTGTGATTATTTTTTGATTTTTATTCAGTTCTGGAGATAGAGTTTTTAATTTAAGCCTTTAAAAAACTTTTTTGATACACATAAAAGTGACATTTATTGTCAATTTAAAAAATTATAGAATTGTTCAGCTTGACGAACTTAACAAAGTTTTTAATATATAAACGAAGGCGCTGTTGAGTCCTATATTTGATTTTTTTGAGTAACTCATAATTCACTATTTTATATGTATTATATCCATTGTTAAGTAAATGAATATTTTTCTTTAGAAATCATTTTGTATCTCTTTTTTAATTACTTTCAATAGTTATTAATCGAATTCACCGTTACTGTTATTTGATATAACACAACATAAAGCGAAAGGAACCTCGTTCCAATCGGGTGTACCGCGACACCTCTCTTAAACTTTTTGTTGCGTCCTTTCCGAGTATTCGATCGGCTTATATACAAAGCTGATTCATATGCCTGAATCAGTTTTCAAGAATCAGCGCCTATTTCGGCGATGAAACCTATTAACCTTTATGTTGGCTTTTTAATTTTTAGAAGGCAGAATAACACATCGCCCTATTTTAACGTTCGCTATCGTGTCACGGCACCATCCTACCCGAACTTGCTTCTGCTATGACCTTGCGTGAGATTATGCGATAGTTCGCGTAACAATATCTCTCTCGTGTGATGACGCCCTTATAAAATTTCATGCACGATTCCTAGTTCATTTCGCAGTATAAGCTGATTCTCTCCGTATGCAATTGCCCCATTTACTGTAATCAAATTTTCAGCTGGTCGCATGTTTTCTTCTGTTACAAAGGCCTCCGCCGTATTCTTTGTCCGCTAAAGTTATTTGAACGCATCGAAATTCGATGAACTTTCGGTGGTGAGCATGTAACTTTATAAGGGCTTTTGTCCTTGAACACTATTCTGAGACTTCGAATGATTCTTCCGGTTTTGATCGATATGTTAAGTCGTATAAAATCATCGCGCGAAAAAGCTGTTCGTGGATCCATTTTTTAATGAAACAGAATATTTTAAATTTGCTGGAAATTTGGTTTGAAAAATAAGTTAAAAAAAATGAAAAACTGATGAGTGGTCGTGAAGCGCCTAGCTGATGGGAAATATTGAAATTATTTAGTACAGTTAAAATGCGCGCATTTATAAATATCTGTTTTTATTTAATTGTTTTTTAATAGCCAAAGTACCTGAATTGAGCGTGTGCGTTTGCTAAGAAAGTAAATTTCACATTTACTGATGCTTGAAATAGACCAGACATACACACGCTTAGTACACACGTAGATGCATACTCTAATTATAAAAATATGATTAAACTTATTCTTGACTTGAATCTTTTGATAGTTGTCATTGTGTGATATTCTTTTAGTTGAAGGAGGCTGCTCACCTTCACTCTCTAACCTATCACTATCGCACACATTTTATTGTTAAAATTATCATTTTTAAATGAGACAACGTATACCGCAGTAAAAAAATCACTCTATATTCTCTGTCTTATTTAGAGTCCTTAACGAAAACATAGTTAAAAGATAGTTTAACAAAACTGTGTGTAGTTATTAAATAGCTGTTTAGGTATTAAATAAATCAGTGTCGTTTAGATAGCATGGAACAATCTATTCACAAAAAATGTTTTTAAAAAATTAAAATATCGAGTAGCGAGAAATCAAGTAATAAAGTACTGAAAATAAAATTAATTTAATTACATTTAATGCTGATTAAACTTTTTAAACAATATTATTAACAGTATAAGGTATTCCGTTTATTTTTTGCTACGTAAATCACACGAATGAATAACAAAAACTCTGTCAAAAATGATAGTCAAAACATTAGTGAAGGTTCGATCGAGAGGATACGAGAATGAAAATTGAAGTAGTAGGAAAATATATTATTTATGGGAAGTCTACAGCGATGGTTAATGAAAACACGGCAATGGATGGCGGCTGTAGCAATGAACGGGCGGACAAGTGGACGACTTGAATTCAATGATGAGGTTCAGGTTTGAACCTTTTGTGAAGCCTAACCTTTCACGATTATTTGGGAAGGATTATTCTTATTCCAATCACACAGATTATAACGATATTGCGTCGTGGACTAAATTACCATAGTACCATATTGTGACGTTTAAACAGCGCGCTATAGGTATAAAATAGCACAGAGAATCCTACACCGCTCTCATTTGATAATATCGTCCTTAAATGCGTATACGCATAGACGTGAAACGGATCTCGACTTTCCATACGAACTAAGCGAGTTAATTGTATTTGAAAACTGTTTTAATGTATTATTATAGGGTCTGCGATTATAAAACAAGACATTAATTGGAGCAATCTAGTTGACTTAATATCGACTATTAGATATATAAAATCTTTTCTTGGTTTTTTTAACTACACATCGTAGTATTTAAATATCATGGTTATTATCTCTTATAATAACTTTAATGCAAAATTGAGCTACTCAGCTAACTTGAGCTACTAAGCTCTTACAAAATACAAATGTACCATCATCCTTTTTTGCGTTTCGTCTAGTGAGTGATATGACTAGTGAGTGATAATTCCGATAACCAACTTCTTTCTGCACCGCCCACTCCACCTCCGTCAAGCACCCTCCATCTGATATCCTATTAGTACCCAAGAGATCGGCAACGTACTGGTGCCTCCTCTTGAGTTGCGAGTGTTCATGGGCAGCGATAACCACCTGCTTTCTGATAGCTCGCGGGCTCCTTTGGTCTTTAAAATTGCTATAAAAGAAATGATATTTAATACAGTTCACCGGACACTGAATTCAAGTATTTGTAATTTAAAACACGTAACTTACACTCCAAATTCATTGTAATGTTTGCTTTTGACATGGACTCAAATTAGCATGTGTTATCCTATCGCATTGTATTAGAAAGCTCAGAGCATTACACATTCGAAGAATTTTGCGATAAATGATTGTAACTCGTAGCGTTCGACACATAATGAAGATGCAGTTCTCATAATCTACTAGAATTAGAATTTTATATTCGGCATTCGGCAAGAAACGGGTATCCACCAAGTATTATTTTCTATTTAAAGGTTCATATAATGAAGCTTTGTAATGCAATAGTGAAATCGGCCGGTGTGAATTGGAATACAGAGGCTATATAATTTTAACATATTAAAAATAAATTTCTCACACGCAAATTTGGTTTCAAGTTCATATTAATGGTGTAGGTATTTGTCTAAAAATCTATAAATATACTGATTGATGAAGTCTGTATTGCAATGGTAACGCCGGGAATACTATAAAAGGTTTAATGTTCGTTTTTTCTTTTATTATAAAAAAAACAAAACAGTTTTTAGGTCGTCTTATAGTACTATCACGATATTGTCATGATTTTGAAATTTCAATTGAAATATTAAGGTTTTCAGTTGATTATTAGCGATTGTTTATTTAAAATTTCAGCGGCCTACGTTAAATTTTAATGTTGCGTGAGAAAAAATAATTATGAGGCTCTCAGTTTATAATTAGATTCGCAAACATTCCGTCTTTACAATTTATATGCGAAACATTAAAGGTTGAAAATGACTTTCGTATTATTCGAAGGGTTTACCCTCAATCTGTTTTCGGATTAATTGTACTCTGTGTAATAATGAGAAAACAATTCAATTAATGTATAAAACTTTCGGTATAACTTTCAGGCTAAGCGTAACTTAATATTCTGCACACACGAATACCGCTGCTCACCCTTCCAGCAAAAACAGCCTTAACGGTACTTTTGACATCAAACTAATACCAAGGCAACAACGAGCCGAGCGCGAAGCAAACTCGATTAGCATACCGTCACATAAAATATTACATAAGCTGTATATACAAGCGAGACAATGCTATATAGCGACACACGCCGAAGGGGGGTGAGTAGAGAAAACTTCATCATATAAGCAGATCCTCCCAAGACGATATTAATATTAAGATTAAACCGCCGTACCCCCCGCGGCCCGGGCAAAGCTAGGGCAAAAGGGGGTGGATTTGAATTCTCACTACCACAACGGGCTCTATTCGTTTAAGCACAGAGGTGAAAATCGTCTGCAGCGGATTTAAGACGTTCTGTCGCCGACATCGACTCTTTCGCTAGACGTGGGTGGGTACCTTCTTCGGGGGAATGTAAAAACCACCCCGCGATCGACTTATATGCTGTATCAAGACGCGGTCGCTCTAAAATGAAAGCGTTGTAACTGATTGTTTTATATCATTTTTTATTGCGTCACGTTCTGACTATATCTTTCTTATGATGATTCACCTTTTGCGCTTATAGCAAATAATACATCGAAATTTTATTTATTTCTATTACTAACTTATTTGTGTATTCCTTGTGCACATGTTATACTATGTATTATGTGTTCTTAATACTAACTCTTTTTAAAATTAGACATTAGAATAAACATTATTTGCTGTTTTGGCATACTTTAAGGGATTTCCAACCCAATACACTTTATGATAATTTAAATAGTGAAAGATGATTGGGGATAAATGAGAAATATATAATTCCGGCTGATGAACGTCAATGAATATTCTGTTTGAGACAGTGTGATTAGACAGATCAAAGTTTAATACGAAAATCACGTGAAAAAAATATAATAATAAATTGAATAGCATTGAAAAAGCTACGAAAGTTGGCAGTTTTGAGATCAGTATATTTCAGTGCATGAAGAAGGAAACTTTCGACAGTGCGTGCTGCCAGTGACAATATATGGATGCTGGAAGAGATTTATAACTGATAGTCTCTTAGTTAACAAGCTCAAAGCCAGGCAACGTGCAATGGAAAAAGCTTTACGCAGAAGTTCTCAGTTAGGCAAAAATCGAAGTGATGGATGAAACTGCAAATTATCAATATTAAAATGTCAATCAGCAGGTCAAAATGCTACAGGGATCGATAAATGAAAAAAGAAAAAAATATAATAAATCGTAACAATCAGACGTCTTCTGGGGAAGATCGACCTACCTTCCACTGGCTACAATGACGATCTGATTAAATTTGTAGGCCATCGTTGATTGCAGATTATTGACAACATAAGTATCGAAATTACAAACTATAAAAGTTAAAAATAAAAATAATCAGATAAGTGCGAAACAGACTTCTTTTGTTTTACGTAGTAAAAATTTTTTGACTAAAAATCGATATACACTTTTACTTTTTGATTGAAATAAGTGTATAGGAAAATAATTCAATCTGGACGTTAGCAGTGTTGAACGAAATGCAGTCAAAAAGATTATCATACCACATTTTGAACAAAGGTTGTTGCCATAAAACATCTTTTCATTTTATTTTCAGTTTAATAATTATAAAATCTTCATAAATATGTATGTCACACTCGTTGAATTTATAAAATGTCATTTCAAAACATTAAGAAAGTCGTTTGGAATTCAACATTTCACCAATATTAAAATCAATGTACTTCTATACCTTACAATGTTTATAAAAAATGGATGTTTAAAACTAATAAAGAAAACAGATTTTTTTTTCTGTTTGAGTAGAAATATTTTTGAAAATCTTCTTTATGAAATTATCACGTAAAACTTAGAAAAATTGATTATTGCAAATGGCGATGAAAATAATTTTTGAATTACGTCGAATAAACTAGGTGCCTTTATTAAGTTCATAAATTCAAAAGAATTTTAGATGAAAGTATCGTATTTTTAAACTTACGATATCTTGAGAACCATAATAAATTTCAATGAGCATAATTTTTATTATTTCAAGTATACATGTTCTCAGTTACGACATTCTGCTGGAGCACGACCATACAAAGTGCACCCCCCGCCCGTACCCCTTAAAATTTTACCTACGCGCCTAGCTTATCAACTTTCCTATTAAACTAGTGTCTGATAGCGACTTCGTTTGAAAATCATTGAACCAAATTATTTAAAAACGTTAAATAATGTATCAAATTCATGAAAACCGATTAACAAGCATTTTGCATATAGGATTTAATGTAAGACATTTAAGTAACGTTGCCTGAACAAATTTCGTTATGTTACATACATATGTATTATGTACATGTTATGTACAAACGAGTAGGCACCTACTGAAGTTCTAAGTATATTAAGTTTTTACGCAAATTAATAGATTCTCTGTTCTCATTTTATCTTTAAAACGTTTAATAGTTAATCATTTTTATTTCTTTGTTTTAAACACACTATTTTAATAACAGCATTTTAGAACTAAGTAACAATTTCCATCCACAAAGGGCGAATTCCTCATAAATTATTTATGAGCTAAATTAAAACAGAAATAACGTATCACATCCATAACAAAACCCATTAAATGCGCACATTCGTATACTTTTAATGTTACACGTTTAAAATTGAACGAAACTACCTAATTTCGCTGTCGTATCATGTCCGCAAAAAGCGTTTACCGGCCGCCGCTCGAGGCCGAAATTAAAACTAAATCGCATGACCCGAATTTAAATTCCCCCACTTTATCCCCCTAACCCCCCTTTTCGCCAACAAAGAATTCACCTTTTGCAAAAACATAGAAATAGTTATAAGCGAGGGTGGCGCCGCCCTAAGGAGTAGGGGGGGGCGGAGCGGGCGGCGCTGGAGGGGGAAACAGGAAATGGGGTTTGAAGGAGTCGCCGTTTCCGCGGCGCGGCGCGCGGGGCCCGCGGGCGCGGCGCGCGCGCGGGGCCTTCTCCTAAAACGGCTAAGTAGCCTCCCACCCCACTATAACTATTTTATGTGGTCCCCTCGAAAGATAGCGAAGATGGGGCGTTATGGCGCGAACGGGCCCCGCACTTATATACGGAAGTGAAAATTTAATGTTCGCTGCGCGCGCGCGCGCGTGTGCGTTTAAGAATTCATAAAGGTTTTATAAATATGCTTGCATGGCTAATTAAGTTCGTGTTGTTCCGTTTCGTGAGTGATGTGCTATGTTTATATTGTTTTTTTTAATAATTCCTATTTTTTTATTATTGTGTTTCGTTTTATATCCAAATGTGGTGTAACTGTAAAAAGAGATGGAAAATAATTTTGAATTAATAGAAAGAAAATAATTTCTCATTTGTGTCACTTGACTAAATTATTTGGATCCATCCTGTAATGTAAAATGTTTTATTTTTGTGTATTTAGAAAACATAATTAATATCGTACTCAGTGGATATCGAATTTTAATTTTGTATGTTTTTCGTAAATTATAAAAATATTCTCAGCAGGATCTAATTTGACAAATAACTTTACTATTCGCTATTTCAAGCGTAAAAATTAAACTGAATAAAACTTGTTAAATACATCCTAAAACTGTTTAAATATATAATATATATTAAAAATATAATATGCATACGATATTATTACATATCAAGTCTCACAATAATTAAACTAACATTATGAAAATATGCCTTTTTATAAAAATTTGGTTTTTCTTATTTTTTGTAAATGGAATCTTTTAATATTTATTATTTTAATATTTTTTTGTTCCTTTTTAGAAATTCTCCTAGTCATAGTTTTGTGTATTATCTAAAATATCAATATTTAATATAAAAGTCGAAAGTAATGCAATTTATTGGTAATTAAGATTTCAATAAACATCATAAGCAAAACAAAGTTTTCCTTTTACACGCTTCTTTTATCGATAAGTTCGTAATGTTATTTCTTTAAAAAAAATGTCTCACGACAAAATACATTTCTGGGATCATCGAAAGTCAATGTCCGAAACGGGTTTATTTCCGAAACAGAAACTCAACACCCCACCGATTCTCAGAAACTGGATTCGCCTTCGTTCCATGTCGTATCTATCGTTCCCACATTACAGGAATCATTGTCGCTTACTTTACTTTTTTTTCCCAAACCTGTCGCCGAAATCGGGGCAAGTTCTTAGTCAAGTTTCTTTCTTATGCCGTAGTACAAAACAAAATACCGCCGATGCGGTACAAAATGTTTAAACTCGTTTTTATTGATTTAGAAAACGTGAGAAATATAAAAGTTTCGAATTGAAATATGAATGACAGAAAAAGGGTGTTTTGATTGTCGATGACGTCAAAATATAGTTGAAGTGTTAATGTTGAAATGAAATAATTTAATTAATAGCTTTTTTTGAAGTAGTTTTGAAAATAAAGTCGTATAGTTATTTCCCGCCAATTTTTGAGCGATTTATCTTTATTGTTGTCCAGTCTATTTTGTGACAATAAGAATTATTTTGCTTTACGATAAAAGTATAATATATATATATATATACTTGATGATTTTTCTTACATAGTAATTACACAATATCTTTGTAAACACACTTGAATTGTTGACCTTTATTGAACAAGAGGATATATCTTGTTTGTAATAAGATTGTTTTTTATAATTTTATTACTTTAATTAATTTGTATAAATTAGCGATTTATTTACTGACAAGTACAGTTATAAAATTTCTCTTAAACAATACTCGACTAGTAAATATTATACTGCCTAATATTTATTTTTTATTAGGACTGAAATTGTTTGCTTTTATAAAATATCAAAATTTTATTGACGTTTTTATAATACTTATTAAGTTAAGTGTACACAAGGCATAAGACAATCATCACTTTTGACTATGTAAACATCAGAAAATTTATTTTTGACTGTAATGTTAACTAAACATATGCAATTATATTAATGTTACAAAATGAAGCCCAAGGTTGACGACACCTGCTCGCCCGCTTACACTTAGTAAAAATTAGGTCAAGCGCGTGTTGAACATTTATTTTAAATCTTTTAACAAAATAAATAAATGTTAATCCTTCTATGTTTCCCAATAAGAATATATCCAGGTTTGTTATGCATATTTAGAATTGACATGAGAATTTGTGTTTTTGTAATTAGTCATTAAAACATGTTATTAACAATTGTTTAAAAAAATATGTAATACCACAATAAACAAACTAATTTTAATGAAATTATAGGCCTGTTCCTGTATGATGATCCGACTGATTTGGACAATGTCGTATTTAAAATATCATACACTAAATGTATTTATATGAATAGCGAAAAAAAAAATGCCAAAAGTATAAATTCTCTTCTTATCATTTTGCCGTTAATCATCGAATATATTAATCTTTGTACGCCAAGGGCTCACCGGAAATTCCCAAAGAACCACAAAAGCTTACCTTCTAAGGCGGCGCACGCGGGTAAAGGGGAGGCCGCGACTTCACCCACACCGGCGCAAGTATACAAACGCGCGCCCTGGTGTGAGTGTTTTATATTTTGAGTAGTTTTTGCGCGACATCCGTGCGCGTGAGATGATACTGTGTGGGTATTTATGTGGGTATTGATTTGCATTCTATCGCTTCACGTCGGATTTATCGCTCTTAAAAGTGGAATTACATTGACGCCTTTTATATATTATGGCTCTATAATTTATTTAGATAAAAACAGTAAACTGTTTTATGCGATACTAAAACATTTGAGATGTAATTCGCGAATGTAATGCGCAAGATATAATTTGTAGAGGAAGTTAAGGGAAAAGATGATTGTTTTATAGAGATTGAGCGCTTTAATTTAAAATTTGTAAAGGAATACGGTTATGTATGTGGATTCAGTGTAAAGGTAGGTTAACTTAAAAATTATTCAAATTTATTCGGTTATTATTTAACTTTGAATATTCCAAATTACGGTTTCGCTATAAAATTTCTTACGTTCGTATTGACTAATAAAACTAGTCGGGCCGCTAATGAATTTTGGAGAATTATCAATGAAATGAATAATAAATGTAGTTGGTTATTTTGCAGAATTTATATGAATATTCAAAATACTCATGCTACAATGGCTAATTTAAATTTTACCTATTCGAGGCGCGACCCTTGAAGTTAATAAGTACACTTTAACTTTTTGCTACAAAAATTTAAATACTCAGAAGATTCAGGAAGACATTGTTTTTTGACCGATTTTCTAAATAATTTATATTTTTTGAAAGAATTTAATGATTTTGATCGGATTAACAAAATTTAAAAACTTTTACTCAATTTAGAATTTCTGAAAATTGGGCAACTGATGCGTTAAATAGATTTTAAGTAGTCAGTAAAACAGAACATTTTATTACAAACATTTTTACATGACTTTTAAATTAATCATGCGATTAATTTTAAACATTAATAAACTGTAGACATAAAAGCACTGAAAGTGATTAATTTAATAGAAACATACAGAAATATTTTTTCATTACAAATAATATGTCTTTTTTAATAAGTTTAAAACAAATTCCTTGACCGCAGTTGGTCTTACGGCATTCAAAATTTGTTCATTCGCTCCAGGTTTTCTGAACTTTGAGCTCTATCAATTTACTAAAATTTCATTAATATAAAAAAAAATTGCAAAAAGGTTTCAAAAAAGTTTTATTGAATTGATAAATATTTGAACTTTGTACCTGGATCTCAAGCTGATTTAGGAATTAATTAATATCGATCACTTAACCACTAGTATGAAAGTGTTAATATAGATAAAAATAAACCATTTGACGCAAGTATTCGCGTGTTCCGCGAATTAGAACCGAATGTTGACGAACCCCTTCCGTACATATCGCTCTAAAGCGCTGTATAAAAAGGCAGCGTCTAAGGAGGCTGCGCGAGCTTGCCGGCGCGGGACCGTGCGGCCGAGGCGGGAGGGGGGCGGCAGCGGAGGGAAGGGAGGTCTTATATTTTAAGATGGCTTCCGCGCGAAATATCGACGCGAGCGCCCCCTCGCGGGCTGAGAGGAAGGGAATATTAGCTCCCACTCCCTTCCCGCCTCGCTCCGGCCCCAACTTACGCCGTCAGAATTTTGCGCCACTGATTTCGCGACGCAGCGTGGCATCGTATAGTTAGAGGGTCCGCGAAATTCTGATAAAGGTTTGCGTGTTCTGTAACGATTTTAATCTGCGGCCGTTCGAGAACAGCTCGCCTTTGCGATTCCTGTATTTATTAGTTTTATATGAACAACGTAAACGTTTCCTTTTAATTAATACTATACCAGCAGTTCGTTAAACTGTTCATTTATTAAAAGTCGTATAAAATTAGCTTGGATATTTTCTAATTCAAAGAAAATTCTAATTAATCTGACACGCTTTTAGGCAGTGTTGTTGGTGTCGAATTAATATTTCATTTTACAAATTTTCCTTGACACCCGAATTAAATCAGTCAGTCAGTCAAAATGTCATCTATTTTCGTTGGCATCTAGTGAGACATATAGATTTCTAATAAATTATAACAATAAAGTTAAACCCTGACGATGGCAATAAATTATATAACGCGTTAGACGTTTCCGAATCGAGACAACAATGCTCAATATCTACAAGTCGTTACGTCTGTCTGTTCAGAAATACACTAAACCCAATTTTAACACTCACATACTTGGTAAAGTTTGGTATTTGAAAGCTTTCGATTGTCTAAGAGACACGTATAATGCCACCAGGAGTATGTGTTACGTGCGTGTATTATAAAATGCGTGTTGCCGTTTCGTTAAATTTAAATAAATGATTTAAATATAATAAATGGTAATCAATTAAAAAACAAAATTAATATCACTTTATAATATTCTATAAGTATATAACAATACCTTTCAGATAGTTTCATGGTTTAAATTGATTGCTCAATTCGTAAGTACACCGTAACTACAATTGGCCATAAACCATACATTTGTTTCCGTTTTGTGGCATAGAAATGAAGACGCATCGGATAATTTTGGCATAGTTAATACTGCGCGTACGGATTGCATAAACATAATAATTTGTTTGAACAGTTACGAAATGATATCAGTGAAAACTCATTTTCGTCATGAAAAATATAAAAGGTTTTGTTTTTTTATTTTTACATAAAAATCAAGCGTTGATTAAAATCATCTTAACAAATTTCGAAATATACTATACCACGATTTCTTTTTTAATTCTTACATTGAAAAATTTGACTCAGTACTACAAGGGTAAAGGATAAGTCAAATCATTAGGTGTTAATATATCGTATTTACCTTTTGTAGCCTACAATCTATACGGGTAAATTAAAATGTGCCAAAAAAAAATTGTTCATGAAAATGTATTGAAAAATCAATGAAACGAACTATGAGACATTTAAATTTTTCCAAAACATGATATAAATTATATTGTCTTTATTATAGAACATGTAGAACATATCCCGATAGAACGTATGCCGCCTCGTACGCGACCATGACCATAAAGACAATAAAGGATCGTTCTAACCAGCGTCGACCTCATCAGTTACCTTAGAAGGGCGAGTTGTCGCTTACACTGGAATTTCGTAGAGGACCGTCGTCTGCGTGCGAATTGCGACAGGTGGCGCGGCAGTGAAGCGAACACTAATCGATCGTCGTAGATGAGTCCTAGCTATTTCGTCGTCCCCACAGTGCTGATGCTGATACCGCACACCACAATATGGGATGTGGGACTCGTCGTAGGCTGATTCCCACATTGGTCCCGCAGGTCCCACATCGTGGGATGTGGGTTATCCCCCATCTTATTGGGAGAGTCTTTCTGGGGTTGTGTTTTCGTAGCTCCATTTGAATATATCAGCGGCATAAGAATACAAAAACGGTTCTTGTCGAAGAAATACTATTTGGATATGTAAAGTTGAATTTATGGTAATACTAAAAGGAAGTTGTCGTAGTTTAGGTGTTGATTTTGTTTTATGAAAATTTTTGCAAAGAAGTTGATTGCCAGAGCGATTTTTGAAAGACTGTGAACACCAATTTTATAAACTTTACCATTCGATTTTGATACAGTAAGTTCAATGTTCATCAGATAAGTCCCACTGTCTGAATCGGCTCGTATCTGTAAAATGAATCAGCATAGGGTAGGATTTTAAGCGAAAAACCAGAGCCAGAGGGTGCCCGTAAAAAATGGAATAATGGAAAATTTTCCGTAATTACAAAGCACTTGTTTATTTATAAGTTTATTTTAGAATTTGAGTACCGAGTATATATATATGTTCGGATAACAGCCCGTGACTTTTTATCACTAGCGTGTACTTTTATATGCCCTCATTTAATTTTGGTTTTGAAGTATAATTTTAAATTTAAAACTGTAATTGTTTACTTTTGAATGATCTTAGAAGAAAATGTTCACGACCTGTGACTATATTTAAATCAAAGTGACAATGCATTGTAAAACCTTGTTTGCTTTGACAAGATTAATTTTGCAGAAACATGGAAATCTGTCGTCTAATTTTTAAATTATTAATTTATTTGAGCTAATTAATATTATTTTATCTAAAAATCAGTATATAATTCTATTTTAGGTGTTTTATGTTATTATAGTTTATAGATTACGAATAGAATGCGTTATAGTAACTTTAACCAAGAATCTCTCACGAATGGAAACTCAACATTTTAAGGTCGTTAGATATTTTTGTTACACTATAATAATTTAGCTACGTATTTAACAAGAACACACTCAATAAAAAGTATAATTTTATTTTTGCATTCTTTCTCACGGGTTAGATGGAATGCATTTTTTTTGGTTAC
This sequence comes from Eumeta japonica, assembly GCA_005406025.1. Lineage (NCBI taxonomy): Eukaryota > Metazoa > Arthropoda > Insecta > Lepidoptera > Psychidae > Eumeta > Eumeta japonica. The sequence goes on from BGZK01000228.1 coordinate 40,191, forward strand.
GAAGTATCTTATTTATTTTTTGGGTTTTTACCCTATGTGGTTGTGTGTCAGATACCAATTTAGTATTTATAAAAAGAGAGAAAGGGTTGCTTCTGTCTTGTACGTGAGTCAATCTGGAAGTCATAACAGAACAACTACCTGTACCAATGTCTAGGCAGTTTGATGAGTCTAAACCGAATTTCTGGTCCAAATCTATGATAATATATGCTAAAGCAACACCTGTAAGTTCAACTTCTTGCAGCACGTTTTTTCTAATTTTCGAGTGGTCATCACAAAACAACACAAAATTCTCTCTTATGACGCTATTTTCGATATATGGCAATCGTAAACTAAGTTATTCTATTGCTGAAATATCAGTTGATTCGTCAAATATAACAGAGAAATATTTAGTTTTTTACACTGTTACTTGCAGTTTCATGTATTTGTCCTTTATATACATCGATTAATTCATTTTTCATTCTATTGCTTACGTATTTAGAATTTAGAAAGTTGTTAAATGTTCTTCTAAAATTTTATTATATGCATTATGCATCTATCTGGAAGCATAATAAAGCTCTAAAATGCCCTTCATTCTCGGGACAGAAAATTATAGTTTCAATTTAAGATATTAAGCGATCTCTATTTTCTTCTACTCGTTTTGCCCTTTGTGACGATATTTGATTTAGTATTTCGATTGAAGGGTTATGGAAAATGATTAACTTATCCCGGCTTCTGCCGCTCTTTTCTGGTACTAATTTCTTTCATGCATTGCAAATACATCTTTCGCGCTTAAAAGATCGTCAAAAACTTTTAACGGTTCAGAATCAAATCAAATCAAAAATGTCTTTATTTCGTGGATAATAGAATTGCACTTGAAATACGTCATTATGGTATTCTTTTGGTATTAACATTACCACCCAATCCGAATGCTGATTTACCTTAAGAAGAATTTATTTAACTAATCTGGTGTCTGGACATCTTTTCCTGCAGTAGATTTAGCAAAAACCGCGCAATACTTGCAGTGTAGACAGCGGTGTTTATGTGAGAGAACGAACCAGAAAAAATATCTAAATGAGAACTTTGTGTGTGCTTTTTTAAGTCCTTTATTTTTTATGTACAATGTTGTATGGAAAGTTATAATTTACTGATGAGATCCAATGTCGTTACAGCGGTGTAACTCTTGTAAAACCATTTAGAGTATTGTTATAATTAATGTGGTGGCGAATGTCTGTTTCAGTAGAGGATAAAATTGGTATTTTATTTGTTGCTGAATTATTAGTAGAAATAGAAAGGGATATTCTAGTACTATCGGTGTTATTTTGCGAAGACGAGCATTAATTGTTAGGAATGTTATTAAAAGTATCTGGGATCGTAAACGCGTTATTATCGCTTTTTTTACAACAATTATGTCAATTGTTTTGGAAGGGCGTTTGGAACCACTCGCCGATTCGTCACTCTGTCAATGGCAAAACACAACAGATAAAATATCCCTAGTGCGTTTTTAAAAGAAAAGAAGACTTAAACATAAACGTAAAATAAAATCAAATCAAAAATATCTTTATTTCGTAGGTAATAGAAATTACACTTGAAATGCGTCATAAATAACTGTTTTCGACATTAAAATTACCACCCATTCCAAATGCTGATTCAGCATGAGAAGAATGGGCAAGAAACTCAAGGTTGGGTCTTTTTTACTCATCGATATAATATATTGAATAATAAATAATTTAGAACAACACTTAGTAATAATAAGAAGCAATCTAATAGCCGAGTAGTTTAACCCATGGGTTTTTTTTTCATTAGCATATTCTGGCACAGTATAATTGCCCTTGTCATATAACTTTTTTTTTTTCGAAACGTTTAAATTCATAAAATGGCAAATTTTTATTTTCATAATTAAAGTAGTGAACAGTCATGCAATAAATTAAAGAGGTTATTCCGGAATACGAGCTTCACTTGGTATATAAGAAAAAAGTGTATATCTAAAAATTAAATAACTTTTACTTACGAACAACACCCTGGTTATAAATGAACTCAAATGATGAAAACAAAACAAAAAAAAAATATTCACCTACAAATTCACCCAGACGAGTGTTATGTAAAAATAATAGGCAATAATAAATTAATTAAAAAACATCATGTCATGCAAAAAAATGACTTTGTAATTATCATATTCTCAATAAGCCTTTAGCGAGGTCATCGAAAATCATGAGTTGCAGAAATGCCAAGACAAAGAGAGTTTTTAGAGACATTGTTGCCGTTAAACTTAAAAGTTTGTGTGGAACTGGGTGAGTAGAACGGCATGATGTTTATTTGCAATTTTAAGGCGACTCATCGGTGAAAGTGTGTGATGCAAATGCAAAAAAAATTTCAATCTGGCCAGACAGCAAATATTGCATGTTATGCTAACTGTTTGCAACATTCTCTATGCAGTTCAGAATTTATAATTGCATCTATTTACTTATCTAACGTACTAGGTATTAGAATAAAATTATTTTTTATACATGTGTCTAAAATTTGTAAACAATATTTCAATCAGATGTATATTAAGTTATTGTTTGAATTTCGGGTGCAACTGTTTCACTGCGCAGCTATTTGCAAAAGCACAATTTAGCTTAAAAAGAGCATCAGAAGCTATTAAAGATATTATGGACGTTCTACTTCGCAAGCGAGAAAACGCTGATAAAAATTTTCAAAATGTATTTATCAAGGCACAAGATCTAGCTGTAAAACTAGGTATAGATATCAAGGTGCTACGTGTTATGCCTCGTCAGACTTTTCGTGGTATCATGAAGGAAATGACTACAATTTTTTTTGGAAAACTCTATGTCTAACTGTTAGACAGTATAACGACAGACTCTTTCTCAATGAATTTTTCTAATAAGGCACTTTCGGATTAGGTATTTTTATGTTGAAATGTGAATACACAGAAGATTTTCTTAATGTGCAGAAAAGAGTGGAATATTATACATATTTTTTAGGAGTTCCTACTTCCACATTGCTGGTAGAATATGAGTTATGGATGACGAAGTGGAGACGGGAACTCCTAGAAAATGTGGACACAAAACTTCTTACTAGTATTATTCCGACAATAGAAGATTGCGACTTAGGCTTTTCTGCTAGCATAAACATTTTTTTTTTAAATTCTGACAACCCTGCCAATAAGCGTGCGAAGAAAAATCGTTTTCGAGGTTAAGGTACTTAAAAATCTATTTAAGGGCAAATATATGACAGAAGAGAGGCCTATAGGCTTGGCTTTATTAAACATCCGTCCTGAAATAACAACAAATGTTGACTGACAATGTTACAAATAGACTTGCCAACACAAATCAAAGACTTTTATTTGTTTTGTATATATTTTTTTCATTTTACGGATTCACAAAACCTAAATTGCACCATCAACCGATTTAATTTTATTACTTATAATATATACCATATCATTTTTCAAAAAACTGTAGCACTCTTACCTTAATAAATTACTTATAAAATATTTAAAACTTTTATTTCTTACTGGTTGATATTCATTCTGTCGGTCTTTCGTACTATTCGTTATTGCTAAAACTAGTCACCTTCGCCTACAACATGTGCCGAAATTCAAGTAATGAAATTAGTTCTTGTGTAGGTAACAAGTTCTAACTTGGTCGTTACTATGAGACCATGACCCCCATCGAAAATCTTAAGCTGCGACTGCGCCCGCACGAGTACATCTAATTGCAATAGTTCCCATTTCCATGAAAGATCACATCACCAATATAAATAAAATTTAGTGCAGTTCCACTGTACGCATGTACCCGCAGATTCGCGCATACACCGCAACAGCCATATAAGTACGCCGAAGTGCGTCGGGTGTCGTAGTCGAGATAGTTACGTAAGACCGTAACAATAGCGGGTGTGGTTATAATAACTGCGCACGTGTGGCGTCGCGGGGGCGCGCTGCGTGATGAGATCCAAGATGGCGGCATCTTTGAACACTTCTTAGAGAAGCTGCGTGTAGCGGGAACGCATAACATGGAGAGGGATTGTCGGCGGCGAGTGTTGAATAAATCTAGTTTTTGAAAAGCCTCTGTCAGTTTGAACGTCGAGCAACGAAACTGATGCAGTTGAACGAATTTTCATGTACCCATTTGTACTGTGTGAATGCAGTTGTCGTCACAGAGATCGAACGAGATGTGATGACTTTTTTTGGAACAATTTTTACGAGAAACTAAATTTACACTATTTTATTTATTTTTTTTTTATGATAAAAAACCCAGTGTTAACGCTAAAATGTAAATCACTTTCAAAGTAAGAATATAAAATACAGTGCAACCGCTGAAACTGTAAATAAAATATAATATTTACTTAAATACAAATTGAAGATTGTACATATTAAAAATTGGGTGCGTGTACATAAGTACGCGCTTGAGAAGTTATACTTCTTTGGCATCATTAAAAACGAGCCCAAACTCGATGGGGTTGCGTCGTTTAATTACGGAGTTCCTATGGCCACCTTCCAGCTCTATCATCAGACGCTGATTACCATAGAGTATCAAAGTACTCGTCAAGACGAATCAAATGAGCCCAAATTCGATGGGGTTGCGTCGTTTAATTACGGAGTTCCTATGGCCACCTTCTAGCTCCATCATCAGACGCTGATTACCATATAGTATCAAAGTACTCGTCAAGACGAATCAAACGAGCCCAAACTCGATGGGGTTGCGTCGTTTAATTACGGAGTTCCTATGGCCACCTTCTGGCTCCATCATCAGACGCTGATTACCATATAGTATCAAAGTACTCGTCAAGAGGAATCAAACGAGCCCAAACTCGATGGGGTTGCGTCGTTTAATTACGGAGTTCCTATGGCCACCTTCCAGCTCCATCATCAGACGCTGATTACCATAGAGTATCAAAGTACTCGCCAACACAGTCAATAAAGTTCAGTTTAAATTTTAAAAATTAAATAAATAATTTTTTATTTTCTTATATTAAATGTACATAAATTCTCTCATTATTCGAAATTCGAATTCTAAGCGGGCAGCTTCATACTGTTAACTTTGCGTCACACAATCTTAAAATTTCACTCTCATCATTTTTTCATAACGCGCCTAAAGAAGTATAACTTCAAAAAATAAGAAAATTTCTCTATGAAGAAATAATTCTACAAAATATTTCCAAGCAGTGCTAAGGGAACCTGATATTCTAAATATGATATAAATGTAAATTTGCGACTAGATGTCTGCTATTTTTAGGATACCATATTCTACAAGAAATCCTCCATAGTTTCGCTACGTCCGTCCATTGTCTGCCTGTCTGTTTGTTTGCTCGCGGCTTAGATCATATACTCATAGTATTGACGCCGACAAAGTGGTGAATTGGAATCCAAAAAAAAAATTAATTTTAGAGTACCTACTTTCCCTACATCTAAATTAGGAATAATTTTTGTTTTTCGTCTCTCGCATAGTGTGAGGTGTCGTTGGACAAACCGTTAAAAAATGTTGCAGATGCGTGAAGGCCATTTTCAAACCAGAGATCGTTTGCGAGATATAAAGTTTCAGTGAGATAATCTTTGTTAAAGTCAAGCGTCTTCACATTTGCCAGTTAAATAGTTATCTGCGAATATGTGAAAAAATTCATAGCAATACCTAGTACATTCTTAAAAGGAAAATTATCACAGCTAAGTAGGCTTTATAAGTTAGCGAGCAATAGTCTTCCAACTTATAAAATGTAATTGGAGAAGTAAAAAGCGAAACTTCATACAAAAATTACTTACGTGAAGTTGTTAGCCGTTAAACCGTGAACTCAATGAATACATTCATAGTGTCAGACAAAAAGCCCCCTTATAAGTCCGTATACTGTGATGGGCAACTACGGAACCTTACATTTCGCGTGGCTCGACATGCACTTAGACAATCTATTACCTTTAAAACTCGGAAACAATAGAATATACTTTTATCGTAGCTTTTTGAATCATCTCAGTCATCAAACATTTCAAGTGATTCTCAGTTTGCGGCATATAATGCGGTATAATTCTCTTAAGCTTTCAGTTTCTGTTCAAAGATTATGATCGAAAAAATCATTCATAAATTTCAATTTATGTTTGAATAACAGTGAACGGATAACGTCTAATTAAAAATAATATAAAATCTATAGTTTAGATAAAACACAACGATTGTAAAAGAATATGCCCAAGCAGTGGGGTGATTAAAACACCTGACGCATAATACCGTAAAAAATATTTTAAAATTTTTTCACACTAATATCATCGTATATATACATATAAGAAAAAAAATCAGCCAAGTGCGTGTGGAGCTCTCACATCGAGGGTTCTGCATTACAATACAATATATTTAGGTAAAATATTTAAAATAAATTATTTTATTAATTCATTTGGACATTGTTAGCTGCACGGGCCCCATTCTCGCTTGTCCCAATTTTTATTTACTGTTTTCTAAATTTGTACTATGATCACACCAAGTTTGACGCTTGTATATGTTACTGCTTTAACAATAGAACAAACTCAAAGAAAATAAATTGATTAGCAATAAGTATGCATTCACGTACTTAGTTTCAGCGAGTGTCAGCTTAAACTGGACATTGAAGCGAACGAAAACGAAGTATTTAAGCGATAGACTTCTTATAGATTTTCACCTATTTTATTAAATAACTTTAAATCTGTACAATTTTTAAATTATGTTTTATATAAAATGCTTCCATTCGATATATTACATGGTACAGTTCGTAATTATTTACGTTAAACTTTCCTATTAGGGTCACAGACATACCTATAGATGTGCATCAAATGTCAACTCAATCGGTGTAGTATTCAAGTCAAATCTGTCTGACAGACGGATAGATAGACAGACACATGAGTGATCCTATAAGGTTTCCGTTGTTTTTTTCTTTTTGAGGTACGGAACCATAAAAGAATTGGTTAAATTTCGTAAAATACACCAACAGACGAAGATTTATTACAAAACGCTATTTATATCAACATAATGTTCATTAAAAAATTTTTTCTTACATTTTTTTTATCTGTTTAAAGGTCATACCGTATGTTTTTTACATTTAAAATTTTGGGGAGCCATAATATAAAGGAATAGGTTGTTAAGGAATTTTTTCGAGACTCGGTCTGTCATAATATCACATTGTGTCATTCATCAATCATCAAATACCTTTCCATACTTGGCTACCTTTAAAAAGCCGTAATATTCGGGCACGTTTTCGCCGGGTCGCGGGGCGTCGGGCGCCGAAGGGCGCTATCGGAATGGGCGGGGGGGGGGGGAGGAACCAAAAAGGGGCAGAGGGGGCACATGATAAGTTGCGAGCCTGACTATTACTTATTTACGGGCGCGAGGTACGCCCCGAGCTTCCTAATCTATTCATTACACTCTCGCGAAATAGAGTAAAATGATATCTCTCATTTACTTAGCTTGGCGTTCAAGGTGTTAAATGTTTTAACTGTTAAATTAATTTTCTGTCCGGAATGTAGATTAAACATCTTCGAGTGGAAAACGTTAATTCCAAAAAGAAAATGTATGAACAAAGCTGTGCCAAAACATGTACAATGTTTTATTTTGCGTTTCAAATATATGATTTTCTTCCGGTTGTTATTACTCACAATAAAATAGCGTAAATAATGACAATAATATTTTTTAGAACAAAGTATTAAATAAAACATATTTTATTTGGACTGTCGCATTTATAATAACATTTATAGGCATATTATTATTTATCATCATGTATCATTCTAAATGGAACAGTCGTTTTAACCACACTATTATGAAACACAGCTATCCTAATGATGAAAATCCAGGCAAGTTCCTGATGATCTTGCTCGAATGGCGCCCTAAGCCATAAATACAATAATAATGTTATTAAAGTTTAAATGTTTGAATTCATTGCTTAATTTGCCCTCATTAGAAAATACTGCAAAACAGACATTGATGTCGTTTAATTTTCATTTTGTTACAAAATGAAAAAACCGTGTTCGTAATTGGATATCCTTTTTTTGAACTTTTCGCTATGAAAATTGAAAAATTTTCATAAAATTGGGAAGTTACTGTTTTCACACCCCGATTTTTAAATCGAGTTTTCACCAGATCTTGACGTTTTGAGGTCCTATGAATCTACTTCGACCATTGTCCGATATCTATATCTCTCTCTCTCTCTCTGTATGTGCGTGTTTGTATGCGTGTGCGTGTGCGTCTGCCTGTGCGTCTGCGTGTGCGTGTGCGTCTCCGTTTGCGTGTGCATGTGCGTGTGTGTGTATGTGTGTGTGTGTGTGTGTGTGTGTGTTTGTGTATGGGTGTATGTGTATGCATACCTCCCATAATTTTCGAACGGATTAACCGATTGAAACGTATCAGTTTGCGACATTTAATTTAAACTTAACTTAAACTTATTAAAATTTCAAACTAGTTTTGCCCGGTTGTTTTCGAAAAACCTCAAAAATAACGTTTTTAGGATTTTTTTTAAATAATTTTTATAGTACTCTACCTATCGGTACCAAAATTTAATCAGTTCTTTTCCTCAAACAGTTGCAATAACTACCGCAAACAGCATAAAATTCTGTTGATTTGTTCAAGATATATCGTTGAAGATGAATTTTTCGAAAGTGTTTCTTTTACAATATCTTGTAAACTGTTCTATTGATAGATTCTAAAATCTATCCACTCGTTTTCCTTAGAAAACACAGTTGATCGTTGTTAAATGTATCTAAATTGGTTCATTTGTTTAAGAGATATAGATAAACAATTTTTTTTAATAAAGTGTTTTTTAGAATGTTTTTTAAACTACTCTTGCGATAAATAGCAATAAAATTTAAAATCTAACTTGTTGTATTCTTAAAAAAATAGCGTCGATCGTCGCAAATTTTTCAAAATCGGTTCGTAGGTTCCATAGATATTGTTAATGAGAATTCTAAAAAATATTTGTTTTTAATCATGGGATATACTCGATGGATTAACGTTTGGTACTCGGTCACCTTTTTGGGTGTATAAAATTGTTTTGGATACCATAAAGCAGATTGAAATCGAACAACTCGTTTGAAAGATATAGTAGTTAAAAATTAAAAATATATGAATTTTTGAACTCGAAGAGCTTAGAACGTATTAGAATTATATTTAAGAACTCAAAAAACCGGAAAAAGAATTAAAATCGATCTCTTGAGCGTAATGAACTCAATAATTTACTACCTTATGTTTGAGCGCTTTGATCTCGAAAGTAGTAAGAAGTTTCAGAGATGGCCTATAGCGTCAAATGTTTTTCAAATTTTTAAGCTCAAAAACACATGGACAATTTTCACAACTTAAGGAGGTTAAAATCATATCGATAAACATCACGGCGAAAAGTTTTAAGGATGGCCTTCACGGTCAACTCGCTAATAGATTTTTTTTCAGTGTACACGTCCACTTATAACAAGTGAAATAATACATGCCTGTTTTCAGAATGTAGACTGTCTCTCTGGCAAATTTCGTAAAATTTGAATAACACACTTCCCATTCTATCGATTTCATTTCGTTCATATGCCCGAAGCTCTTGGTGCTTGAAGGAAACAAATAATAGTCCCAAACAAAGCAAATTTTGTTATAACATGTTATACCGCCCACTCTAATACAATTATGTCTTATATTAGAGTCGGCGGTACGACTAAGCAATAACAAAGAGTTTCATCGATACCGGTTTAGTAGTTTTCAAGTTTATCGTGTTTATACAAACAAATAGACAAAATTGTCGGCTTCGAGTTCAGCATCGTCTGCATGACTCAAAATAATACTTGTTTATGAACAATATCTTATGTTCAGAGGAAATATTATGTTAAGATTTATCCGTATTAGACTTTGTAGAGCTTTTCTTTGCTGGGCCTTCTATCACAAGCATTCACTCTATAGATTCCTTTTGCCGTTGTAATTTTATTTATTCTTTCAAATGGCTGAACTATGCCAACACAACCTTCCACCGTCTATTCACGCCATACACATTTTTTGCGTGACTCTCATTTCTTCATGAATCCACAGATCGATGCTTTAAATTTAAAACAACTCAGTCGACATCGTTATGTTACGTCGCAATTGGATCGCGCGATGGTAACGCCCTCGGTTTAGATAATTTTCATGCCATGACAATATCGACTAAGTCATTTGAATTTTACATAATTATTAAGTAATTACAGTATAAAGATTTACTGCATTTTTTCGGGTACCGGCGCAAAATCAATTTGTTTCTATAAACTAGTTCCTTGTTTTTATTTGGCTAGTTCAATTCTTTATATTTGTTTGAGACTTCTTGTTCACTTTTACATTTAATTTTCACTTACACCCATCTCTTTAAGTGTATTTGTCTCAAAATTTAAATATAGAATTTTTCGTGAACCATGTTTGTAATTTGTCTGTGGATAGTTATCATTATCGACACTATTCTTATTTTATCGACCTATAAATTGTATCAAATTAAGCCTCCTATCAAATGAAACTTTGTCAGATATTATTTTAAGCTTTTCCTTAGAAAGCAAAATCACATCACACATGAAGTTTAAAACTCTTTCGTTTTTTCATACAAATTTTTGTTAATGAATAACTGACGATTCAAAACAGGTGACAATTGTTATAAGTTATTGCTAAAAATATTTTTTATCAAAGAATTAAGGAGGCTTAACGCGTATACATATCTTGATTGACATTAGCATTAAAATTGAAAAAAAGAAATCATTCTTATAAAGAATACCTAATTTCGTTTTAAATCAATTTCTGTAATAAATTAATTTAACTTGTCATTACAAATGGGTTATTTCGAGCACACGAATTCACAATATGCAGTACACATCATTAAATACGATCGTCTTAATAATACCATTATACTCGCCACGCAAACTGCATATCGTATAATACATTCTGTCATAAAACTGAATAATGATGTCTAATAATAAGGATGGCGGTTTATTAGTCGTAATCCAGTCGTCCTCTGCTCAAAAGCTCAATCTAAGTTCCTTAGAAATTCAAAACGGAACACGGCTTACTGGCGCCGCAATTGTCTATAGGGATTTCACTTCGCTGTTCACATTGCCCATAATAACGCGTTTTCGCGAAGAAAATATGCAGTGACTATACGTCGAGGCGTGGTTTAGTTGAATTCATATGCATTCAATCTTCTCGATTACTGGAACCTTCTATAGCAATCAAAAACATATTATGTACAGAACAATTTCGGTGTGGTCACTTAAAGTTGTATTACAAATGTTTTTAACAGTTTTTATGTCGGGTTTTTGAATCATCTCACAGTTGAGTTACACCCTCTTGAAATATTTTTATTTCAGATCGAAGGGTTCCGCTCGTAAGCCGTCCACGCTGCTGAATCTGGATTGGAGGCCACTAACAACAGTTATGGTCAATGTGATTATAAAGCTCAAAGGGTTATGGCAAAATTTTCTGGCATTTTTTGAAATTTTATTCCATTAAGACAAAAATAATGACCAAATTAATAGTTATTAGTCGACGTTGATGGATGCTAGCTTATGGCAATTTAGCAAAGATTTTGGTGATGGTTATTCTGCGATAATCCATAAGCATGTCTATTAGTGACTGTCTGTGACCGTAGGTCTCCACCTAGCCTCTCCAGGCTTCAGTCAGTTTTTGACGTATCGCTCATTGCATGGACGCATATCATGCAAGATGGATGGAATTGCATTTGTTGGTAGTTTGATTGATACCATAATAGATGTAGTTCTTGACTTTACCTTAAGATGTGCTGATTTAGTACGAAACGTCTTCAGAAATTGTATATAATTAATTGGAGGTTAAAATAATAAAAAAAACAACACTTACTTTGATTTGGTTTGAGTTAGATATCTGAAAATCTTCTTGAATCGATTTGAATTCAATTTGTTGGAAGAGGACCCTTAGTGTAAAAGCATATTCAATGATCAACGGTTGGTTTCATGTTGTTCGTCGCAGGCAAGCGTCTAACTGAAAAGAACTTTTTAGAAGTTAAAATTAGTTGTACAGTTATCACAATTTTTGACTAAGAAATGTTCAAACTATCAGTTAAACATTACAACAGTGTAATTTTGAAAATAAAATTGAAAGGAAGCGGGCGGCGAAATTTAGAGCAAGAATTATTAAATATGTATTTGAAGTTGAAGATGTCGCAATTCTTATTTTAACGCAGCTGATGACTATATAAATGTTTTCTAAGAATCAACCACAAACGTGACTAATTTGAAAAAAAATTTAGAATTAATATTCTGAAACATTTAAAATTTGACACACTATTTACATAATTATGTAACAATGTTGAAAATATTCCGAGGTTTGAATTTGATATTGCACTTGAAACTGTCATTAACCCTTTTGTTATTTAAAAGTGTTACATTCATTTATTGTTTAATGAGAACCCAGCTAAACATGTGAGATATAAAAAAAATGTGCACTACGATTGTAACTCTGGTCTAGACACTTTGGCTTAAATTCAATATGAATATAAGCGAATTATTGTCTATTTGTTTGGATTTGCTTTGTTTCTCAGATTTCTTTGCGTCTTAAACCTCTAAAACTGAATAAAGAAATATTGTAGGAGAGTATGCTTCAATAGCGGTCATAAGTTGGCACGACTACAATATGAATATCGAATTTAGCTTTTTTGAGTTTTTTAAAAATAGCAACACTCTTGTAGATATATATTGTGAATTTTTATATTTTTCAAGAATGCTGAAGCACGTTGTGTTTTATTTATAAATAAAAGCGAAAAAAATCATTTTCTTGTGTTCAAGTCCAACAATAACAGACTTCTGTACAAACTTTGATATTCTATTTTAGACTCTTAAGGGTCGATATTCCGATAATGCCGAAATAGATTGCTATTATCTCATAAATAGAACTTGAAATACTATGTTAAATTATTTTATTAGTTTTATTATGTTAAATTATATTAAAATAAAACGAAAAAGATAATTTACAGTGATAATTTTTTAGGATTCCGTACGTCCGTTTGAATAAAACTCGTGTATCACTCGTGTGTCTGTCTGTCTTTCCGGACATGGACGTGTAATGTAAATAAATCAATTTTGAATGTGGGGGTCACTTTTATGGAGAAAATTAGAATATTAAAAGAATATGGTTTCGCAAACTGTACCGTATGATGTGTATTAAGTCGGAAGCTTAAAAATACTAGGAGTTGTAGGAAATAAATAAAAAATATAAGGAAGTAAGTATTTGTTATATTTGATTGGATGATTTTTTTAAATCTTTTTTCCATATCTTAGTTCACTTTTATGCAGTCTTATTTTTATTATTAATCTATTTTATAATAATTGGAACCACACAAAACCAAAATGGGTAGGCAAATAAGTATCAAAATATTTTAGTGTACCTTTCAGCGATTCGGATCGCTGAAATACACTTAAAGAAATTGAAAAAAAAAATCAGAAGTGTTTCTTTCCTGTTTGTCCAGTCTGAGTATTGTCTATTACTAAACCCATCCTCGAAATAATGCTTATCTCCCTTTAAGTTAACTTAAGCTGTGCGTCAATGAAATCAAATCATTTCAAATCAAACCGATTGCAATCGAATGAAAAATACCTTTAATTTGGAGAAAATAGAATTACACTTGAAATACGTCATTTTTGTATTTTTTTCACATTGATTTTGCCTATGAAATTTTGTTTTCATGGGAAACAAAATTTCCATAATGAAATAAAAGTGGTGGTTTCGCTATTGTCAATTTGGCTGCGTCACGAAAAACGGTCTGTTCCAGCGGTGAGTTACCAAAAGTTCAGAAAAAAATTGTTCAGTAATAAAAAAAGAGAATTAAAATCAGAGAAAATATACTATGCTAGCTTATGGTAAGTAAAGGGCAAATAAATAAAAGCAATGTGCCATTGTTTATTCGTATTTGTATTTTACTTATTCTTTAACAACTAATTTACAATAATAATTAATAAAAAACGAAGGGCCTGAAGGGATTGTCTCGGTATATTTATTCTGTGCTCGCAGGTAGCACTTTTATTGTGCGACGTGTTTGTTTTTTGTAGAGTCATCTTCAAGTGGCGTCTTTTGATGTTTATAATATTGGCCAATTATTGCAAAATCTGAAAACCATGAATTGATAGTTTCTGTTATTCATCTTGTCAATAATAACTAACAAACGAACACATTCGAAACTCAAACGAAAGTCTATAAATCGTAATTTAAGTGAATTTATGTAAAAAAAAATTATTTTATAAAAAATTGAATAAAATTCAGCATAGATGCACAAAAATCAAGCACATTTCTATAGATAAAAGTTATACATTATTTTGTTGGAAAACTATGTTTATTATTTATTTGTTTTCGTTAAATACGACAATTGCATTTGTTTGAAAATTAATCCTAAATAAATAAATATAATTCGTTTATTTATATGTCAGAGCATAATTCGAAAGTAAAATAGAAAATGTGTATTCAATATTTGGAATCTGTTATATCGATGGTAACGCGTTGAAGCGTCGAACTCCTATCAACCTAACGTGCCACGTCATTATTAAATAAAGTTGGATAAATCACGAAAAATTTGTTAGCGCTGCTCTGTGACACGACACCAAAAACAAGGGACACGTAAAAATATATACAACTTAATATCGAGGAAGGCTTGACTTTAAACAATCAATTTATATGCTCTATAAAAATAGATCATTTTTGTTCGACGCATAAAAACACCCTATTATTACTTAATCAGCTGACGTATTGGCAAAAACTGGCGCTTGGTGTCTATTTCAAGAACACTAGAAGTCAAAGAACCCAGGTTTATAATCTTTCTTACTCTCTAGTTTTTGTACAGTATTCGATTACAATAAAATCATTTAATTTAAAAGCTTTTCATCTTTTATTTTTATTTCGCACTTATTATTTTATAACTTTTCTTACTTTCATTAATTTATAGGTGAGTCGGTGTCATCGTGGACATTCCTTTCCCACTCTTTTATTGTGTGTTCATTACTATTGCATTGTTTCTTTCCTATCAATACCCCATATTCTAACGCCTCTATGCTCAACACTCACTGAATTAAAATGCGTGGATCAATAAGTCTTAATGTATAGATAGGCAGTTGGCAGTATTCCTACAGCATCGGAATTGAGGAGTTTGAAATCAGCAGATTTTCAAGTCTCACGGACATCAAGTATCAGTACTGAGACGTTGGAAGTCGATATTAAGCGATACTCGTCATTGTTTGAGATTCTTAAGAAGATAAACAATATCCTCACAGCATCAGAATTTACAGATAGAAGATTGAAATTTACATAACATTGGATTGTCATGGGTATCAAATACTTGTACAAATCATCATCGGATACGATTGAGTGGAATTTGTCGAAAAATTTATTGCAATATTTGAATGTATTTCAATAGAACCCTTTAATAAAAACGAAACCAGAAGCGACTATGACAAAATATAGTTAGACAGCATATACAAATTAAATAGGAATACATTTAAGAACAAAGTGAACCGGCTCATATGTAAAGTACACATAGAATCGGTTAGTTTCGCAGCGCAAATTCCTATAACCGTGAGACCGCCTTCTAAGATCCCGCGTCATTAATTAAAGAGGAAGCTATAAAACCGTATTACGCCGCGTAGATAGATAGATAGGTAGATAGACAGATAGATAGATAGGTACGTATGTACGCGACCGCCGAAATGTAACGCGCGTACATACACGCTGACATTAATATTACACCACGCGCGGAGATAGAAGAGGTGGGTGCGCGTGGTTCGCGCCTGCGTCCGTTCGCAGCGCGATGGGAGCGTTCCAAATTAATGGATACGCGATGTATTGTTAATGGGTCGGTGCTTTGTTAAATTTGATTTTTGTAGACTATTAGGAACGTATCTTCGAAGATTAGGAGTTTGCTCTCGATGTAGTTAATTGTTGGTTTTACACAGCAATGTTGTAATATGATGTCGATGATTTTTTTCTTAGGTGCCTCGTTTACTGAAAAGCACTATATATCTGCTCAATGACTCTATAAAATGATACTTCATTGACCACGATATTAAAATTGTTGTTTTAGACCATATCATTTTCATTAGACCCATGAATAATTTTCTTTTTATATTCATATATTTTTTGTAGTAGAAACTATAACATATGTTTTTACACGTAAGCTTTCTTTTTTATTTAAACAGATCCTTAAAAGAAAAAATGTATATAAAAGCGATACAAAACAACAAACGAAATAAAACCGATGGTTGATTTGACAATAGCGAAGAATAGAAGGTAATTTTCAATAGTTAATAATTGTTAAACATTAATAAAGTATTGTATATGAAGTACTGCATATTGTATATAAATAATAAAATATTGTATAATCGATAAGAATAATTGCTTTACATCACTGCTATATAAGTCTACTTATCGTGAAGTAACAAAATCTCCAAAAGAATAATTGAAACACATAAAATCGACGGCCGCTTGAGAAGTATATATTTTGCCATACAAAAATTATTTAAACTTGGCAAAAAGTGGTGGCTAGTAGGTGTAAGGTACGTGCAGTGCGAAAGGTTATGGAGTGTGTTGTTGAGCTTCTGTAATTTTGTGGTTGATCTAATTTAGGTCGTGGTCACCAATTGTCGTTTAACTAGAATGGGGCAAAATAATTAGTAAGCGCTGGTTGTCTGATTGTAAGTTCGCCCATCATTGCTTGCAACATTCCAGTTGAATTGTATACAGCGATATTTAATAACACAAGCGTAATACCATCGAACAATTTCATAAACTCCTTTTTAAATCAACTACTTTACGAAATCTGTTTTGATGCGTCTTCTAAATGCAACTGTTGTCATGCACATTCACGATTGTTGCATTTAATCCATGTGCTAAAGCTATCCTGTGGTCTACTAGGATGTAGGACGATAACGACTTGGTCCTAATATCTGCATTGTCTCGGTCTTAATATATGCTTCAACAGCTCAAACAGCTAGAGAACGCACGCTGAGTGGTTGGCCTTATCGTGAATAAAAAAAAACCAAAGGTGATGACATACAGAAATGAAAAATTCATCAAAATATATGGTGAAGATATTGAATATGCAAAACAATACACATATTCAAGGCAAATAATATCATTCAGGGGCCGGACGGAAGTAGAAATAGAAAAAGGGAGTTGCCTGAGGATGGAAGAAAATTTGGTCACTAAGAGATACTGAAAATAAAATATTTTTCACATGAAAATGGGTCGTTTATATCAGTGCCACTATCACGGACTACACACGCGAAGTAATAGTTTTGTTGCTGCCTTTCTTCCATTGCGTGTGAGGTCCGGTGATCCACTCCACTTCCGGTACCCCGTTCCTCTCTACATTGCCAATTTCTCCCTCCGTCAACCCTCTCCGGCTTCCACCAGATATTCTACTCCTACCCAAAAGGCCGGCAACGCTCTCATAACTCCTTTGGGGCAATGAATGTCCATGGGCGGCGATGACCAGCTACTCTCTGATGGCTAGCGTGCTCGTTCGTCCATCGATAATGTAACTAAAATTATATATTTTTCGGCAAACTCAAAAATTTTATTTAATATGGCATTGTTTCGATATCGAATTGGTATAGTAAAGTGAGTTTCTTCGTGGGTCTTTCTATACTTATTGTTAAGTTCATACGACACCCTATTACACATTTTTTTTATTTTTCTCTATTTGAGGCAAACAAGTCGAAATCTATTTTTATGTTCACATCATACTCCATTGCTTATACAGTAGTATTAAGACATATTCAATAGTATTTAGACATAGATTTACTTTTTCTTTAGATATATTAACCTTGGTCTCCTGCCTCCTACGGGATTCGCTTTTAAATAGAAATTCCATTCCAGTCCATGGGCGAAACGTACCGCGCCTTAACAAGTAGTTTTTGACCCATATACGGATTTGTACCCTATACAGAACCAGGGCACAGATCCGAGCGTGAATCCAAGGTTTCTCGAAAGAATTTTTAATAAAAATGTCTCATTTTGTTTTGGAGTTTTTATTATTGTACATGTACAATAATAAATAAATGTGTAAAAGAATCGAATGGATGAAAATAAATACACAACTAATTTTGTAAACATAATA
Source organism: Eumeta japonica (assembly GCA_005406025.1). Classification (NCBI taxonomy): domain Eukaryota; kingdom Metazoa; phylum Arthropoda; class Insecta; order Lepidoptera; family Psychidae; genus Eumeta; species Eumeta japonica. The sequence continues at coordinate 58,230 of BGZK01000228.1, forward strand.
GCATGGATTTAAGAAAATCGATACGTATTTCTTAAATCCATTTCCGGTTTGGTGAATTCTTCGTCAAACCAGAAATGTTCAAACAAAAAGTGACCAGTTATATAAAACGGCATCTTTACGTGTGAAACTTCAATAATTACGGCATCCACGGAAAAAACCCTAACACATTCTAATGAAACATATCAAGTAATCGTTAAATAAAATTATAACATTATCCTCGCGACGACTCTAGACCTGGATAAAGTTATTTTTCTTCTCCAAAAATATATTAGCCACTCTTAGCATTACTCTTGTAAGCCGCAAGAGACTAAGTCACGCCTAACACGGCCAATCAGAATGGAAGCCACTTTCGGCGCAGCGCGTACACATTTCGCGCGTCCCACGCAGCGGTTTATCTTCCATGCCTCCTCGAGACGTTCGTATTTAATTAAGTTTATGTTTATGTAATTTTATACGTCCCACCTCTCACCCCCGCATAGAGTGTGTCTTTAAACGCCCCTTAATAATTTACCCTCGCCCTTCCCGACCTCACGAAACCGGCGCGCAACCGTGAAGGATTAGTTTGCGCCATTAAAATTAAGACTGATGTATGAATGCGGTTTTGTTACAGATGTATCAGTGTAACACTTATAAAAGAATATAAAAGCATATATTTTTTAAAGTTTTTTTTTTTCGTTAACTTATCTGTCAGATAGTATGGTTTAATAGTCGAATAAAGAAAAAGCTATCGAGTGTTTATTGAGTGTATTTAACATTATGAAGTTGACATATGTGTCAATCGGGTCATAAGTCGGTAGTATTGACCGTTTCTAGCACATATAAAAAACTATTAAATTAAAGTTTTAGTAAATTTTATATAATATTAAAATCATTATTCGTCCCACCTTTATTCTCACTGCCATCATTAAATGAAGCTCGAATATGGGTTTTACGCTACATCTGTCTACTGATATAACCATCAAAAATGTGAAAAACTAGAATAAAAAAAAAATACAATTTTTCTTTAGTAAATTATCTCTACGACATCAATAAAGGTTTTTTTTATTAATAAACATTTTTAACGACAAGAAAAACATTAGCAAGATTGAAACGAGGCTTTCGTAACAAGGCTTCAATAACAAAGTTAATGCGACTAAACTCTCAAAAGTCAAGTTCAAGCGATCTAGATAAAGAATGTTCTGAGCATTTTAAGCTGTTTGAACTATAAAAAGTCCTAATTTCTAAATTAGGATGTGTTTTAAGAATGTGCAATCAAGATCTATCAAGAATCTGTTCAATTTTAGAAGGTATCATTTGAACTGTGACGCAGGAATATAATGGTGCCGGTGACAAAAGCGACGAGGTATTCAAAAAGGAGTTACGGAACCTTTCCATAACTTTAAACAACCCATCCAAGTTTTTATTTGACTAGGTATTTATTTGAGTATTAGTATTCCTAACGAATATATGTTTGTTAGGAATACTAGGACTGGATCATAGGTTTCAGCCTTTGAGTGGCTGTTTATCAACAAAACTTGACATAAGCTACTCCCATAATCTACTCTCCAATCAGGTTACACTGTTGTATCAGGTTTTGGAACCACTGAACTTTCACCATCTTATTTTTAGACTGAGAGACTTAAGGCTTTCAGGTTTAGCGCGTGCTGGCGTTTGTTAACGAGCTACGTCATCAATACGGTGAAGCGGTATCTTAACGTTCTCTTTAGGGTACTCATTGACCGTTTTGTCTGTGGTCACAGTCTTCGACACACGGTTTTCGCCACAGTCTCGACCACTTGACCACCATCACACGTACTGACCATCGGAGAACGTGACATACCGTCGTTATTGTCGTATGTTCTATGTTAGAGTCTTCATTCTGAAGAAGTTACTACATTTCCTTCAGTTTTTTTTTATATAGCACTAGTTGACCCGCCCGCTTCGCTGGGCAATTTTTATTATAAATAAAGTAGCGAAGGATTTACGGAATTCTAAAAATGAGTAGCCTAAAACCATCTACAAATCATTCCGCATCGAATGGTCCCAGTCCCATGTCTATACGTTTAGTAGTTTTTACGCGATTGGCGAACAAAGACAACCTATTTTCATTATATATATATAGATTTCAGAGGACAAAACATCATTTAATGTGTAAATGACCACCATCCCGTCGCTCGTGTTGCAAATCAATTGCATCATTTAAATTTCTATGATGAAGCATTCGAGTTTGAGGGAAAATATTCTAATCAACGTCATTTCTACATCGCCTACTTCAGAAATTTTAAAACTTTATACGTTTGAAATTAGCAGAACGGTAAGGTATAACGTAACTGTCACTTTAATGATATAAATTGACAATTTTGTGTTTCAGATCCTTTGCAAGTCTCAGATAAGTTGCAACTTACGTTTCAGATTACACAAGGCAGTAGGTCTGCTTGTGCATTTCCAAAAGAAAACATTAATGAGATATATACACATACATATATGACAAAAAAAAACAGACACTTGAATTATTCATTTTATATTTTACGTCTTTTACGGCGTGTACAAAAATAATTATGTTCATACTTTTCTTAATTAGTCTTAATACAAAAACAGGGAAGCATTCACGAAAACACACAAACATGTACACTCATCCTCTCACACACACACACACAAAACGCGGTCGTACGCACGCACGCACACAAACTTACATGCGACACGTTTGATAAAATCATGTTTTATCAATCAGAAAGATGATCAGCTGACATCCTCTTAAATTTAAGTGCAAAGTCTCTGTAGCACTTTCTCAATGCATTTATCCCTTCGCAAATTTTGTCAATATAATCTATTTTGTATGCGTAACCGAGGTATTATCGGAACACAACCATAAGTAACAAATTGAAGTGATTTACGCGTACATTAATTATATTATTGGGAACAACAATACATTCGAACGTGAAACAAGAGAAATTAACACTTCAGAGCTATAAAACGTAATTAATTCCCCGGGCGTAGACTAGCGAGTTGTAACGTTCCACAGCCATTATATAACCGAAATTCGAAGTGGCGCGTCTTGCGAAGTATCAGCGTCTCAGGTGGCGACACCCCCCGCCCTCTGCGGGCCCGGCGGGGGGTGACGGAGGGGCCCAAAAAGGGTGGAACTCCCCCCGCGAGGCTCTATTTTCGCGGCTCTCCCAGAGGCGAATAAATAACGAAGCGATGCCGTTATATAGCGCCTCGCTATGTGCCGGCGCTGTATCTGTTTATACGTAAGACGGGTTTCTTGGCTCTCGTATTGATTTTCCCCGTTTCTCTGAAGGAATTTTCATTGAGGCGTTCAAAATTATTTTTATTCGAAGCGAAACGCGTGCACGTAGGTTTTGCTGATATTTGAAACCAGATTTATCATACAGATGTACACATAGTTTTGTTTAGGTCAGGTTAGGTTATAATACTATATTAGTCCACATAAAGAAGATCATGCTGTAAATTTTAATACCAAAAAAATTATACCTTTATACCTGATTAGTAAATATGCGTTAGTTATTAATGTGCACTCGTTTGAATTTGCAATATGCTTCGGATTTTTTTTCAAATTTACAATCAGGGAATTAGACAAAAGTTCTTTAAAAGTCTATAAACCAGGCAAATTATACAATGACTTGTTACAAGTAGAGTGAACAAAAGGGAAAAGCTAAACTAAGTGATTTTAGTTAGTTTAAGTGACACTTAAAACTTTTAGAACTGGCCACTTAGAAACTCTAAAATGAAAAAAAAATATATATATATATATATATATATATATATTTAAATTAAAAAATGGAACCTCTTTGCTAACCTTATGATGTATATTGCAGTCATTTGTCATTTGCTTATACACAATGGGCGGTAAAAAGAAAATTGTTTGTCTAATTTTAACATGTGTTTAAGCGAGAAAATTTTCGTACAATTATTTTCTATGATTTTTGTTGCCATTTCAACCAACAACATTTCAATAGACTTCAGTTGGCGTTCATGATGAAGCTCTATTCCTTGCTACTGTTTGTAAGTGGTTTAAGGAGTTCAAACGTGGACGCACTAATTTTGGTGACGGTCTCCATGAGGGACGCCCCTCTACGGTGACGACCGAAGACAACATCATTGTTGTGCGGCTAATTACAGAGACTGACAAAAGAGTGACCTGACAGCAGATTCGGACAAATTCAGGCGTCGGTTCGAGTCAAGTGCGCAAAATTCTTCGTGAATATTTATCGTTCAGGAAGCTTTGCACTCGATAGATACCTCATAGTTTGATCGAAGTTCAAAAACTCCGTCGTGTTAAATGTTGCCGCAAAATGATGAAAAGAATCGGCGTTGGCGCAACTTAAATGCTGCATACGATATAGTTACATATGACGAAAGCTGGATTTAATGTTACGATTCCGAAACCAAAAGACAGTCTGCGCAATGGGTGTTCCTTTCGAGGATTTGCCTACTAGGGTAAAACGACGTCAGCAAAAAGATGGCGGGAATGACAGGTTGTTATGCAACGATTGTTTTAAAAGTTAAAAAAAAAAAGCCGTTGCAGACTCAATGTTTGTTTGCCATTTGTTTTGGAAAAAGTTCGTACTTGCATTAGAATTTTCCTTCACCATGACAACCTCTCAACACATGTCGCCAGACGAGCAATTTACTATTTGGAGACGTTAGGTAAACAAATACTGCCTCACCCGCCTTACACCCCCGTCTTCGCACCGTGCGATTTTTATTTATTTATTTTATTTTATTTATTTTATTTATTTAATTTAATTTTATTTATTTAATTTTATTTACTTTAAAAAGAAAACTTTTAGCAAAGTGGTTTACAGACGCAGAGGCGGACCTTTAAGTGCTAGTGGGCAGTTTCTCTTAGTGGTTCCATCGAATGCAGCGATCTATTAATCTCACCGGACGCTATTTTAATAAACAAAAATAATAAAAATGATTATCTAATTAGCTCATTTTTTTTTATTTTCTATGGACTTTCAGATTGATCCACGTAAGGAAAAATTGCTTTTCTGAAATTAGATTTCCATTTGCTGAAACTATATTCATGTTTTAAAAATAATAAAACAAGCACCCTTATAAGTTTATTAAATTGTCCATGCACTGATTAAATGCGAAACGTATCTATATTTATTGTGAATCTTATTAAAAGAATGTGAAATATTAAATGCCAAAATGAATTCACATTTTGAAATATGAAATGTAAGTTACCATAACTCGTGGTTTATAGTATTGGAATATAGTGCATAAGATTTTTTACTTATTTTCAGTGAAAATATAAAAACGGTCATGAATCCGTGTTTTGTCTTATTTGAAAATATAAACTGCAGATGAAGGATATAAAATTAGGCAAATCTATTTCATCATGAAATGTCGCCATTTAAAACGAGATGCACGCAGGCAGAAATGAGGTTTATTTGAGGTTTTTCGACCTTTAAGCTCCATTCGATAAATTCATTTCAGTATAATCAATATTAGAGCGGTGATGGCCGCGTGCTCAATACGAGTGTCAATTTCGAATTACAAATAGTACTGGATTCGAATCCTGATTACGGCCAAACTGACCAGTGAGTTGAATAAGTCAAAACCAAATATTTACTTCGCACCTTGGCAAGCATTTCAAGCCATCCGTCTCGTCACAGCTATATACCATATATACCACATTGCAGTACTTCGTAAAGCACGTTGCGCCAACATAGAAAGTCTAGTCTAGAAGGTCTAAGCTTCTCAATATGAATAAAAAGATTGTTGAAGGATATGCTTCAGCAGTGGGGTGATTAAAACAATAACAACAAGACATAAACAACAGCATTCAATAAAAGAAAGCTGATAAAACGAATACAATAATTTAATATTCGTTAAAACATTCGATTACAAACCCAGAGAAGAACGTTATATTTTTTGTAAGTAAATGCCAGTAATATTGTTTTCCCAACAGTATATCTCCTGAGGGTGCCTCTCTGAACCTGTAAGGCTTTGTATGGGCATGAAAATCTAGTGTACTTGAGCTGTTGTCTACCCTATTTATTAATCCTTCTTGGATAACAGCGTCCTCCTATCTTATTCCTCTCACGTCTAAACATCAATAGCTTTCCAAAATTCTGCTCGAAATTATGAAAATCGTGAACATAAATTTCTTACCCCATTATGAAGGTAACGATATTGCCGCAAACTTCCTGTATTTATGTATATCGAGGCATAATTTCTATACTTAGGAATGATGAAGGTACAGGTTCGATTTCTGCCACTTGTCATTCGACGCGCATAGTTATCAGCAACAGTGAAACGTGGACTCGAGAAACATGTTTCGATACACTAGTATTGAAGAATAGATGATAAGCTTGAAGATGTTTGGTTGTTATTAAGTGATGAAAGAACGACGACTTGGTACTCTATATGTAAATGAGACTAAGAGAAAAAATATGATGAGGCCATCAGACACGGATTCTTCGATATCTATTGCTTAAGATCAATCAGGACGCTAGAGTTTGGACTTCGTCCTTTCAGAAGGATTATTTCAATTCGTAAACGGTTTAAAATACGTAAACCCAAGCTTCTTTGGCTTTTGGTCAAGTTGGATGGCCCTTGGTGTGGAGTGCTTGTGATCCAGATATGTCCAAACAAATCGAAGAGCGGAAGGAGTTTTGGATGTATATAGGGATGTACATGAAAAGGTCTGAGGTAAATTTGAAGATGAAAGAGTGAGTAAGAAAGGTGAGTACCTTCTTCTATTGCACCATTAGTTTGGTTTGTGTGTGACTTTGTGTGTGTGTTTTAATAAATAATGATACACTTTTATATCAAACGAAGAGAAGTAAGTAAAAATATGTTGATTTAATGATTGTAGATGATCCATTTGAGACGTAAAGATGTTGATATGCGACTGTATTACGGCATCAAGGTTGGTACGGCTTACTACTTAGTAGTTTTTCGAATGAAAGTGTTGGCGACACTATGCGAGAGTGATTAGTACGAACCAAAACCAACAAGCTCCAATGGAGTTTTATATCAGTATGTTGACGAAAAATTTTAACTCTGTAAGCAATGTAAAAAAAAATATATAAAACATATATATCTGGAGAGACGTTAGCATTTCCAAGCCAAGACAAGCCAAAAGGATGAGGGGCACTACCTCCCTTTTCTGGAAGCGTTTTGTTGTATTTTTGAACTATCATGTCATCGGTCTGGATAATTCTAGAATGCATAAATTTTCAGAATAAGATGTTTTAAACATACGTATCAAGCAAACCGAGTTTTGATTATATAATATATATGACTTTAAGATACTTTCTGAAGTCCTAGAAAGCTGAAGTTTGATATGTAGGTTAGGATTTGCATATAGACAATGGTAAAATAAAGAACTAAGCAACGTTTTCCCTTCAGCACCTCATTGCGAGGGTGTTCATTAAGAAATATGTGAAAAAGGGTAATGTGGGCTAGAATTCGAAAAATTAATAAATTGAAAACTTTTCCCCCTCATATTCTCGTTGAGGAGGTGCATATCTGTATATAAAGGAATATGTGAAATAGTGGTTTTCAACAATTGAACAGAAAACTTTCATTCACAGATAATAAATAATACACAAATTCTATACTAATATGCTACTGGTATCTGGTCATGTTTATTTCCATCATTGTATTGTGTGAGGTGCTAATTCGCGGAAATCCATAGTAGACGCTTGCCTGCAATATGCATTAACATGCAGCATGCAACCCACCGCTGACCCTCGAATCTGCCTCTCCACTACGAATCGCTATCCAAATGATTGAAAATTGATTCCAGAGGATTGACAGATATCGAACACCTAAGCAAGTGTTATTTATTTTTATAATTATCTAATTCCGCTAACTGTTAAATTGTTAATTCTACGTACGTTTCATGCCAACCAGGCACATCCTCAGGAAATTTCCGACAGTCACATCCACCAGAGTGCAAGGAGCGTTAAAACAACCAACACAACCTCGTTAAGCAGGCCTCTGTCAAGCAATGTGTTAGATATTGCAAAAGCTGTACGGTATGTAATAACTGGTGCATAGCCGTCATTATGCCCCTCTGTAAAGGGAAAGCTAACGACAAGTTTATCCAAATTACCAACCCATAAGCCTCCTTGGCGTCGTTGGTAAACTGCAAGCGAAAATAATTATTATAGGAGTTGTTAGTGAGACTGAAAACAAGATTCGGGATATACAAGCGGGATTTCTAAAAAGGCTGGATGGAGTGTACGAAGTAAGTTTTTTCTCGTCGAAATATTGCAGAATTTGTTTTTTACCAACGGCCAAAAGGTTCTTTGTATTGGTCATAGATCTGAAAAGAGCTTATAATACAATGAAAAGAAATGACTTATGGCAAACCCCATCCATGAAGAGTGTGAGTAGCAGATTGATACAGACACTGCAATCCTTATACAGAAGCTACAGTGCTTGAAGTCAGAATAAATGAGGCATACATTGACTGGTTTGATATGCGCAGGGGTGTCGGATAAGGATGTGTAGCTTCGCCGTGGCTATTAAATCTTTTCATGGATGATTTGAAAGAGTATGAGTGTGGACTAAGGGCAAATGAGTTGTCTATCAAATGTCTACTGTACGCCGATGATGATAACTAAAATGAATGATTTTGTTAAAAATAGAGGTATGAAAGTAAATGTCAGCAAGATTAAGGTGATGTTGTTCGAAAGAGGCCAAAACACATCTTAATATATATATATATATATATATATATATATATATATAGTAGGGTGTAAAATAAGTTTAGGCATTTCCCTTTTATAAAAATGCAGTAGTAAATGATAAAACTTTTTGTCTGTTTCAAAATTAATCGATATAGTGCAGCTTCATAATAAAGAAAAACATCGCGCATTCAATGCTTGCGAGAGCGCAGGTGGCAGGCTAATGTGGAGAGGCGGCAGAACCTCCTGCACCCGCTTGACCCTCGACTCTCCTAGTGGCCACATCGCTAGCGATTCGATGATTCACCGGTTCAAGCAAGAAAACGAGTCAAACGGAAGAGGGAAATAGTAATGACATTGAAAACATGTATCCAAAATAATTGTCATTCTAGTAGCTTAGTAGCCGTGACCTCGTAACCTACTTTTTTTGTTACTGTGACAGAGTACATTGAACTATTAATGAATAAAATTATTAATATGCTTAATTTAAATTAATTACGTTTCATTAACAATTAATGTTTTATATACTTGTGTTGTTTACGTTTACAAAATAGAGATTACTCGGTTAAGTATGATTCGCGAAATACTAGGAGTTATAGTGCAAACGAGTATCTATGCAAAATGTAATTTATTCGGAGAGTCAGAACGTAATACTTACTTTTACACTTTGTCGAAAACTCGCCTGGCAATGCTCGGACCACAATCAACACCGTACTACATAAGCGTGATGGATACTATTTTTCCACTACAAGTCAAGGAAATTATACATACCAAGTGTTTATTGATGTAGTGTTAAACACTTAGGTGAGAGCTTAAACTAAGCACGCGAGTGTACATAAGATGACATCGGCGTGTACCATATCTATGTGAACATAATTTTGTGAAAAGTAGATAAGCAGTATTTCTATAAATACTTAAATGCGAAGTGTGTGTCAATTAATTTTTAATTGCATTGTGTACGACTGCTGAAGAGGCAAGATGTTGTAATTGTCAGTTAGTCATAAGTCTATTGTCTATCTATCAAGTTTATAATTTATAGAGGTCTCTTGACGCAAAGGCGGCCATCTGACGTGACGACCGTGCTGCTGCGGCGTTCTGCATCATAGTCACACATATCTTTAGTAGGAAGCGCGCACGTCCGTCGCCAGCGGCGAGTTTTTGAAAAAAACATAAAAAAAAAATGCTTTATATTTCTCTAGTAAAAAAGTACCTTTTAATATTTTTCTAACTAAATATACATCTCTAATTTTCAATTAATTCATGATTATATTTTACACCCAGTATATAGAAAGTGAGAAAGTGGAATAGGTGAAAGAGCTTGTGTACTTGGTTAGTCTGTTTGCAAATGATGGTAAACATGACAGGGATACCGAAAGGAGAGTGAATGCGGGAAATAAAGTGAATGGGACCTTGCTTGCTATTATAAACAGTGAAAGTGTCTCACGATAAACACGCTCGTTGGGTCCTGATCCCTAAGCTTATGTGTGGTAGTGAAAGCTGAGTATTGTAGAAAAAAAATGAAAGTAAGATCAATGAATGCAGTGGAGATGCGATCGCTGTGTAGTATGTGTGGAGTGTCTCGGAATGATAGATGTAGAAACACTGATGTCAAAGAGCGGTGTGGTTTGAACGAAGATGTAGTGACTAAAATATAAAGAGGTATGTTGTAGTGGTTTGGCCGTCTGGAAAGCATGAAAGAAAGTAAATTAAAAAACTAATCTATAGAGCGAATGTGTGTGACAGAAAGGTCTGCAAGGGTCATACTAGTATATCTTATGCAAACCATATTGGTGGCATATTAAAAAAGGGCCAAATTTTAAGTACCCAAAACCGATGGGCTTGCATGCAGAAATTAAAAGATGCCAGTAAAGCATGAAAAATATACAAATATCATGCCATGTGACAATTTCTGCCTGCCCTTTTGGAAAATACCCATGAATTTATATTATTATAGTTTTTAATTCTATTGACAGTAATTTTTGAAGAATTTTGCAATAAACTATCAGCAGAAATTTATACAGTGTATGCGAATACACGTTTAAAGATTCATATTTCTTATTTTAAGATCATCAAATCATACTCTCGACTTCTTACTGATATTTTTCATTTAGCAATGATTTTGAGTTTATTTTGGTTATCTAAGATAAAACTAGAAAGAGTTACCTTTAAGTTTCTTGCTTGTTCTTTTCGAAGGAAAACTGTCTCACAAACGAGCGGTAAGGAGTAAAGTATGATGTATTTCAAATATTGTTTTATAACTTGCAGAACACAAAAAATAATTGCTTTTCAACTTTTATTTATTAATGAAAATAAAAGTCGATACGTTTAGATAGTTATAAGAAATGGGTGAAATCGAACTGTAAAAGCTTGACCATTTTAGAGCGTTAACGAAATAAGTAATATTAGATGAAGTATAAAAGGTGTGTGAAGGGTATAAGAGAAGTTAAAAAGAAAGATAATTATTGGTGAAGTTTCCAAGACAGGGAAGTGACACGTAAAAAGAAGAAAGCATGAATAGTTGTACTGCTTCTGCTAACCACAGAGCGTAATGTATTTGCAAAAATGAACCAAAAGACGTTAAATTGTAAAATACGTAAAAAAAGCCTAAATAAATTTCGAAATGTCGTTTATAAATGTGATTAAAGACGACAATGGATGTCTACCTAATGAAGAGAACCACCTGAAAGAACGTTCCAAAAATGATTTCTATAACGTTTCTGCATTCAAATACAATTATCGTTCATTTATTTAGTCGTAGTAGCGTTGTCATCTAAATTTCGTCGTCTGCAACAGAATATATGAATGATAAATAAAGCGTAGTTTAAATTTTATTTGAAGGTGTGTTCTATGAGGATAAGTTTCATTAAAATTTATTAAGTCGTTGCATTACAAAAAGATATAAGTATAAGCAAGGTTCAAGCTATCTCTATACTATAAGTCATCAAAACCGGTTAAACAATTACGCCGTGGAAACAAACAGGCAGCAACACTTCCCGCATTTGTAATAGAGAAAACATTGTAGCCGGAACCGAATAAATGTAAAGAGTTTCATAATCAGTGTGCCACCTATGAACAGAAAAGGTCCGCATTTTTATTTATTACTTCTGTCTGTTGACTCGCATTAATAAAGTACGTAGCATTTTTGATTCGGACTTTTAAGCTTACCACCACAGAGAGAGAGACTGGAGGGCATTGGTTATTTTTCCCATTGGTCATAATCAGAATTTGGTCATCTTCTAATTTTGATTTGATGAGCATAAGTGCCTTTTTGGGGCTCTAAGCTCTAAAATAAATCATTTCATTTCATTTTGTTTTAAAACTGATCTGATCTGACCATAAAAGGAGCGACATCCATGACATTAATACTAAACATAAGAATGATCTTGCTGCTCATAAGACTCGTCTAAGTAAAGTTAATAAATCATTTAAGGGGTTTTGTGAGCGCTTTTATGATAAGATCTCAACTGAAATTCAAAATTTGCCATTTACCGAGTTGAAACGTTTCGTTAAAAGAAAATTATATGGCAAGGGTTATTATACCGTATTGGAATATCTTAATGAAAAAAGGCCCTGAGATTGAGCTGCTCGCGTATCAGGTTATTTCATATTATTTTTAAATGTCAACTAAATTATAAATGACTAAATCCTTTGTATTGATGAGTAAAAAGAGTAAGCCTTGAGTTTCTTGCCCATTCTTCTCTCGGTGAATCAGCATTTGAAATGGGCGGTAATGTCGAAATGAATTTATTAATGACGTATTTCAAGTGTAACTTCATTACCTACGAAATAAAGATATTTTTGATTTGATTTGATTTGATCCAATCAGTCGCGAACGATTTTTATAGAAAGAATAAAGTGATAAATAATAGCATTATACAAGGAAAAACGAAGATCGATATTGAAATAGAGAACATGAGCAAATTCAAAATCGATATCAGGATCGAGATTAGAATGAGAAGTAATTTAATTTACGTAATTATTAGGGCGTTTCAATAAAAAGGAAAAAAATAATTTTTACTCGGAACCACGCTCAAAAGTTTTGTTTCAATGCCAAAATAGGCCTCTGAAAATAGGCCTCTGATAATAATATTTAGGTCGTTCACATCGCACTTTTCGATTTCCCATAAGAATAACACAGGAAAATTGTTTTTTTTTTGAAGAATTGAGCTCAATGGAACGATTGATGCTAATTTTAAAAAACAATAATTTTTAAATTTAGAGTTAACTGTCATTAATAATTCGTTTTAAGTACCTTGTCCATCTTTACTATATAGCAGAAAATAATGGTTAACAATTTTCAGAAGTCTTATTTATATTTTGTAAAATGTTTTGGTCTCATTTTTTCTTAAAACATAATATTTTGCCAAATCATTCAGAAAAACGGCTAAATTGAGGGTAAACTAAACTTTGATCTTGAATAACTTTCGACTGAGTTGATTTATCGAAAAGTGACGTCAGACAGACCTTTTTTGTAGACCGTTAAATTTTCTACAAAGTACACAAAGGGTATTGCAATGCAATTTATCGTTCATTAGTTATAAAAATCAGAAGAAAAAAAAATTTTTTTCCTGTGTTATTCTTATGGAAAATTGAAAAGTGCGATGCGGACAACCTAACTATTAATATTAAGGGCTCATATTGTCTGAGGCCTATTTTGGCATTGAAACAAAACTTTTAGCTTGGTTCAGAGCAAAACTAAAATTTTTCCTTTCTTTTTGAAACGCCGTAGTAATTATATTGTAAGATACTATTTCATAGCATATACTTATACAAAAAATAAAGGTAAACTTTTTAATTCCATTTCAATCAAAAAATGATATTAAGAATTATTTTTCCCACAGTCGGAACCAGTTCAGAACAATCAACTTAAAAAGTATCTAGTTCAAGTAACAAAATCAAACTGGAATGGTCAAGAAATTGCGTGAGAAAACAACCCTTTTATTGGAAGCTTGTATTAGAGCAAGTATCTTGTAGGGTGTGTAACTCAACCTGTTTCCTTTCAAGTGTTAGTGTAGAATTAAATTGTTCGTTTCACTTACGGCTTATTATGATATGACAAAATTTTTGTAATATATGGTATGTAAAAGTGTCATTTATCCCAATAGATTGATAACGTTTTTGGTATTGAACGGAATTTAAGAAGACCTGATCTTAAACAATGTTTTTTTTTTTAATTAATGGGCGAAAGGCGAACTAGAGAAGTCCGTTTCGGTACTTTGAATGTGTATGGAGATATGGATGATGAAATTGCTGTGTAAACGGATTAAAATTGTCTCTTAATTTTATAGTTTTATAGAAAAGTCTTAGATTCGTACCATGACAAACTTGTATTTTTTATTTTAGGCGTATACATCTCTAATGTATACAAACCGCTCGAGGAGCGAGATGAGTTTTGGGCTGATATGAGGAATATATTAGAGAAATGGGACAGAAACGCAAGTATCGTAATTTTAAGTGATTTTAATGAGTGGGTACAGCAGCATGGATATGGGAAAGTCTTAGGTAAATTCGAAGATGTAAAAGTGAATAAGTAGGGTGACTGCCTTCACCTACTGTGTGAAGAGTTTGACTTGTATAAGGCACACACTATGTTCATCTACAGAAGTATACAGTCATATATTTAGTGGAGAGGAGAAGACAAAAGCAGAATATACTTTAGAATTACGGATGATCGGTTAAGAAGCAAAGTTATAAATTTGAGAGTGTACCATGGCGTCAACGTTGATACAAACCACTTTTTAGTGCTGTGTCAAATTAAGGCTTTATGCCAGCGTTGGTGACAACATGCAAAGATGTTGACTACGAAGCTAGAACGAATAAAAGTCGGTAAACTTTAGGACCAGAATGTAAAAAATGAGTATTCAAAGCGATTGATAGTTTGGGTGAAATCAAACAATATAAATGTTTAAAACTTGACAAATTTTGGAAGATAACGAAATTTACAATAATAGACGAAACAAAAAAAGGAATGTGAAGTGAATAAGAGAACAAACATCAGCAAGAAAGATAATGAATAGAGGAATTTTGTGGCAAGGAAAGTAGTTAGAGAAAAGAAGAAAGCATTAATGGATTAAATGTCTGTAAAGAAGGGGTTACGCTTAAATGTTTTGGATTCGTACGAAATTTTAAAATATGAAGATGATAATAATATTGTAGGACGTTCCTCTGGGTTCCTGTTCGTTCTAAAATGAAGACCAAAGATTCGAGAATTCAAAATGAAAGAGTATTTCCATATAAGATCTATATATTTACTGATCGGTTTTTCAATATTTCTCTCTATGATTTCTGAACGCTATACTTAAATGACTATAACAATACACTTTTCTATCACTATTGAAACTTGTGCACTCGGGCATCAGCCCTCGTCCCTTTTCTCTCTACTTCTCTCTTAGTGCAGGGCATAGTGGCGCATTTGTTTGCAAAATTGTTTTAATTCGTAATTTTTTTTTAAATGTCAGGAAGGTCTTTGTGGTTATAAAAGTGTAAGATGACACTTGATATCTTTTGACGTTATAGTTTAAACAACAAAAAACTATATAGCCTGGAAAAAATGCATTTATTGCAACCAATTATTTTTTCTATATTTTTTATAATATTTCTAATGAAAAAAGTCCTTACAGCCATAATCGTATCTCCAACCCATTAATTGTTATGAATTTTTAAAAATTGAAAAATCGCCGAATATTCTAATTTTCTTGAATTAATTAATATACCTTAAAAATTAAAATGGTATTATTTTTAATTTTTCATCAAAAATTCAACTATATTAAACAAAATGGCCTAAATACATTTTAAAATTTTTGTTTTTTTTTTATGTTACAACAATATGCTTCCTATGCGTAGAAATTTCTCACATATCACAACATATTTTTGTATAAGTATATGCTATGAAATAGTATCATACAATATAATTACTAGGGCGTTTCAAAGAAAGGAAAAATTTTATTTTTGCTCTGAACCAAGCCAAAAGTTTTGTTTCAATGCCAAAATAGGCCTCAGAAAATATGAGCCCTTAATATTAATAGTTAGGTTGTCCGCATCGCTTTTTTCGATTTTCCATAACAATAACACAGGACAATTTCTTTTTCTTCTGATTTTTATAACTAATGAACGATAAATTGCATTGCAATACCCTTTGTGTACTTTGTAGAAAATTTAACGCTCTACAAAAAAGGTCTGTCTGACGTCATTTTTTGATAAACCAACTCAGTCGAAAGTTATTCAAGGTCAAAGTTTAATTTACCCTCAGTTTAGCCGTTTTTCTGAATGATTTGGCAAAATATTATGTTTTTAGAAAAAATTTGACCAAAATATGTTACAAAATATAAATAAGACTTCTGAAAAATGTTAACCATTATTTTGTATTCTTTTAGCTTATTGGAAAATAAGTTAGAAAAGTTTAATTTCTGTACAAATTCTGAAAATGTTTTTTTTAAGACAAAATATTTTTATCAACTTCAATGACGGCCAAAGTTATCGAACAGTTATCGAGAGTTTTTAACACTCCTTACACCCTGATGGATGCTACTGTCGGCAATTTCCTGAGGATGTGCCTGGTTGGCATGAAACGTACGTAGAATTAACAATATAACGATTAGCGGACTAAGATAATTACAAAAATAAATAACACTTGCTTAGGTGTTCGATATCTGTCAATCCTCTCGAATCAATATTCAATTCTTTGGATAGAGATTCATAGTGGAGAGGCAGATTTGAGGGTCAGCGGTGGGTTGCATGCTGCATGTTAATGCATGTTGCAGGCAAGCGTCTGCAAAGGCGAACCACATAGTGCAAATAAAGACAGTTTGAAAGGCAAGCCAAAAGATGCTGAAAGTATGTATAAAAATGTGAAAATGAAAACTAAGGAATGCGTGAAAAGAAAAAAGAATTAAATAAATGAACGCTGTGGCAGAAGATTTTCGGATAATTTCTGGATAAACCAAAATTGTTTCTTGAATGTGATGAAAAAGGCCCGGAATATTTAGAGATATGGTTTATACATGTGATTAGAGACGATAATGGATGTTTGCTTGTAAAGCTTGCTATATCAGCTACTTAATAAATGCTGAAAAACCATGGGGTACCTAGTGACTGGTGTACAGCCACCATTATACCCCTCTATAAAGGGAAAGGCTCATGGCAGGTTTGCACAAATTACCGCCTTATTATCGTCCTTTAGCGTCCTTAACGTTGTTGATAAACTGTATGTGAAAATCATTATTCAAAGAGTTGCAAGGACTGAACTTATTGAGACTAACAAAAGATCTGGCATGTACAAGCAGGATTTCGTAAAGAGACGGAGTGTACGGACCAAGTTTATTTTCTGAGAAATATTACGGAAAAGTTTTTGGATATGGGCCAAAAGGTTTTCTGTATTTTTGTAGATTTGGAAAAAGCTTATGATAGAGTGAAAAGAATTTATCTATGGCGAACCATATCCATGCATGTTTTGAGCAGCCGATTTAAACATACACTACAATCCTTGTACAGGGGCTCCGGTGCTTGCGTCAGAATAAATGAAGCGTACAATAATTTATTTGACATGCACAAGTTACACATCCCTGACTGACGTGTCAGGGATGTGTAACTTCAAAGTGACTCTTCAATCTATTCTAGGATAGCCGTCTGTATGATTTGAAGAAGTATGAGTGTGGACTAAGGATAGATGAGCCGTTTGTAAAATGCCTCCTATACGCCAACGGCCAAGTAATAATTACGCCGTCAGCCTACGAGCTGCAGGAGATAATATCAGAACAGGTATGAAAGTAAATGCCAGTAATGGTGTTTAAAAGAAGTAAAAGCACGATTGAATGCAATATATATATATATATATATATATATATATATATATATATATATATATATATATGGAAGTATATATAGAACGAGAAATAATTAAATATTTGAACGAGTTTGTATACATAGGTAGTATGATTACAAATTATGGTTAACATAATAGAGATATCGAAAGGACAGTGATGTCAGAGAGTGATGTAGTTTGAAGAAAGATGTAGTGACTAGAATAAAGAAAGATATGTTGTGGTGTTTTGACCATCTGGAATGGATGAATGAAACTAGAGTGTTGAAACAAATCTATAGAGCGAATGTGTGGTGTAAAACTTGGTAAGGGTCACCCTAGAAAATCATATGCAGAGCGTATTGGTGTCATAAAATCATTGTCGTACTACAGTATCAACGAACAAAGAAAATAATTTGAATAAATATAAAAACAAATATATTTCAAGTTTTCCGATTGATCTATCAAAAAAAAATAGAAAAGCGGTTAACCCTGTAGGCCAACCCTGAAACTTCCCGCTATTTTCGAGTTCGAAACACTAAAATATACAGGATTTAAGGCAAATATTTGAGGGAAAAATTTTGAGAATGCGAATTTGATTATATACAAAATTTTAGAATTTTTTTTATAGAAGTTTTTTTCTATTTCTTGTTTTTGATATCTCTTGAACAAGTTAATCTATTTATAGTTAATTTAATTTAATAAGATTTCTCTTAAGGAAATAATTTTTTTTATGTGAAATTCAAAAGTTTTACGTTTTATTCTTTCGAAAATTTGTTTGTTTGTTTGACCGTGTGAAAACTGGTACTATCGTGGTGTAAGATGATACAATGTTTACGGTTATTTTTAAGGAATTCATCAATAACTTCCGTCAAACAAATGGTCGTTTACCAATCACTATTCACGGTACCACAATTCTCCAAAGCAATAGTAGCCACGTGTTCAATTTTATTAAAAAAAGAAGTAACCGTCTGCTTGGAGGTACTTCGCTCGCCCGCCACTTTGGTCGGATTCGGTTCATCTCGATAGACCCATACGTTTGGTTGCTGCTTTGTTTTGGGGTCCTCGCAATAAATTTTTGGTTCGTCACCTGTTACTATGTCGCACACCTAATTTGACGCCCCTTCCTTGAGTCTGGTGAACATGGTATTGCATTAAGTGACGCGGTCCGTTTTTTGAGCCTTAGTCAAATTGTGTGGGATCCATCGCGAGCACAGCTTTTTCATACCCAAATGTATAGGCTTGATTCTTAGGCCTACGCCTAAGGATTCCCATATTTCATGGTAGGTCACATACGTCGCACATATTCAATGTTTTTGTTGTTCACAGCGGTAGATTGGTGACCATCATGAAATTCGTCACTGAGATTGACGTGACCGCGCTTGATTTCTGTATACCAGTTATAAATAGTCGTCTTGTATTGTGCTTCATTGCCAAAAACAGTTCTAAGACATTCAAGGGCTCTGCTGAGCTGGAAAATAACACCTAAAATCGTATAAAATTATACTCCGAAAAATTTCCCGACTTCAATACCATTTATGTAAGTGGTCAGTTCCAGAAACTTATAGTGCCCTACGTATCATGAGAAATTGCTGGAAGTCATTTTTCCCTCCAATCCATTCTCAGTAAGGACCATGTAAATCATTATAACACAAATCCTGACGATATGTATGAATGTAAAAGAATTATGAAAGTTCTAAGTTATAATAATAATATAAATTCACGCCTATTTCCAGAAGGGAAGGCAGAGACCATAACATTTCCATATGGTACGATATTTGCATATCTCTCTTGTTTCACTGATATTCATTCTTCCATCGACCATTTGTTTATATTATTTAGTATAAATTCGTAGAATTTTGAAAGAATTACGTTGTTGTCGTGTTAATGATTCTCAATAACTAATAGTACGCTGTGACTTAAATTATATATGCCACTAGGCAGTAGCACACATAGGTAGATAAAATACGTAGATACCGATGATCTACATATTTATTGTTGGACATTAACTAAACAACTTCTTCCATGGAAAATTATCATTTTCCCATGACAAACTCTAAAGACGACGACCAAAGCTCGGTTGCCCAGCGATTTTTTTTGTAAAGTGTAATTTAAATTTTAATTTCTGATCTAATAAAAAAATAAATTTTCATTACATCATTAAACGTTAATAATGAATATAATTTGACTTGTATTAATCTTCGCTTAAACACAAATAAAGTAAATTTTAAAATTGAACGCTTAATTTCGTGTTGATATATGTCATAGGTATATTGGTGAACAGATTTTAGCTTTATCGAAACACAATAAACAAAAAAAACTTCCTTGATTTCTACAGACGTTTCAAAGTATTTTGGAAATCATACTACCACTTTATTGTACTGAAACACCAAATTATCATTTGACATATTTATTTGCAGGTCCTGTATAACATAAAAGCATTATTTCAGCATATTTTATCAGTTTGACAATGCAAGATGTACGCGGAACATATTAGACGCTGCATCGCGGTAAGCTATTTGACTTTTTTAAAAAGTGTCAGAATAAGAAAAAAAATGCGTGAATATTTTGAATATTAAAAAGGTTCTATCGATTTCATTTTCGATCTATGGTATTCCGATATCCCATTGCATATCAATAAACTCACTCTACAGGCATGGTCGGTTGGCAGAATGACCTTTAGGGTGGACCGCAATAATACCCATACCAGAAGACAGCTTTGGGCGGTGTTACAAATGGGTCAGACGCACTACTACCAGATGTATATAACTCTATTGTTTACGTACCCTATTTTAATTTTAGCATCCTCAGTTTTTTTTTTTTAAGATACTATGTGGGTTATATTATTTATAAAGGCGAGATTTTTTAGGAACAATTTTCTTAATAATTATAAACTATTTGCCTACATTTTTCAATGATGTTTCATGGATAGAACGTACTCCTTTTTGACAAGCCGGCAACGGGTTTGCGGGTGTCCATGGACGGCGGTGACCGTCTACTTTCCGATAGTCCGCATCCTCGTTTACCCCATATAAATTCTATGCAGTGCACATCTCTTATTAGCCAACTATAATATTAGGTAAAACTGATCCGATATGCAATTTAATTTCATGTGTATCAATTGTGTTCAAAAATTACGGATGTGGCTGCTTCGGGTACCCATGACGGCTATGATAATTATCGATATGAGTATGATAATTATCGGCTATGATAATTATTGATTGTCTTGAAAAGTTTAATTATTTTTAAGTTATTGAGATTTTTGAGCTCAAAAATTCTAAAAACGGTGGACCTCCCTAAAAGTTTTTGATACTTTCAAGCTTAAAACGTTAAAAATGTAAATAGCAGGAAATATTATAGCTTTTACCAGTTCTCCGGACTGAGAAATGTAGTTCAATGTAAATTTGTTTAAACATCAATCTAATCATTTTAAAAATCAAATCTATATTTATTTTGAAAAAAGGTTTTTTTTTAATGTTTCAGTTACAATATCTTTCGAACGCTTTTTCGATTTTTATCCGCATTAGGGCATTCACCCTAAGCATGTATGAGTTGGAAGCATTTGAAAAATACCTCTGACCACTTTTATTCAGATACCTAAAAATTTTTGAACTTATAGGCAGCCAGTGCATATTCTTTTTTCTCAAATTTCTTGCCTTTCAATTTCCTCGATTTTGGGAAACAAGTAAAAATTGCCTGGTAGTAAATGAATGGATTATGGTGGGTGAGGTAGGATACGCACTTTTTTTTAATAAAAAAATAATAAACAGTGTTTTGAAGGACTTGTGCGGCGCGATGTTGTCGCGATGCCAAAAGAAGTATTGGATTCGTGACTTCGGTCGCTTGTCATTTTTAAGCTGATAGTACAGATAGAGGACAAATCATATGAGCATACATCGCTCAGAATTAACTGTTTTTTGATCGTACAGCAACAGAGTAGCAATGTGATCTGTCTGTTTGTTTCTGTGTGCTTCGTATACGGCGACATTTCCTTAGTGTTGGTTCAACTTCAAAACACAATACAGTCGATTGTCGCTTTGTAGTCGTTATTGTACCACCGTGTTTTGTCATCGGTACTTAAGTATATCTAACTCGTTTTTGGTTTTGCCTGTCTCGAACTTCTCTATCATAAATCTGCAGCAACCTACCAGGCGGTCTTTCTGTTCATCGATCAGTTGTACGGCATCCATCTTGAACAACACTCACGGAGAGAAAGTGATTCTGAATAAAGGTTTGCATCGCTGCTGACTCAATACTCAAACTTGTTTTAGCTCTACATTTGTAATTCTTCGCTTCTCTCGGATCAATTTTTCAACTTTTTGAACATTTTCTTTTAGCTGTCAACCCGTTCTTGCTTCATCTTCAAAGCTTTGCCGTCCTCTTTTAAACTCTACAAATCAATTAAAAACTATTAGAAAGATACTGTTAAAAATTAGTAATGGTTGTGAAACGTGACTTATTGACTAGTAAATGTTGATCACATATCCTTTTATAATTAAACTATCGAAAACGTCAACTAGTACTATAGTGAAGAGTTTTCTGTTTCTTTTTATTTCTCTAACACATCTCTGAAGTAGGATAGGTTTCGTAATTTCGTTTTGTATTCAGATTGTTATACGAATAGTTTGATAATTTTACTATGCAAACATTTAAACATTTTGATGCAGCGATAGTCAATGTAGCACTGCCGAAGAGACTAGCACAGCCTAGTTTTCGATAAAGTATTTTTTGTGCCTAGGTGCGTCAAGTATAGCGGCCGATTATACTACTCGGTCTCTTGTATAACCTTTTTGTATTACCTATTAGAGAGTGTGAATAAAGTCCCTACTTCAGCAGTAGCCTTTTAAGAAATCTGCTTCTACGGGTGGTTGAAAACCTTCAAGCCTACACATTAAACGGTTTGTAATAATTTCAGGAATCACTTGCACACGTCCCTTGATGTTATGAGCTTATAATTTTTCAGCAATGTTTTAATTCCATTTTTTTATTACCCCGCCTTTGTTCCAGGATTCAGATAATATGGTTTCGAATATTATATGAAAGCAAATAACTTCCATAGGGTCCTAAAGTTTGTTTTCTAACTCGTTTCTAAGGGTTCATTAATCTTTTTATTCCTACCTGGAGCATGGTTATTTGTCAGTCGTTTGAGGAGCACCTATATAGTGTTCGTTTGCACTAGGGACGTCCTCTGCCTATATGGCATCAGCTTTGCTCAAGGATTTCTAGCTGAGCTCATATCACAATCTTGACCCGCATAATTGCCGATAAAACTTGGTGAGGTTTTTTAAAATTTTCGACAAAACTACTTAAGTTTTCAAAACTACTTAAGTATACTTAAGTTTTCATTTAGGCTTAGACAAAATTTTCGTGAACACTTCGGAGTCTTTACTTTGTTGCACCGTCTCTTCAATACAGCTCATAACGAAACGACGCGTGTCACGTCGCACGGTCTTATACACGTGTCTATTTATGCTTTTATAATCGGACAAGTCAGCTGTACCCTGCAATATTGTATTCACACCATTATTTATAGAGTACCTTAATAGAATTTTTCACTTATGTTTTTTGTGTCAAGTATTAAACAGTTGCATGAACTGTATTGACGAAGCTACAACAGTAGTAGTAGAAGTATTAAAAGTTAATACAAACAACCTATCGTTCGTATTAACCATGATTTCGCATTTCTCTGAGAACTCGAAGCGATTATGAAGTTCAAGAGGAAAATTTTATTTTCCTCTTGGAGGAGTTTTTAATGTTGGCAGGTATTGGATGGGGCGTAGACTTTATTAGACGAAACTCTTACAATTTAAATTCAATGTACTTTTAACGATGCGAGAAGCTATGCCAGTTTTTACCTTGTTGATTATTGGGGAAATATTGAATAGTTAATTTTTAGTAGTATCATGAAGAATATCTCATTTTATGTAAAATTTTATGAGCTTATTTAGATCAATTTCCCTTGAAGCCCCCTTTTCGAAATAGAAGTTTATCATGAAGATTATCTCCACAAAATCAATATGCCGCTTCTTTTTCGTTTTCCGCTAAACAATTACAAATCGTCTCATTTTCCGCGTTATTTCGTTTTCATAATTAAAATATATAAATAGTTTCTTCATTAAGTCCTACGTCATAACTGTATAGAAAAATGTATGGTTTCAAATTTTTTTCCTACTATCTGTTATTGGAGAGTTTGTGGTAGTGAGCCCATATACTATATACCATTATGGTCTTTGACGAATAACATTTGATAATTCTAAGTGTAAGATAAGGCTACCCTTATCGTGCATTTCATGGATGACTAGATCGTTGATAAGGAACTTGTGGGTGATAAACTGGATATACTTTGCTATATGCTATTGTTTCAATGTAAACAGAACAAATAACTAGATTGGAAGTTAATAGTTATCGTTTTCCTTTTGCCTGTGGACCGCAAATAAATCTATAACCTGTTAGCACGATCTATCCACTTACTTATCCTCTCATTTCGCCAAAAGGAGCCGTATGTTTAATCAGACCGACACACCGGAGACGGCAGATGCAGCCTTACACTTCCCATGGCCTCTCCAACAATCTTGTAATATGAACCGAATTGCAAAAGCGTCATGGTACACCGATAAATCTATTCGGGCAGCCTCTTAATGTTTCTTACAGGTTATTGTTTTTTTTTCCTTATCCCTAAAACAATTCTCTCTTAATAGGGCTTGTGACGTCACAACACGTTCTTCATCGCTGAGCAGCTCTTCTTTCTTCTATTCCTCATTTCAGTCCGCTGCGCAATCTGTGCCAAGCACGCGCATATTTCCGAAACTTGCAGAAGTTCGCCTGCGTACTTACAACATCTGCGTAATAGATCGGACCGACATTCGTCATTTCAATATCGTTCAACAATTCGTCCTTCAGGTCGTCGTATAAAAGACATGACCACAGAACGTAATGCAAGTCCCCCTCCGTCTGTTCGTACAGACATACTCTCCAATCATTTAGTTCCAACTCATTCAGATCCTTTCTGGACCATCTATGACCGGTTAAAAGCTATATCGGAAACGGTAGTAGAACTTCCTGAAATGGGTATTTTGAGCAGCTCATGCAGCGTTATCGTCATGACCTCAAGATCACACACTTCCTTGGCGTGATCATTATTTGGAGAGGCAATTAAGAATATCAAGCCATACATTTGATTAGTCATCGCAGTCGTGTAGACTTTTTATTTAGGCAGATAGATACCCTTAATTGACAGCCTAGGGATCAGGTCGGTGGCATCTAACGACATGATTATAGGTCGGTGGTAGGGTTTAATGAATATGCCGCAGTTTTTAATTAAAACTATCCATAGAAAGTGTAACTGCAGCATCCGAGCCACTTCAAAATCACCTGTCCCTGTCATTAATTCATTTTAAGATGCCGCACCCCGGTCGCCAACACATTTGCATATTACAAAGTAAGTATGGAAGTTTGCTAACGAACTGCGGGCGGTACCCACCTATTCCCTCTCCTCTCTGCTCTCGTACCCTTCCCCCCCGCCGCGTCTCGCATCCCCCAGACCCATGTCTAAGGCTTCACGGTAAGAAGGGAATTGAAAACAGGGACGTAATCTCGGCATTCGTACGTACATGTTTAAAAAAATATTGACTTTTTATTTAATGCAGAAAATGTACGTGTATTTACACATGTCATGACGAAAGTTAGACAAAATTCAACGAGGAATATATTAAAAAAAAAAGATAGTGCGTGGAGTCCCTTCGCGCGGAAGAAGTGAAACTTCGTAACGTGGAAATGAAAATAGGAAGTACGTGAACTCATATTGTTTCTTTAAGACAAACTTTATTAACATTGCTTACAATTCACAATTGATCGCATCTTTTAATTATCATTTTTGAGTGGAAAAATATCCAAATCTATTGGAATATTGGACGCTACTCGTTGCTAACGCTCGCGCTGGCCTATAACAGGTATACTACGCGCATGCGTTCGAGTGCCACGCATTCACTCTCGCTAGTCTCTTTCTATTCACCCTCCCCAGGAGCGTTGAACGTTTAACGCAACAGTGCTTTCGTACCCCCCCCCTCATGTAGCGTTAAACGCTTAACGCAACCTTGTTTGAAGTCGAAAAATTTTAGGTGGGATATGAATACTAAAACCTAAATATGATACAGTTGTAATTTCGCGTTTTTAAATATATTAAGGGCGTGTTGTACCGAAAGTAAACGCAAAAGTAATCCGTAAGATTTGAAAAATCGGCCTTACACTATCTGTCGAATTTTATGTATTATTTTACGAATTACGTTTTTACTTTTGATGCAACCCCCCCGTATGTATTATGCTAATGAGATAAATAGACGATCTAGTATTTGTTAATTTTCAATTTTGATTAATCGTCTTATTCCCAAACAGATTTCTTTTTTTAACTCCATGCTATGAATATAGAAAAAATTTCATTAAATTGCGAAGTGAGTGTTTTTAGCCAGATTTTCGAAACCGAGTTTTCGAATGTTTTAGGGTGCTAAGAATTTATTTTGGCCATTTTCCGAGCGATGTCTATGTGTGTGCAGGCGTGAGTGTGCGGGCGCGCGCGTTTGTGTGTGAAAGCACTTTGCGACATTCAAAAGGAGTCCATTCAACTTAGACTTGCTGAAATTTTGAGGAACCTCAAAAATAAAGGTTTCAAAAGCAAGTTTTTTGAAATAACATTTAAATTACTCCACCGATAATTAGTTTTTTTCCTGAAACAGATGCATTGACTACCTCAAACCGCATTAAAACGGTTGATTTTTCAAGAGATAACGTTGGAGAAAAATTTAAAAAAAGGTTTTTTGAGGTATTTTGTAAATAGCTCTACCAATAAGTTCCAAAACCTATCCAGTTGTTCTCCTTAAAAAGCAAAGTTGACTGTTACTGAATTTGCGTAAGGGATATTATTGTTGGAGAATTTTGTTTTCAAAAAGTGTTTTAGAATATTTCTTAAATTAGTCTTATGATAAATTTCAGATTCCAATCAGTTGGTTCGTTCGAAAGATTACGTAACGAAAAAAAAAGGGATTTTTATAAATTGAGAAGACTGTTTTCAGTCGGCTTAAAAAATAGGGTTTTTATCAGATCTTGATGTTTTGGAGTCCTAGGAATATATGTTAACCATTTTCCGCATGTTAGATATTTTTTAAACTATTCAGTTAAGAAATAAGTTCCAAAATATAACTAGCTCTTGTGTTTAGAAAACAACGAAGATCGTTCCGAAAAGCATTAAAATCGGTTGGTATGTTAGAGAAATATCGTTACCGAAAAATAAAAAAAAACCTTATTGTTTCAAAATAATTTCTAAAGTTCTTGGTGGATTGATATTTGGTATCCATCAACTATATTTTCTTAAAAAACTGCATTGTATGCCGCAAAGCAAATCAAAATAGAACACCGCGCTCGATAGATATCATAGTTTAAGAATTACAGAAATAACATTTTATTTAATCAAAACCTGTTGTTTGTCTCAAAAAGCTGAAAACATATTAAAACTTTTTTTTGAGCGGCGGAGAGCTTAAAAAAGCTCTTAAGCATGCCTTGGGGAAATTTTTGAGTACAAGCTCAATAATTTGCCGCTGGTTATATTTTTGAAGAATTTCATCTAGAAACTAGCAAAAAATTTTAAAAATGGTTTTTGAGAATTTTTAAGCTAGAAGAGCTTAAAAATAAGTCCTTGAACTTTGACACATGTATTTTGAAACTCGAGGAGCTCAAAAACACATCACAAAACAAAACAGGACAAAATGTTTTTCATTTACTTAGTACATCAATATTTTGAGTTTTTTATATTCGTGTTTAGTTATATTATGATTATTGATTTCATTATCGTAAAGTATGATAGTGAGTTTGTTTAGTTTGAGCTAAGTTATAATGCGAAGTTTATATCGCCTCCTGGAATATATTTGTTTTGCATTACATTATGTTCGGTGTTGATTATAACAATAATTTGCTATTTAGAAAATTAATACATACAAATAGATGAAAATTTAAAAATTGGTTTGCATTAATTACTAGGAATGAAGTCTTTTATTTATTCTCTGTTTATTTTTAGAAATCATTTCCCTGATAAAACGTTAAGATCACAAATAAGAAACGTATTAGTTCAATGAGACAGGCATATTGTGAAATATTAAATTAAGTACATATTTTTTTTACATTAAAAATCAACATAAGCTGAGTGCGGTCCTGGCCTTCAAAAGCGGGGAAAGATGAAGGAAATGAAAATGTACGTCGCAAAAAGGGGGAGCGGGGGCGGGCGCGGCGTTTGCACAGCGCGGCGGGTCGGCGGGCGTTGGCGGGGGGAGGGGCGGACTCGAAAATTCTATAAAGAGGGGCCCGTAGAGGAAACGCGCGCCTCCGCCGATACCTTTTGTAGACGCGATAAGCCCTTTTAGGCCCCTTAAAGGAAAATACCCGCCTCACCCCCCTCCACCTTTTCGGGGCCGCTTCGGGGTACATTAGTCTTGTAGACGTCTCGAAATGAGTTCTTATCTATCTTCGGTCCCGGTAATTTCCTTTATTTTGCGGAAAGAGGGTCCGCGCCGGGGCTGCTTGCTTGGATGCGGGCCGTTTGAATTTCAACGGTTCGGCCGAATGTGACGTCAGAATAGTCGATAGGTTCGGAGAGTAGATGTAAACATATGCGAACGTGTAGGTGATGCGGTGCTGTATTTTCGTAGAGGCACCTATTAAAAGTCGAAAGGTAGGTAGGTGAGCGTTCAATATGTTACCTTTGTAGCAGAAGTGGATGGTTCATTATTAATGTTTTTATGCAGAGGGATATAGATTACAGAACCTGATTATTAAGGTTACGCTATTTGTCTGTTCGATTTCGGTTTTTCTCTCTGTACTATTTTTAAAAGGTTATATTTTTTGAATCGTAGTAGGTATGCATATTTTATTATTCATTCATTTGTTATATGTATATATATATATATATATGCTATTATATTAATAGCTTATTAACATTTATTAAAATTTTCATTGAATATGTGTTATAATTGCTGAAATACTAGCATATAGTATCGTAAGACATCCATAACTAAAAAAGTGAGGGTTTACTATTAATTATTTGCTCTTTTACTTAATACTTTT
This sequence comes from Eumeta japonica, assembly GCA_005406025.1. Taxonomy (NCBI): domain Eukaryota; kingdom Metazoa; phylum Arthropoda; class Insecta; order Lepidoptera; family Psychidae; genus Eumeta; species Eumeta japonica. The sequence continues at coordinate 86,787 of BGZK01000228.1, forward strand.
TTATCAATAAAAAGGAAAAGTAAAATTTAAAGTTTTCCATACAATAAATATATTTCCGTAACTTTTTTTGGTCATACTTTTCCTCAAATACGGCAATACGTCCAAACGTCAAACTTGATGTGATCGTGGGGCAACAGATATTAAAAACCGGCTAAGCGCGATGATAATGAACCGAATGGAACAAACACACGGTTTTTTCGATATATACTGCTCCGTGCCTTAGGGAGCACGTTCAAGCCGCCAGTCCCGGCGCGGCCGTCGCGTTGGTGACTGCGATCGTTAGGATCTCCCAAACCGTATACGGTACAGGCTTTTGGTGGTGCGTTAATAGTTCTTCAATAAGCATTCCTTTGAGGACTATATCTATTATTTCATCGTTAAAATTATGTTCCCTATTCTGTTACTATTGGACTATACCTTTTATGAATGTGAAAAAATCACAATAAGAAACTGTGAATGGATTAAAAAATCTTGAACAAAATGCGTTTACAATTTTTTAGATGTATTCATTTAACTTCCTGCTAAGTAAATTGAAAATTTTCGGAAATCGGGAAGTTATTGGTTTTATCCCGTTTTTGCAAAATCGGGTTTATGTCAGATCTTGACGTTTTGAGGTCCTAATATGCCTGTATTTATGTATATTGCTTGTGTGTGTGTGTGTGTGTGTGTGGATGTATATAAACTTTTGAACGGTTTGGCCGGCTGGGAACAAACTTTGGCATTCGAAAGAGTTCCATCAAACTTAGATTTTCTGAAAATTTGAATCGATTCGGATCGATAGATTCCAAGAAATTTAAAAATACTATGATTTTTTTAATGTGGTTTTTAGAATAACTTTTAACGGCTTTACCGATTGATTTCAAAAACTATAATCAGCTCTTAACATTAAAAATCCACGTCGATCGCCATCGGGCCGGTCAAAATCGGTTGATAGTCGGTTGAGAGCCGGTCAGAATCGCTCGCGAGATGTCGTGAACTAGCGATCTTCACCAGCTATAAGGTAACAGTATCAAAGATGGACAGGTTTATGTGCTATTCGAGGCAAAGCATCGAATGGCTTAAAATGGCTCGAGTTAATAGGTCATCGGTCAGCTTATACCCATAACAGAGCATCGAACCCATCAGCTTTTGATTTGAAAGCGAAGTGATGGCTATTCGATCGTCACAGTTCACACCATAGTCGGCGCTATCGTCGTCTCTGATTTTATCACTCCAAGGCTCATTTCCCCGCAATCATGCTATTTCAGAATGAAGGTTTCCGTCCTCGAGCATTCCCACGTTCGTCTTCGGCGGGTCGAGGGTTGGTAAAGGCGGTTGCCATGAATTCGACGCAGACTTAACACGACCCTCGTCGCTCGGAACAAGTGCTTTAATTTTTTTATTATTTTCTTTATTTATTTCAAAATGTACAAAACAAGTTACAACCATTATTAGATTGTATGAAAAAATATGACACTCATACAATTTGATATAGACGGTAATTCTTAAATGAAAATAGCTTGCTTAGAGCTAATGTGTATAAAAAAAAATAAACTAAATATAATAAAGAGAGAGAACAAAAATTAAAAAAAGCGCAAATTGTTCAAATTAATGAAATAAGATGACGGGTATACCGTTTTGAATGAATGAAATGAAACATATAAACAACAACGTCCGCGCCAGCATCGGCGCGTAGGGCGTTGACACACGGATCATTGTCTTTATAGGGTTGTAAAAGGATATATAATTTTTGTAGGTTTGTAACGACAATGTACTGATGTTTCTAAATTTATGAACATTAGTAGAGACAACAAGAGTATTAAAATTCAGCAACAACAGTGTAGGTAAGTTTCATTTGACTTAATAACTCACCGTCAATTCGTTTGACATCAGGAATTTAAGATGGTAGCTTCTGATTTGAAGGCAACACTCGTACAAATGCGACGATTACGAATAGGATATTATTTACAAATTCACGCCTACTTCCCAGAAAGGTAGACAGGGACTATAAATTTCGACTACGGTTCTTGCATATCTCTCATGCTTCACTGGCATCCTTCTATATTTTCATGTAGGCTAGTCGATTGCGGACGCTTCAGATTAAAATGGACCCTTTAGATATTAAAGTATCATGTAATTATATTTGTATCTAGCGATCAGCTCCGGCTTTGCGCGGATGCATATAGACAAAAACGTGTGTGCATATTATAATTTAGTGTAGTAGCAGTTTGTTTACAAAATTTGTATGTTTCTAATTTAGTGCATTCCTGAATTTCTATAGACATTGCCATCGCCCTCAAGTTAAGATTTAATTTTCAAAAACAAACAAGTATCATCTTCCAACTACAGAAAAATTGTACTTCTATATATACAAAACTACATCCCCTGCGTCATTTATTTGAGGGTTGAATTTTCTTCAACTTATTTTTTTGCGCATCCGCTCACAAAGAAAAACTGTTTCGTCAAATTGTGTATTTTTAACAAGTTCCTACTATGAGTTAATGTCAGTCAGAAACTATTTTTGTAAAATTTAGATCATCGATCAGTTAATTTTCATTTCGTTTAATCATTAATCAAAGCGTATCGTATAAAAATCAACATTATTCACTCAAAACATAGAAACATATAAAAACCCATCAGCGCAGCTTGGTCACCAAGTGACGCCACTTTAATCGACAATCTTATTAGTGCCTGTATCAGGTACGGGCGCAGAGCAAATTGATGGCGAAGTTAGCGCCGCCGGCTACCGAGGAGAGTGGCCGGCTTTCGTGACGTCACACGTGTATAAAGCCACACATACACGTATATGATGCATTTATACGGACCTTATTGGCATGGCCTGCGTTTAACAATGTGCATGAGTTTACAATTTGTCGTCGTGTTGTACGCGGACACGAAGTTTCTGGAACTGGTCAATTACATAGGCAATATTTAAAAAATAATTGCTACATTTGAAAATGGAATTTTTTTTGTTGTAGAATACAGTTTGTTTTATCTAACTGATAATTGTTTTTACATTGTGACGTCATTTTGAAAATTGCGTGTCTTCATCACTATGGATTTAAGTCGTGAAAATCATAATTTTCTACGATTTTAAGTGTAATTTGACAGCTCAGAAGAACCTCACTCGGCTTTGAAATGTTTCTGGCGATAAAGCACCATATGGGACGATTATTTATTTGTTTAGTTTGCAGTTTTCATATATAGTTGTAGAATTTAAGCGCGGTTGTGTCAATTTGTGTGAATTTCGTGTGGTCGCCCGTCCACCGCCGTGAACAACAAAAACATCGATACTGTGCACCGTATTATCGAAACAGACAGGCATGTCACCTACCACGAGATCTGAGCGTCCTTAAGCATGGGCGTGAGTCAAATACAATCAATCCTACATAAATATTTGGGTATGTAAAAGCTATGCTATTGCTACGAATCCAAAACAAAGCAGAAATCGACCGTATGGGTCTATCGAAACATACCGCAACCAACCAAAGTGGCGCGCGAGCGAATTGCCTCTAAGCAGATGATTACTTCTTTTTTTAATAAAACTCGACACGTGTCTACTGATGACTTGGAGAATTGTCGTACTGTGAACAGTGATTGGTGTACGACCATTTGTTTGTCGGAAGTTATTGACGAGTTCCGTGAAAATACCCGTCAACGTAGTATCATCTTGCACCACGACAATGCCGGTTCTGACACGGCCAAATATACAAATAAATTCTTGGAGGAGAAAAACGTAGAACTTATGGGTAATCCTGCATATAGTGACTTTTTAGTTCGCAAAAATTAATAACCAATTATGCGGTTATCTATTTTTATCACCAGAAGAGGCTGTTAAAGGGTATGAAAAACATGTTTCCGAGGTCACCAGGCAGGAGTGGCGTAAATGTTTTTAAAATTGGTTTATTCGTATGAAAAAGTACATTTATGCTAGCGGAGAATATTTTGAGAAACAATAAATTCATTTTTGTTAATTCATAGTACCTAATTTTTTTCTTCAATCCAAAAATTTTCAGTCCACCTTAGGAACAACAAATAATAAAATAAAATGAAGTTATAAATTAAAGGGGTCCTCATACAACAAACGTATTTTTTACTAAGTGAATTTAAATAAAACTATAGTGTTAAATATTGTATGATGGCACGGAATCCTTCTTCCTAAAGACCTAAACGCACTTGACCGGTTTTTTAATATCGTTCGGTGGACACAACAATTGCAGATACAATAAAAGGATATTACGATGCAAGGAATTTATGTAAACCTGCTCCGTCCTACGACAGGTTTATAGAGCGATTTTCTCACAAGACACTTCTCTGAGGAACCAGTTCTCGCGGAGCGCCCCGTGCGGCGATTACCGGAAAGTCGGGTTGTGCGTCCGCGCGCTGTCGGCCGACGCGGGCGGCGGGCGGCGGGCGGCGGTCCGCGCGGAGGTCCGGCGTGACGGGTCCGTCAGAGGCGTGGGACAAACGCGTGTTTCGTGGAAATTGATGTATAGCGGGCTTCGGTAAGAATTGGGGCGTTAAGAGTGATGTCTCAAACAACTGATTTTTACTGAAATGAAAAATGGTTTATGTAAGCGGATATTGTTTTTGACGGCTGTATATAAAAAATTGTTTTGTAACGGTTTCCAGAAATATTTCGCATATGTGATAATTTGTTTTCCTGATCGTCCTAGTTTTGGATCAAAAGATTGTCCGCTTTTTTTATTTATTTATTCCGAATACACTGAAAAAATAATTGATCATTTCAATCAAAAGTTTGAATAACTCAAATTATTTTTGGTCTGAAATATAGAATTTGTATATGTAGCAACTAGTATTATAGATATTATAACAAAGCAAAGGATATTGCAGCTCTTCTCCCGCCTTCACCTATGTGTTTTGTAGCTATTTCAATTTTAGTCTTATTTTTTATATTATCATCTCTTATGAAAACGGTTATATTCTGAATCAGTTCTTTATGAGGGAGAATCTACCACGATTCGCACTTGTATAAAGAACTTCCTTCAGGCAAGTCAATTTTGAAAACCACTTCGATCGGTTGTTTACAGATGTGTTCTTATGATCGTCCAATAAAAGGCATAAAGGTTGGATCATTATTTTTTTATTAAGAGACTTATGAAATTCAATAGTTCAATTTGCCACATTGTTCTCTCTAAAACTGAATTAGTAGAATTTTTACTAATTGAAGTAGTAATAGTAGAAACTACATCAAAATTAGTAATTTTTAGTTGAATCTATATACTACAGATTTACTAAGTTTGTAGGCGTTACTTTTCAATTAGTAATTTTTCACTAATTGAAAAAGTAATATGACCCAACTTCACTACTGAATTAGTAGTTCTGAATTAGTAGTCACTTGACAATTAGTAAAATAATCACTTTTATAATAGTAGAATTATACTTTTTAATTAGTAGAAAATTTACAATTTTAATTTGTAATCATTTCTACTAATTGAAAGAGTGGATAAGCACTTATTGCTGGTCGTATACTTTGGACATCTTAAAATAGTAGCTATTGACTATTAATTAGTGGTTTTCCACTAATTCAGTTTTAGAGAGTTAGTAACATGAATCAGCTTATTAATTGGCATGCTCACTCTTCTACTAAACGGCACACTGTACTGAACCGCAAACTGGCAAAGTCAAAAGGTGGTTTTCAATAGTCGGGTTCCTATAGACCGGTAACGAGACTGCAACCATGAGATGAAATCTAAACCGAGAGCGGGAACGGAATACAAGATTCGATAATAAGTCACAGGTCACAATAAAATAAGAATCACATGTACGCATTGAATTTTGCATGTCTCTTGCGTATAATTATATTACACGTATCTCTTCTTTTACCCTTGCATTGTTTAAATAGTTCAACGTTATAATGAATGATACCGACCGACCGACAAATAGTGGAATCTGAATTGAAATCTAAGCAGGCGAAGAAGTGGATCGATATCGTGATTTAAATAATGATCGCTTGATATAAATAAAAAGCTATAGAAATTAAAACAAAAGCTAGTACATAATATAATGTCAACTTTCAAGCTTGTCTGTTAAAATTTAGATAGCTTCGGCAGACAAATGGATGGACGGTGGAGCTATTCATGCTAATACGATTCCACGAAGTAGAACTTGCGAATATAAGAAATGCATGTGAAAACTATTGTGTAAATGAAATCAACAATCGGTAATTAGACAATTTCCCATAATTATATTAAAAACTGCCGAGTTTTATGCATCATTGTACTTTACAATTGCAGAACGCAATGAAATATTCCTATTTTTTGGCTTTAGGGTTTACGAATGGAATGACTATTCTCCCCAATAACGATATCTTTGTAACTGCACAGTTGAGTTCATGGCGAATAAAAATATGAATATTTGTCAATTGCGATCTAAATATATGAGAAAAACTCTGAGCCATGAAACTAAAGCCATTTTGTACTATGAAATTAAAATGTTATAAAATCGAACTTTAAAGAATAAATAAATTTATACAAATATATGAAAATATGATGTTCCCATGCCCTTGGCTGTCTTAGCGCATCATAATATCTCGCTCGCACCGCCATCTTGCGGTTCACGTCGATACAGTTCGTAGAGCAGCCATTTTTTTTTCTATTTAGACGTTCCAAGTTAAAATTTTTATACAACTATGACCTTTACTGCCTGAGCATATGACAGTAAATTGTTCGTTTAAAAATTACACCCTAATCTATTTGGGTCCAACTATAGAACAAGACATACCAAACATTAAAAATCAAATATAGTTCTTAAACTAAAGCAATACAGTCTAAACTTAGACACCATATATTCGACATGTATTGTTTTAACTACTAGTAACAAAACTATTATGACATTGCAGTGACTCTAGTAGCACTATCTCTTTCTGTTCAGGTGTCTGTACTAACGTTAGAAAAAGAAAAATATATAAATGTCCGTACATCTAAAAAGGCGTGTCCTAATAGTTGATGTGAAGTAACTTCCAAAGAAAGTTTGGGGAAGAAGAGTTTATTGGTTTTTATTTTCATTCATCCTATTCGAAAAGCGATATAATGGTTTTTTGACTAAAGATAAATTAACTTTAAAATAAATATAACCTATCAGTGACAGAGAAAAGTGTTATTATTTAAAAAGAATTAACTTTCTTATTTGATTTTTTGAATTGCGTATAAAGCATATCAATTTTTAATAAACCTTATCAAACTGAAATAAAATACAGATAGTTTTTAATGATAAACGATTACATTTATTTCACTTTCATCCTATTTTCATGTAAAAATCAAAGTAATAAATTCTTTTGCGGTTGAATAAATGAAAACCCATAAAATATTTTGGTTTCCCATGTTTAGTATAATTACGTTAAATCCTAATAATAAGATATTGTCAATCGATTTTTTTATATTACATTACTGACAATGGATATTGATCACAGATTTGTCGGATTTATGTAAAATATATTCTTTTATATTGCATAATGATCAACATTTTATGTACCTAATAGCCTCATTCCTGCACTCGTGTTCGGTATTGATATCAATACCGGTCACTGTTCTGTTTTGACTTCGATACCCGTTCGGTTTTAGTTTGGTCGTAATCCCGCTCTGAATTGTTATCATTGAATTATATATTGTTTATAATATCATTGAAGAATTATCATTGACTACAAGTATTACTCAGTCTGATTTACAACTTTGTGTTAAGTACCCTATATAGGTAATTACGATATTCTATGGAATATAGTTAAAGGCTATACTTTTTTTTATAAATGTATGCTGTTAGATACATCAGCAAATTGTTTTATATACTTTAAAAAAAATTTCATTAACAAGAAAACATTTTACTATTATCGTTCTACATATATAAACTGCAGATTTATTTAAGTTGTCTAATAAGATAAAAACTAAAAATATTATAGACTATATCATTACTACTATAGTATTTATTAGTGGGTCATGATTTTTCTCGTTTAATTCATCTTTCTTTTCCCGAGCCGGTGGACAATGACATCGATAACAATTAATATAATGCTTTGAACATTGTAAAATTGTTTTGTAACACTTTATTTTTGTAAAACGTACTTAATTTCGTTTTTGATTTTATCGCATGCTTTCATTCTCGAAGACCAATTGGAATTGAGTTTTCCCAGAAAATTGTGATTTCGCAACAAAGGTAGTAGGTATACATCTAAAATATTTAAAAAGCAAAATGCAAATTGGTAGACTGTACAAGCCATAATGATTTTTCTCTCGATTAAATACTGTTGACCTTTATTAGACCTTCAGGACCTGAAAAATGAGTCTAAGCTTTGACTCTAAATATTATTTAATACCGTATTAATTATGGAGTCGGTTAAAAAGAGATGTGACAGTTACTGTCACATCGGAACAACAATATGGATCTATGAAACAAAGCATGAAATATCCTTGACGGGCGTCCAACAAAAAGTCTAATTATCTATTACTACAGTCAAAATCAGCCCAAATAGCTAGAATTCACAATAGTGAATTGTGAATTCTAGCTATTTGGGCTGATTTTTATTGAAAATAATAATTTTCATAGTGAAAATTGAACGAGAAAGAAAAATCTAGTAGGTATAGGCACAAGCTGCCGTGTGGTGTCGCCAATGTAAATTTTAAAACAATTTTTGCTCCGTATTTGGCGTGTAAATTATAAATTAAATTATCACCGAAACACCGTTAACAGAAAAAAAAGAATACCCATTAAATATGTTTCACGTCAATAAATATTGTTAATAAGAAATTATGCTCACATCCAGTAAGCTCACAATCCAAAATTAAGTTCATTGGGATATGGATAATGGCAAAACGATCAAACTGTTGTTGAGAGATGTCGACACTAGGATGTATATTATTTGTTTTAAAAAAGAAAAACAAATAAATTAATTAATAACAATAATAATCATCACTAAATTAATAAATACTCACAACCTTTTAATACCAATGATTGTGGTAAAAAGTGTTCCATCATGTTAAAATATGTATTTAGGGGACAGTGTTTTTGAGTTTATATAGGATTGGATAATGTGCTGTCTGACAAAGTCTTAACTAAAAGACGTAACGACGTATCTCTCAACAATAAACTGTTTTATTGTCGTCAGCATCCCAGTGAATTGAATTTGGATTCGCTTATAAGACTCGTAATACTGCCTATTTAAGGTGTTGTACTACAAACACATCTTATGAAGTTTTAGAATTCGTAGTCGAATAGACACCGATCTGCATGAGATTCCCATAATGGACACTTCGTTACATTTTCTTTAATTAAATATTTATTTATGAACCCCATTTTAAATCGTTTTTGAAATCCTACCCTCTACGAGAAAATAGATATAAATTGACAACTAATTTTACAACTATAACATTAGAATTTATGATTAGTGACAGGATGGAATGATATCGTTTTTCAGTTTTCAGAAATTGCGATATGTAGGTGATCGCCCTTAATGTACTTATCATCGGCTATGAGTGAGTCGATAAGTTACTAAATCACAAAGCAATCACTTTCATACTCAGAAGGTTAAGCTTTATATCTAACGACGAAACTTGATAAGTGTTGTAGATTACGAGTATACGTGGAGGTGATTTTCAAAGTGACAAGTCCAATGATTGTATTTGGCTACTTTATAAAATTACCTCCTGATATAAGGCCGGTGGTATGAATTTTGATCGAGCCCAAAAAACAGGAGGTTCTATATTCGATGCGTATGCGTCGGTCAAACGGAAAATTTTCAGTTTTACGGTTTTTAAACAGCATTTTTTAGGGGCACACGGGCAGGCGACCCATCACAAAGTAAGTGGTCATCGCCGCCCGTGGACACTCACAAACTTAGAAGAGTCTACAGTGCGTTCCCGGGTCCGTGGGTAGAAATAGGGTATCTGTATTGGCGATGGAAAGGGGAGTGGTTCACCGGAAATCTCATTCAATGACGAAACGTATTGTGATTATTTTTTTTTTCATTGCGACTCCGTTGCGAAAATTGTGTATCGGCATTACAATAAATTTAAGTCGAGAGAATATTCGCTTGGAAACGATGTCTGTATTCAAAGCCCTGTTCTAATTATCTGCGGTAACATAATATATTACATGCACTTCTAATCGAAGTCTCCTACTTATGCAGCAACTAAATGACCTATTGTGTGTCGATTTTCCAAAGCGATTTTTCTACCTTTTCCAACAATTTTCCGGTCACGATCCTTGAAGGCTATCCAAAGCTCAACTCACCATTGATTAAAGTTTTTCTCCGCTGCAGCGACACACCAACATATTTTTTTTTTAATTTCGTACATCGTCTCCTATATAATGTTTCCCGTAAGTCTTGATTGATTTCTTGCGTATTAACATGTTTGGAGTGTAAATATTTGATAACTACCAATTTCTTTATATCCACCAGTACATTATGACGAGCCACCGACCAGCAATAAAAAAATAAATAAGTAAAAAAATAAAGCGAAATTATAGAAGGTTTCTCATCAGACACTTAATAGGTGTTTTAGCTAAAATATCTACCAGTATTTTCTTTTATTGATTGCATGAAGTTTGTTGTTTTTTCATCCTTTTCTTGACCACCACCCGTTGTAGCAAATGAAATGTCACGAAGGTATTCTTTCGCCGCTTTTGAGTCTCAGAGTAAAGAAGGAAAGATAAGGTAATTACGTGTGTAATAAGACAAAAAGGGATAATAATATAATTTACAAGCACAGCCACAATTGAGTTTGTACACTGTATCCATGTTTATAAAAAAAGTCTAATTATGTGCCTCACCACAACTATTATCGTTAATTTTTCCACTTTGTTATAATAATGAATTTGTATGAATATATAACAATGAATTAATATAAAAATTCTTAAGCTTTTAAAACATATATCTATAACAGTAAACAATCCAATATTAGTAAAAACAAAATTGATATAAACCAAAAATCTGTCTGTTTGTTTGGGCTAATCTCCAAAATAACGGAATGCATGTGGTCAAAGAACGTTGTCCTGCTCCAGTAAGTATTGGCTTAAACACAAAATATGACGAAAATTTATTTTCAACTTTCCAAATAATAATTATTTGCCTCTGAAATCCATTTAGACTGACGGACATTTTCGCCAACTTATTTATTGCCAAAAAACTATAAGAATTTTTGGTTATAATAAGGATTAAATTTGTTTCATAAAAACACTGAGATTTCATTAAAAAAAAATCTATATCTGATTAGTTAAAGATGATATTAATAATACAAAATGTTCGCTTATTCAAGAAATTAGTTGTACACATTTTAAAATAAGATACTGCCAATTATTAGGCTTTCTACATGTTTATGTACTTAAACATTATGACCACAGCATTTAATAAGTGTTTTTAATTTATGTGGAAATATGTAAAAATCACTTCAACGTAATTTAGTAATCGATGTGGTTGAGTTGTGCTGTGGTTGGCTATGGCATGCGAATGGGCTGCTTCGACCAGTGAAATATCACATTCTCCCAGAACACGTTATGTGGCGTAACAGCTTTCGATGTTGTATTTCGTCGAGTGCGTGAGAGTTCCGATGGTCTATACGTCCTTTAAAACCATACACCCCATCCGTCACCCCGCTTGTCTGTCTATCAGATATCCTGTTCCTATCCAAAAGGCTAGCAAGTTTCAGGCCAATCCTGAAACTTCTTACTATTTTTGTGCTCAATGTTAAAAATAAAGGAGCAGTAAATTATTGAGCTCCTCACGCTCAAAATATCTCTTTCGTTGCTTTTTTAAGGTCTCTGAGCTTAAAAATATACTTTTAATATGTTTTGAGCTCTAAAAATTCAAAAATGTATATGTCTTAGTGTTTTTTTTTTATTTTTTTCAACTATAACGTCTTGGGAACGCATTGTTTGATTTTGATGTGACTTATGGTACCCAACACAGTTTTCTAAACAGAAAAAGAGGACCGAGCACCAAACAAACATCTTTGAAAAACAAACATTTTTGAGAAAAATACTTGTTTTGAATTGTTCTTTAATCGTATCCGTTGAACGAACCATCTGGTTTTGATATAACTTACAACAATTGACGCTGTTTCTTGAGAAAAGCATCTGGCTAGATTCTAAAATTTACTAGTTGAATAGTTCAAAAAATATACTAAAAAATTATTTCTTTTTAAATATTTTTCCAATGATAACTGTTGAAAAAAATCAACCAATTTTTATGCATTTGACGGCGGTTGAAGGAACTGTTTGGGGAAAAGAGCTGATTAGATTTCGATAACGATCGGTAGTCAAAAAGTTGTTCGAAATAAAACATTTTCCTGAAAACTTTGTTTCTGAGATACCTCAAAATATACCGGGCAAAATTAGTTCAATGTTTCAGGAAGTCTAAGCTGAGTAGACCTCTTTCGAATGTTACAGACAAAGTTTTGATCGGTTAATCCGTTCAAGAGTTATGCGAGGTTTACACAAGAACAGACACACATACACACAACACACACACACACGCAGACATCACTTGGAAAATGGTCGAAATAAATTTCTAAGACCCTAAACTAACAAGATAGGATAAAACTCAATTGTCCAAAATCGGGATGAAATCTGCAATTTTCCAATATTTATAACTTTTCTATTTTCATAGTGGAAAGTTAAAAAAAAGTGAATAATCACAAAAATAACAGCGATGCTCAAGAAAGGACCAAATATCGGCATTGTGATAGGCATTGAAATACAAAGCAAGGTTATAATCGAAATAGAGGGTTGTTATCAGTACCATAAACAATGATTACTAAATTATAATTTACGGATAGCGTAGCGAATTGCTAAAACGGCTAATACGGAATAAAGTTTGTTTACAACATTTTGAAAATCATCGATATCGACGTCAATTAAACATCATTAGAGCCTTTCCCCTACACGCTAAAAGCATAAAAGCAAATTAAAATTTTGTAAGATATGTCGGGAATTAAATGGTTTTTTTTTTAATTATAAAGAACTGTCCACACATAACTGTAATATTACAAAGTAATTACATATCGTGTACCTCATCCATATTTATAAAAAATGGAAGTTTGTATTTATTTGCAGGTATTTAACGTGTATGGTAAAAGTTCTTGAGGTCAACAGAGCGCGGCGGCACTTCAAGTCGGTTCAAGGCCTTTTAACAAGGCACAGGTGCGACCTTGTTTACGATGCTGTCATAATCTCTGGGCTGGAATACCTCGATATTGATTCCTGGCCCTGGATTGCATCCAACGTTTAGCATGTCGACTCTTCAGCGACCCTGTAGCCTCCTTTCAGCTCGTCTCGTTCGCTTTGCGAAGGTAGCATCTGTATTTATGCGTTGTCGCATTATGGAGAGTAATAGTATATATTTCAATAGTATTAGTAACACTGAAGAACTATTCAACCTTATTCTGGCCCTTGAATTACGTCATTGTTTCGCTCGCAAGAAATATCATCAGCGACATCGTGATGGTAGATGTTCCATCAACGTAAGCTCCATGCGCAATTTTCTGTTACATATACGATAAAATTTTGCAGTGATCTACCGTCAACGGTGTTTCTAATCAAGCATAGCAAAAGAACTTTCTAGAAAAGAGTTATTCTTTCCTAAAATGCCGGCAACGCATTTGTTATTCGTGCGGTAGTCTGTGGGTGGTGATGATCCTTTACTCTGTGGTGGCCCGTATCATGAAACTGAAAAAAACTGTAAAAGTATCGGTAATCGTTTTCAGTTTTTGAAGCATGAGCACAAAAAAAAGTAAATCATTATAAACGTAACATTAAGTTATAAATTAAAAATAAAAATTGCAGCGTAGTTTTATAAAAGGAATAACATGCGAGCGCTACATAACGTCATATTATAATCAGAAATTGAAGACTTCGGGAGACTAGGAATCTGCTGGGGGTAAATGCGGGCTTGTTAAACGAATAGAACCTGCAAAATCCATAGAAAAAATATACTTCGCTCACGAACATTTTCCGTTTCTATTAGGATTATGAGAACAAAATAGAGCGAGGCTTTATATTTCGCATTTTTATTTACTTATATCGTAGTGTGTAATATAAAAAGAAGGAATGTTCGATTTTCGTATATTTTTTTTTATAATATTTAAAGGTTTTATTTTGCAATTATAAAAGGAAACCTATTTGTATTTTTATGACTAACGCATTCATGTGATATGTCACATGGTGCACTCGATAAGAGAATTTTTTTTTATTCTCATATTTTTTTAGCAAAATTAAACCCAAAAATTGGAATTCGTTTAATTACAATAAACATACGTGCTTGAATCACCTAAAAAAAACTAATCTAACAAATCGCAACTTTTTCATCCAACAGGTACGGCAAAAATAGTGACAAACGGAGGGACAGACAGACATACAATCACAAGAGCGTTCTTAAGAGCAACCATTTTTTTAACAGGTGCACGGAACCTTAAAAACCTTACCGAAACGGAGTCTTTTTCTGCAATTTCAGTCGTATAATTTAAACGCAAGAGATAACACGAGATAACATCGTAATCGAACCATAGACATTGTGTATAAGTTTGTTTCCAATAACAGTATCGTGTCGGGAAGTAAACAGCGACAAATCTCGAAAGCTACATGATACTGACCCCTGCAGTTAGAAGAGAGCCTGCCGTGGAGCGGGCGCGAAGTTAATATAATATAAGTTATTTCTTGACATTTGAATGAAGTAGCAGGGAAATGTTGTTTTGAATCATTCTCGTTTGTTTATTGTGGCAATGTAAATATTAACGCTTGTCGATTCGAAGCAGAATCCCCTTTCATTATATTTTTACGTATATATATGACAAAAATCATTGAAAGTAAGTGCTCGAAGAGATCTTTAGAGAAGTTCATGGTCTCGAATAGTACCTATCACCTTATTATTGACAACGGTTGTTAACAGCCACGGACCCACTCTGATATCGGCTGATATAATTTCTTTTAGTATGAAAACGATAAAATGGGTAGGAATGGTTTAAATCAAGCGCCGTGACCAAAAGTCGTATTTTTTTAGTACACTTATTTAATCATAAATCTAAAATTGTGAAAAATGAGAATTCATAATTATTTAACAGCAAATATGTAATTATTTTGAATGAGTAATAGAGAGACATATTCACATTACTATTACAGATAATTAATGATCGGAACCGTATTTTTGGTATTAATAATATTTCATTAATTGTAATTTTTTTTTATTACTTATATATGATAATATTTTTGTAGATGTATAATACAGTATAGAAATAAATATTTATTTTAATTTGAAAGGCAAGCTAGACTGCTATATACAATTACTCATTTTATTATTGCGAGAGAATGTTGAGACAATACCAACATGTTTTCTACCGTGAAGAGTAATTAAGGACGTATATTTTTGGTTGAAATAATTTTATTTCATGTTAATTAAAATTTGTAATTTGTATTATATGCATAGATTTTCTTTTATAATTAATAATTTTAGATTTCTATAACAGATGATCGCTTATTGCAGTAACACGAAATTATACCACGCCGTGTGTTACACGTTATTGGGTGAACGTTCGTTTGCCTTACATTGAATAATTACGGAGTCATATTCTGTGAATTCTTATGAAAACTGTTTATATTCTTAAAAAAAATACACGAATAAAAGTATTAAAATAACGACTCCATCGCGTTACTGTCCGGAGTCAACGACATCGGCTGGTCAGTCTGTTGAAATAGGTGACCGCTATTTCAGTGTTTTGGTTGTAAACATTTAGGTCCGATGTGTTGCTCATACTGTAGGGTCGGTCTACGCCTAAAACACAATGCTTTGTTATTTTCTACTATTTTCCAAATTTTATATTATTATGTATTTATCGGATAATTATTATTGATATATACATTTAAAAAGAAAATTTATACAACACGTTAAACATGGTTTAAGATAGTAAAAGAGGTTGTTTTGTAGGATTTGAATGTATAATTAATTCGTATTTATATAAAAATAATATGTTAATTTATGTGCTGTTTTCTGACTTTAATATCTTTGTCTATAAATATTGCTGAAAGAAAATGAAAATCCTGAATGATAAAATCATATTTACGTGATGGAATTTATGTACATGTATATATATCATCAATAGTTTTACATTTTGCAAGATTTTTCTATTGAAAATAAATTTTCTAATAACTTTTTTGATACGAGTGAATGAGCAATATTTGTATAATTTTCTTAAATGTATGTAACTAATTAATGGGATTTTTAATTATCTCTTGATCTGTTTGACAATGAAATGAATAATAGTGAAAAAGAAAATTTAATTCTAGTTATGAACCTTCTATTGCATAATGCTATTAAGCAATAGATGGCGCCATTTTAAAAATTATAGATGGCGCAACTATCGATGCTTATGATTCATCTATTCATTCATAGATGGCAGTAAATATTTCCTATACTCGTGACGAACTAATGAAACACGTTGCTACCCTTTTCTTATTGGAGTAAATTTTTGTTAATGATTCAATTATTTCTCGGTACATTTCATAGGCTTAAATATTTTATGATAGCAAATATATAAATAAGAAATTTGTCATAAATTCAATCGCCATAGTTCAATTTCTTGAGACTGATAATAAGGAAAATATTTATGTTACTAAGTTTTTGTAATTAACCTGATCTTATAATTTTAAATCCTAGCTAAGAAATAGATATAAAATCTCAAATTCACTAAATATAGAAAATTTCCATTAAAATCTAAATCCAGTTAGAATCTGAAGGGTCAAAAAGAAGTTTTTTTTTTTCTTAATTCACCTTTAATAAATAAATATTTAATTGTAAGTACATACAGACAGTCCACAGAGAAAAAGTAATTGCCCGATCTCGTTGCTCTTGTGGCTTAAATTGTTTTTTTTTTTTAACTATTAAATAAACAACTATCTTTGGTACCAATACTATTTTTGTTTGTTTAATAAGTAGTGACTTAATATGCGAAATGGACATAACTTATTTTATATTCACAAATTTATGATATCTTTAATATATATTATATGACTAGTATATAGTATTAAATATATTTGTAAAACGTAAATTTTATATTAATCTTAGGATAATTTTGAATTTTATATAGATGTTAAAATAGAGAGGGCTTAAGAAACAAACAAATAATTTGTTTTAATTTTTTTTGAGGTGAAATTCAGAAGTTACTCCAATAAGATAATGCGGCAGTGTAACGGGATTTATTCATTGTATAAATAAATATAATAACTAATATAATTAATTTGTGATTCGTTTTATGATTTGTGAATATTATAGGACTTATAACGGGTTGCCCCAAAATATTGTGTTTAAGAACTTCTGAAAAGTTATTAAAGAAATAATAATGAGAAAACTATTATTTTTTCAATAACTTTAATATTAATAAAAAACTAAAATGTCATAAGAGTATTTTTGACGATAGTAAAAGACGGTAACATAAATGTGACGTTTGTCAAATTATTATTCATAATTTTTTTTTCAACTTCTCGTTCACAATTTCTTAAATATTTTTGATGTTATTCGTCCATTTGATTTTTATTTTCAAAATATAAATTACGTTACTGGAACTTAAAATATATTTTACATTATTGGCACTAAAAAATTAGTGCCGTTGTTTTTTTATTAACATTTTTTTCAATACTCAAAATGAGTCAAAATATTAACGATACAAAAACAGGATGATTTATTAAAAAAAAATCAGTAAATTCAAAATCATCCAAAAGTAAATACGATGTACAACATCCACTTCTATCATAATTTACCTTTTTTTTCTAGTTATCCCACATTTCTGATATATCACAACGATTAAAAAGCTAATGCATCGCAGCATAACCGAATTCCATCTTGCCTTTAACATGACAATGGGTCAACCCTCCGGCGGCGGCGACCGCTGTCCGGCGCGTCTCGGGGTCCGGCGCCCCGCGCATTTAAATGATAAAAACCGGTTAATGACCATATGAAGATTTTTAATAAACCTGTTTCATTTCCCACACTGGACATGTGTTTGGAGCGTCCGGTGGAGGGTTAACGTTTTTCTCACGATTCGGTAGCGTATTATTTCTTTCATTCGATTTCACATAAATTGCATTTAGAACACCGAGTTAATTTATTTTAGAAAAAACATATTCATCGCTCCACGAATTACTGGTAAACCTATTTTAAAAAAGTCTTTTCAAATGCCAATAAATGTTAAAGTAAAATACCAGTTAAATACTTAATTATTTAAGGCTCAATTATACACATGAAATTTACAAAACACTAAAATTTGGGCGTTACGCTGGGACTTAATAAACCGGTAAATTACATTTCCTCTGAAAATCGTAAAACTACCAACTGTAATTCGCTTTATGATTAATTACATATTATTCAGTAATGAGTTTGCGAAATGAATTTGAAGCGTAATTAAATAGTTTACTGTTTAAAATTTACATACACACACAACCATATAATATGTACGCAATACCTTATCGTTCAAAATTTTAAGTGTTAAAATCATAATGAAAAACATGACATTTTGTACACCCAAATTGGTAGCATGTATATGAGGAAGTGTCAAATTTCATGCAAGCGGAACTAAAATGCTTGCGCGAAACGATCGATGAATATTGATGAGGCGGGCAGAGGTAGCAGTGGTCTCTGTATACCCCTGTGAGAAACAGGAGTTACATTTTGTATGAAATCAATGTCAGTGCATTTAAATTTTAAGGGACACATATAAATTGTAAATGTTAACAAATAAGTTGTTTCGAGCTATAAAATTGTTGGTCGTCTACTAAACAATAATTGTATTAGGTCCCGTAATGTTACTGATGCAGTAACATTGTGGGAACATAGTTATTTTATTTCAGATCGAGCGGCTCTTATATGATGTTCAAAGGGACAACCGGGTTTAGAGCTACCAGAGAAGTAGGTCATCGCCGCCGCCCGTGACCATTCGCAAGCCCAAAACAGTTATTTGTGCGTTGCGGCCTTTTAGGAGAAGAAATAGTATATCTGGTGTGGAGAGGAGTAGGTCACTGGAACTTTCAGGAAGGACACAGTCATTCGAAGCAAGTGAGTCGCCTGCACTCTCACTCATTGAACGAATTACAATAAAGGAAGCTGTTACTTCACGTCCGTATTCTGTGGGAATGTGGTATCTCACAGATGGCTTCGATCCATTTCCGTGCTGCACCCAAATTGACCACCAGCATGGCTCTGCCATATATTTTACCACATATGATAAACTTAATGCGCTTCAACGTGACTGACGGCAAGGAATCAGACAGGTTCCTAGCCAATACCGGGTTACTAGCCATTGCCGAGTAGCAATGGACACAGTCAACTGTGTATATTATACGCACGACGGTAAAAATGCAGTCGGCAGATTTGTCAAAAGTGCCTTGGATGCCAGTGACAAAAAAAAAATACGATAATAACACGAAGATGGCAATAGAGACAGAAACATCATGGATGTCGTGGAAGGCCGACAAGGAGAACTCCTCGACTGGGAGTAGATAAAAAACCAGCCCTTAAAATAGATTAAGATTATGACTTGTGTGAAACGTATGGCTTAAAGTAAGTAAAAAGTGTTTACAAAAGCAAAAAAATATTTTAAAAAATGTATATAGACGTATATATCTAATAGAAAATAGACAATATCTAATAGAAAATAGGATACTTTAAATATAACAATAATAAGACCTATATAAAAAAAAAGAAAAAGAATAAAAGTATTTACGTATGTATGTACATCTGAACAGAAAACAAAATACGTTTAATATAAAAAAAGGAACAATAAAAAAGCAAAAACAAATTGGTCGGACACAGTACGATCCTACCCGTGGTGACGGGGAGGGCGGGTCGCACGGTTCCCTCTAATATGGTTCAGCCGAGCGACGGCTGTCCCATTGTGATATTCGTGAGCTGGTACCATGAAGTGGGACCTAGATCTGTTACTCAAATAAAAAAGTTGTAGTGTTAATTCTTAGAGTAAATAGTTATAGTATAGGGCTGTAGGCTAAATACGGTGCTGACTGTATGACACACTCGTATCATAGAATAAGACGTCGCGCATGAATGCAACCTGTGAAACTAACGAGAATCTGTAGTTAAAAACGGTCGATAAAAATTAAAAAAGGCACGGATCCAGAGTCTTTGGAGTTAAATTTGTTTAATAAATAAATAAATAAAAAAGCTATAGAGCTCCCTCTCACCGTTGCGGTGATACTAGTCGAAACTGATTTTTATTCAAAATAAAATGTGTTCTGATTTTGGATGAAACCCTACTATTTTACGTCAGTCCAAAATACAATCAAAGTGTCAATGTAATTGTATGGTACCACTTTCGAAAGAACATATTTTTCAATTGCAGTTTTTATTTTTTCACATTACGTTTAAAAAATATCATTTTTATGTTGGTCGGTTTTATGTTATTTAGACTTTTTGGATTATTTTGAAATGTAGACGCTGAATCTCTCTACTTTGTCGATATCAAGTTAACGTAGTGGCTTAGGAAAACTAAGCATCGAAAAAAAATCTTGTCAGAATAATAATAATTTAATTTCCTAAATACAATTACTTCATTAATAAAGCATATAATATAATAATAAATAAATATAGATTATTTGACAATGTACCTCGATTAAAGTCTTGACTTTATGATTTCGACCACGAAAAAAAAATACTGCAGAAGGAATCCCTAAAATCCGTCATTACTAATTTTACATTCATTAGACATATTTGAAATTATTAAATTGCAGTATACGCCTTCACCATCGAAATGTTATCGCATCGGAAATCGGAATAAAAGGTAATTTCGAATGATCTTTAAAAATCTTAAAAAATGCAGAGGAGACAAAGAGCAAAATAATACACATAAATAAACTTTTTAAAATTAGCGCAACCACAGAAAATCGACCTTACAGAATATTGAACCTACGCGTCTTGTTCCCACACAAATCGACCCTTGCACGATGACCGTTGTCCAGTGTTAACCCTTAAGTCATTTCAATGATAAAAACCCGTTTCTTAACACAAGAAGAGGTCCGAGTTACAAGAGACGGTCATTGTTCCCACGACGGACGTCGTAAGGTGGTCAGTGCGGTAGCGACTGTTGTAGGGTTAACAGATGCGATATTGTAAGTTACACGTTTTACCAGTGCCGTGCGTTAAAATGTAGTACTTCGAATCGGACGACTACGAAAAAATTTTTTACACTCATTTCTTGTATATTTTTTTTGTATGGTTTTGTTATGCGTTGAACATCGTCGGCCAAGATTCGCTCATATGGTATACGCACGTTGTTCGCAAATACTCCACAGCCGCCTTTGCTTTGGATCAAGTAAGTCGAAAGTTATTTAAAGATTTTCTATTCTAATTCTGACTGCACGCCGTGTGTAAATCGCCCAGTCGAGAGTCGGACATGTTATTTATTCGCAAAAAACAATTGTTTGTTTAATTTAATGTGTTATTTTCAGAGTGAACCTTCGCTAGTTTGACAAAACTATGTACGGAGTTTGTGTGCATTACCGCTTGTACCAAAAAAAATATATAGGAACACTTCCCTTGTATCGGAACCCTACTCAATTTTTACCTGTTTTATGTTTTTTTGACTAAATAATTACATTCTAATGAAGATTTTAGCCGTCTGTTTAACGTCGTTTGTACGATACAGACATTTAAAGGTAGAAAAGACAGATAGACGGACGCATGACCGGCCTAGGTTTAGTAATATAGTCCCGACAGCACCCATTTAAGTAGAAGATACTAAAAATTGAACGACAGTTTTACAATGTCGAATTGTGAAAACGAAACCTAAGTTTCAGGGCTCATTCTATCATTAACCCTCTCGGCACTAATTTAGAAGTTTTGGGTTTAATGTTCAGCATTAGAAAGATTGTGGTGATTATTACGCCCTCTAGCGACGCTGGAGATGCAAGTTCGATTCCTTTGCACCGCTGGGTTCGGATTGGAATAACTGGTACTTATAATCCGCCTTAAGGCAGGAGTCGAAAAATATGCGAAGTAACGTGAAGGTATGATCTAATATCATTGAGGGTATTTAATTCCTTTCAATATAGGAAATAATGTGAGTTGAGTAAAACAATAATTCAAATTATAAGCAATAACTCAATTAGTGTATACTTTACGACGGATAATTTAAGAAATCTATAAGGAAGCCCTGATTACGGCTCCCTTATAATATTACATCCCTTATAGACTTATATGGATATGTAAAAAATGAAGATCCAACTCAATAAATGATGAAACGTATTCAGGATTTCTACTAACAAAAGGTTTATAATGTATATTTATTGTCTTTTGAGGAAAAATTGTTCTTAATGCAACTTATGCATCCCTGTCAATAAGGCACAATTCATGTTAAACAATTTCGGCTATTATAATCACATGATTGTTGTGTCTATAGAGAAATATAATTTTTCATGCGATAAAACTTTTTCACAAAGCCTTTTAACGGTGCAGAGAAATATCGTATAGGTTGGAAAAGATTTTTTCTCATACAGACAAGAGAAGTTTCTAATTTTTGCTTGCTAGAACCACCAGAGAATTATGGCCTGAAACAACTTCTTAATTACTAAAATACAAGCATTAGTTACATATTATATAATTTGTATGCGAGTTATATTATTTAGGTTTCTAGCAATTTTATGCGATTCCCGTGCTAGAATATCTTCTAAGGAATTTACATGCTTCATAAATTAACTTTTTCTGCGTCTGTCTTGGAAAGCGATTTTAGCCTTTGCCTAGTTTCAATAGGTTAGGGCTAGAATTAAGAACCAGTAGCATGACAAATTTATGTTATATATACATATATATTGAATCAACTAGTAACTAAAATTAAAGATGACAATTTATCATCTCATTTGCTGTAATAGTATATATTCTCTCACAAATGGGTATTTTAGCGTACAAATTTTAAAAATCTAGCATGTTTATAAGTCAATCAATCGTACAGTTTAAAATAGATGTATTTATCCCTTTCCATCCGATGTTTCAATGATGCGTCGATGAGGTCGTGATGATAATTTTCCCGTTTTCCGCAATGATTTTCTTTTCACAACTTCGTACCTACTCGCTTGTCGCCCGCAGATCAGCCCGCGCGCACGTCGGCGCGGGCGCGCCCATAAATCCCGTGTCGCGGCTAAACGAGAAAACGTAATGAGACTACATGCATTTTCTGGAGGCGTCGGCATCGCTCAGACGACCTTTGGTGCAGAATGACCACACTGAAATTTCCAAATTTCCCTATTTTTTTTTGGCAATCATTATCACAGCTAAACAAATTGTTTATAAGAACGTTGTGGTATTACGGCTTTATTTTACAGTACAACTATCTGTCGATAATTTGTTATAAATGATTTACTTAAGCAATCATTTTTGTACATAAACAGAACAAACTGTTGTGATAAGTAACGTTAATATATATAAATTAGATCTTTACGATGAACAAAAATTGAAAATTTACGAAAAGATTGACATACTTATTTTAGACCGATGACAATGCACATTGATAGAGCGAATAATACAAAACAAAAGGCATTAACTTCCAAATGTATGGCATTTTTAAAATGTGGCTTTAATAAATTTTGATACTATAAATAGCGACTTGAGCGTTTTTTTTAATCCACAGGGTTTTAAATTTTTAATCTACATTACGACTAAATCCTTAATACATATGTACGTATCGTCTTAAAATATGTGCCAACAGTTATGTATGTTAGAGAAAAAGTTCAACGATAATTATGTGGTTTACTCTTATAAGGAGATCATACCTTAGGACGTGTTAGTATTAAGCTTTTTGACGTATATGATAGAACACAAAACGAATATTTTTTTAATAAATTCATATTTGTTTCCAGAACGGTAAACAGAAAACATACGAGTAGATTTCCACGTCGGGCAATCTTTGCATATCTCTCTTGCTTTAACAATTTCCAGTAAACGTGAAAGCTCGTTGCTCGTCGTGAAAAAACCATTGAACTCGCGACACTGTTACCGTTACCGTAACCGACATCTCTGTATATAACCTACATATATTGGCCCCGTTTACACGACGTATACACGAGAGTTGAGTTTGGGTTGAAATACATTGATAATATAACTATATATAACATGAATATACATTGTGTATATACATACGATATAAATGTATATTCATTTTCAAACTTTTCATATTGAATTTGTAAATTTATGTTTTAAGCAATAAACTGCAATTTTTGTACATAAAATAATATGCATTATTTTTCTTGTATAATAATAGCGCATTAAATGAAAATTATAATATAATTTTTGTTGTAGTAGTAGTTTAAATAATGAATAAAATAACACTTCATTCAAAAATATTTCCTGACGATTCAAAAAATAAACACGTCCTTGTTCAAGTTTTCATTTCTGTCGACACTTCCGGGGTGCTACTTTTTTTTATTTTTTCAAAACTCTCGTCGACTCTACATATACCGTATATGGTTATACTTCCAATTCATTCAAACAACATTCCTATTTCTTTAATAGAATCATTTATTTTAATCACCATTTCCTGTAATTCGCACGCCGACGGCGCAAGGATTACATGGCCGTTGGTGTACAGACAGCTCGTTTGACAGACAGCTCATTTCACAGACAGCTCACTTGACAGACAGCTCATTTCACAGACAGCTCACTTGACAGACAGCTCATTTCACAGACAGCTCACTTGACAGACAGCTCATTTCACAGACAGGCAGTTCGACCATTCTTAGGTCGCGCCGGACCAAATCCATGATTGTTCAGGGCGGTAATAGTATATTTTGATACTAGTTACATTGGATGTATGACTAGCTGATTATAATAAAATAAACCGTACTAAAATATGTAAAAGTAAACTAAACACGAAGTAGGTGTTGAAACGATATTTATACAACGAATTTTCAGGAAAAATCCTTTGAGCGATAGTTAAATAAATAATTATTTGAATGAGTCTATATATAATCTTGACTCATTCTTAAAATGTTATTGTGAAAATTGATGTAGAAGTTATCGTACATGATCTTAATGTAAAATCATTTCAATGTTGTAAACATTATAACTAAATTTTATGTGGCTAGATTTGTGGCTCGTTAGTCCAAAGTAGAATATCATCGACGACTCGATGTCTTAGACAATTTTATATATTTAAATCCAAAAACGTATGTTTGAGAATTTTCTAAAATATGCTGGAAGTCGAGTATGATACAAATTGTGTTAAGAAAAAGATTTTTTTCTCTTAAAATATAAAGTGAGATTAACTCAAAAACAGTAGTATAGTAGCGGCCGCGAACTGAAATGATCTTAGCATCTACACTGGCACTAATCGTTCGAAAATTTTCACTTGCTTCGCTCTGTCTCTACAGCGCCTAAGCTACGAGCTCCAGAAAACAAATTACAAATCATCTAGCTCTCTCCGCCGTACCGTGCGCCTTGCGAAGGAGCAGATCTCGCCAAATGATTCAGTTAAAGCAAAATTGCTCGCTGCGGAGCAAAATTACCGGATTTTAGAGCAAAATATCCGGCATTACATACCGTCAGTTAAGGCAAACAGCGCTACGTACCGGATTGACGTGCGAATTTGTTTCGCAGGTAATTGAAACGAGTGCTGGTTTTAAGCTTAACAGCTACACAAGGGATTATGCTTTTAAAACTCGGTCAAGTGCGAGTTAGACTGGCATGATTCCGTGTCTTTCATGATTGAACTATGTGCAATACGAGAAATTAACCAACCCTAAAGAAAAAATTACGAACATCCTAGCGTTTGTCTCTCTTTGATTTCCAGATATATATATATATATCTTACGTAACACATGTGCTGATTTAGAAAGGTGCCAAGTAGCACAAGATAAGGAGAAATTGACATTTTTGGAATATTGATGACGATCAGGCCATTGACTGGTGGAGTAGTGACGAAAAAAATGAAAATACCGACGACAATGATGAAATTTACACGAACAATTAAATACTTTTATTTCCGTATAATAATTTTTTTTTTCTATTTTTTAATACGAAATTTTTTTTCTACTTTATTTAAGATGGATGTGAACGTAATAAAATTATTTTTTTATTGGATATTTTTAAAAATCGCAATCGACTTAGCACTTGCGCTCGCACCTACAGCGGACTTTCAATGTGTCTGGCAAGATGTAAAAACCATCAAAACTGTCCGGCTATTGGGGTAATATCGTTTTATAGGTCCCTAAGTAATATATATAAAATTCAGCTTTTATACTTTAACGAAAGTATAATTGAATACCAAATAATGCATTACTATCGTTTTAAATAGTCAGTTAGATTTGAGTTTAAAAATGGGTACCGTTGTTTTAGAGATTAAAGATTTTATGTAATTACAATGTCATTAATGTATTCGATTTCGGTAAATTACATATAAGGTCAACAGTAACAACTTATTTCGTGTGATCTCCATATGTTTTTTAAAAAAAGCGTCCAAAATTTTTATTTCGAAAATTTGGGGTTAGACTATTTATCGGTTTTAAATTATATACTTTTTGATTTAAATTTGGTCTCATGCTATTTAAAACACTATGAGTGGTTAAATGTATGGATTTAAATGATTTTAAAATATTATGAGAAAAATCATAGCTTAAAATACCTCTAAGCTGGCAAAATTTACGTTTTATCAACGAATAAGAATATACTTTTATTTATTTATTTACAGGTTTATTATTTGTGACTTTTTAATGGAAAGCGCCTTAATAACACGCACCAAAGTGCGTGATCAAATGCAAAATGCGTTTTTTCAGTAAAAAAAATGCAAAATAATATTTGCTAACAGTTGTTATAGACAACTTTTAACATTGCCTCATTTTTTTTTAATTTCCTTTAGTTCGTTCGTTCGCGGATTTTCCACACCCTTTTTGCGGGTGCAGGTGCGGGACGGAGGACTTATTGGTTGCCTCATGCCCGGGCGTCTTCTCGTCGGGGATGCGACCCCGACGGTCCAGTGGTGATGGCCCCATTACGGGGGTCCAAATCTTGAAATTTCCCGAGTCAACCGGAGATCCAGAGGAGTTGTCAGTGGATACACCGTCATCTTCCTCGACCGTCACGGCCGGCTCTGGGAGTGATGTTGAAGTGGTTGGTCCGAACCTGTCTAGGGACGAATTGATCAATTTTTTTTTAATTGTCCAGTTAAACCCCCCGCTTTGTGATTCAGAGAACACTTTAAGCCGTCGGTTGCGGAGTTCCGTAAGCGACGGCTTAAAGTGAATTCACCGCAGCTTTAGCAGTAACCGGTCATTGTATGAAACAGCGTGGGAAGTTTAAGCTCCAAGTTCCACAATATAAGACGAACGTGTGACGGTACGCCTTATTAACGGCATGACGTAAGTTTGACGCAACGTATTGTATTGATGGATCATAAATTCATCGTGGATATGGCGTGCTCGGCATCGGTCAATGACCTGCGAGACTAGCAGGCGAAGTCGCGGGCGGGCGTCAGTATGTAAATATAATTAAAACGCCTCGAAGGAATGCCTCCAATTATAAATAATTGATGACTCTCGCTTTATAAGCTCCAAACAGAACATCTTTTGCCCTCCGCGCGACCCCCTTCGGTTAGGGGTTGTAGAACTTTCGCTGTTTGAAGTAACGTAAGAAGAGTCGAGATAACGGAATTATTTTCCATTCCGTCTATAGAGTGTGCTTTTTATATATAATTTATATGTAGTCGGTTAGGTATTTTTGATGTACTAGTTCCGGTTCACGGTTTCACTCGTAGGTATGTGTTAGAGAATAAAGTTGATAACAATTATTTCAATACAAAAACTAATGTCAGATGTATGATTACACAATATTGGATGTCGCTCCTGGCAGATATATAGAATGAAATACCTGGGTGAATTTATATGAGAATTGGTTTAAGCGAGGGAACAATTAAAACTGAAATAAAATAGTATTAAAGTATACAGAGACGCGTCAAAATATATGCAGAAATGTATAATAGACTTATGATATACGAGAAATTGTGAAGAACTTGATAGAAAATTGTGATATACTACAAAAGTATACTACAGGTTATCATTTTGTATTATATCTGTTCAAAAAATTCTCCATCAATGTTTATAAAAAACTTAGTACGTTTAAATTAGTTTTCTAATTTACTCTTACTACTAACTCACTCTGGTACTAATAAAATCTAAATTACTTCTCAAAACACATTTTCCAGTCGACATCAGACACTACGTCAACCATTCTCCTGAAATCTGGCCAACGCATCTTCCGATGATGAAAGCTGTTCTACTTGGAGTTGACTTTTTGTTTTGAAGACCATAAAAAATAACATAATCCCAAATCGGGATTGCAGGAAGGGTGGCCAATAAGTGTCACCGGTGTGCTGTCCAAAAAGTGTCTATAATTTCGAGCGCTAAGTGCGCAGACGCGTTGTCGTTGTGAAACGGAAATAGAGGATTAAAAATACATAATAATCAGGTTTATCCGGGATAAATTTTGACGCTCTTCATCAATCTTAACCTGTGCGCGTAGACCTCGATGGTGACGGCCTTTTTGACTTCATTCAACCAGGGCTTTGTCTGCTCTTGATTGCGTTCTCGACTGAACTTATATTTATTATTATCATAAATCATGTCCATTTTCTAGAAGGGTAGACAGAAGCCACAGAATTTCACATGTTACGATCTTTGAATATCTCTCTTGCTTTATTGGCATCCATCAATGTTTTTATACGAACTCGTCGGTTTCGAGATAAAATGACAAAAACGGAACCCTTATAGTTTCGTCATGTCCGTCCGTCCTTATGTTACAGACAAAACTACAAGACGTGTATGTATGAAATTTATAGTGTCGGTGTAAGCGCGTAGGTGTGTAGGTGTCTTATATAAGCTGCTGCTTAATTTGGTAGTTGGATATCAAAAAAATAATATTTCTAAGGGGAGCACTCCATACATGTACCAGAACTTAAAAAATTTTTTTTTCAATAAACATCAACGAGAGGCACATATTTCAACAGTGTAGAAGATTGGCGACACTTGATTAATAAATAGAAATAAAATAATAAATAAATAAAATAGGCTATGAATTATTAACGTTAACAATGTTTCGTTATTGGTCATAAATATTTAGTTTGTCAAAACACTTGTACGAATGCACCGGGCCGTTTCATATACTGAACGGGCGAATTTAAATCGACGTGTGAATAAATAAAAAAAAATAATAATACAATTTTAGTGTCGATGAATTATTATAAATCGTTATTAATTATTATAATTTAGTATTTATGATATAAGTAAAGCAATGATTTATTATCGTCGATATACTATTGAAGAGTATCTGCTCGCTTGCAGCCCATAGCTTTCCCGCGTGTATATAAAAAAGAGCTGAACTAGTGTTACTTTTTCTACATATCGTAACCGCCAATTAATTAGTTACGATTTCAAAGTATATTACTACATGTCGCAGGCAAGAGTCTTATAAAGAATTTTGTCGAAATAACACCGTATACACATACAATATAGCATGGAATCTCTTCAATGTTAACACGAGTATTCTGGAATCTTCCTTGGACGAGCTTAAATCGGTTAAAAATTTTTTTTAACCTGTTTAGGCGGCAATTTGTGGGAATTTCGTCACAGTGTTGATTATTAAGTCAGGCTTTAATTATCTTCCTTGTTGATGCACACCCTCCCTTAATCTTTTTTTTGTTTTGGGGTGAGGGAACGAACCTAGGCCCATTCTGGAACAGCCTACTCTGGCTTGAAGCTGGTAGGTGGTATATCTATTGTAACGTCCGACGTGCCCAATGCGAAAGCAGCGGTGGTTATAACAGCTATAACAGTCAAAATTATAAATCATCTTGATATTGTATTGTATAAGATACAAATCTTTACTTATAATAATAACTTAATTTCCGTTTAATATGTTCATGATAAACTATTGAATACATATCAATTAGGCCAGCGTCAAAGACGCAGCAACAGAAAGAAAAAAATTGCAAGGGTTTGTATACTCATAAGGCATTCGTTTCTCGCACAAGTTTTTTGTCATATTGAGGAACTTTTAATCCTCAAGCCTTCCAAACTGGCTAATTGGGATTTTCGAGGGTCGCCATCGACATCATCATCGACTATGTTCCAATCACGGAATATAATTCGATTAGGTTACAAGTTGTACAATTCGATCGTCGCTAGGATTCACATCCGGCAATTTGTCGGCTCGCTCACTACCGCTCATAGGGGCTGACCCCGAAATAAAAGCCTTAGGTTAGGTTAGGCTTTTCACATTTACAGATGAAGATAAAATCGGTATTGAACTGTGCACTGATAGCGCACATTATCTGAATAGAGTATTAAGATCTAGTAAACAAAATAAATAAATTCATATGGTGTTCAATTATTCATTATGATTATTCAAGTAGTGACATTCGATTGCAGTTTCGATCGACACTCCATACACTCCATATTGACACTCCATATTTCGATTTGAATTATTCAATTCGATCTATCGCACCGAATCCATTGTGAGTCACACGTTTTTCTGCATCCGGACTCGGTCTCGAACCGACCACGCTTATGCGAAACGAGCACCCTCTATGCGAAAGCATCGACGAAATCTTCGCGATTCATCACCCCCAGCGGCGGCGGGCCTTGAGGGGAGCGGAGGGGGGGGGAAGGGAGGGCAGAGGAATCTTCGTTCAAATCTCAGACATTTTATCTAAATGGGCCCCGGAATGGGGCGCTCTCGTGCTAATGGCTCGAAGAAATTCAACGTAACGCGCGCCTCGCCTTAAGTAAACGCGCGCTTTGTGCGCTGTCGGTCGGCATTCGCGGCATTCCTGATGTATGTATTTTGCAAGGCGGATTCTTTTTTAATTCTTATCAGCATTTTGGATATTTCGGCAGTCGTTTTTGTCAAAATGATCGCAATCATATGAAAACGCTGGCAATCTGAATATATATTACATATATATGTACTCGTCAGTATATATATATACTCGTCAGTACATTCGTCGAATGTTCGAATTTTTAAGGTATTTAAGGATTATTATCTGTTGCCCAATACGTAGGTGTTTCTATGATGAATAGCGATTTATATGAAATTGAAATATTTATAGGTTTCGATTCTGTTCCGATTGTGTCCCTAAAAGGTCGTTTAACACACGATTTGGTTGTTTTAATTTATGTTTCATTAATGAATAAATTCATGTTTAATTTATATTAATATTTTGCTATATTTTGGATAAATGCTGACTGTAGTAGTTTCTAAAAGAAATAATAATTAAACGTAGACGAATCTGGAATTAAAAAAAAATTCTCCAAAAGACTTTTGTGCCCATTTTTTCGGCTTGAGATGATGAGAGAGTGAATTTAAATTCATATTCAAAATATTTATATTTAATAGATCACTATATAACATTTGAAAAACATCATAATATTTCACGAATTTACGACTTTACCACTTATTCTGAAATAAGTATGAGTTAGATATTATCTGTTTACCGAATAAGTTTGTTTAATATAGTTATATTAAGTTATACTAACTGTAGTTTCAACGTTAATATAACATCGTCAACTCAAACAAACTCCTACTTGTACACGTGTCCAGTTAAGTTACTAAGGTTGTCTGTGTTATCTAGCTATATCTTAAATACCAATCAAAACGCCTTAAATACCATTCAAGTGTATTTCCCGCTCTAGGTTAAGCGGTATCCTCAAAAAATCTATAATGGCGAAGTGCTACCACTAACGCAGCACTATCGCCACGTCACGCACACATCGGGACGTCCGACGTTTTTGCGCACACCCCGCCGCGCAAAAACCGAGCGCGCCACCCCCCGCCTTGGGGCAATTCTTCAAAGGGTGAAAAAAGCCGCTTCGCCCCTCCCACGCCCCTCGCCGCCGTACTGCCGCAGCCCGGCCCCCCCTCGTTCTTGGGGTGAAAAAAGGGGGGTGGATACTTAGCAACGGCAAGAATACGGTGGGGATTGATTTTTGTTCGAGTGGTGTGGGGTTAGTTTGAATTTTATGCTGGGGACGGATTATTTGAAATTCGTATCGCGGCTTGTATCGATGGTAGTTTTATTGTAATAAGTATAGTTTTTTTTTTTGCTTATTTGGATATGTTCGAAAACGTGCTCGAAATATAAACAATTGAAATAACCTTTTGAGTGAGTAAGTATTGTTGCGATTGAAGGCTTTTATTTAAATTTCTAAACGTGGTTTATATTGACAATTGTTTGTGTTATCGCAATCGATATCGTTGTTATTTATATACTTAAATATTTTAAATCTGATACATATCAAATTTTGGTGAAATTAAGCCGACTGAGATCAACCACTATTATAGTTATTTGATTGAAGTAGACATGTAAAGGTACGTCTGTGATGAGTTAATTTCTTTTAAATTTTAACTGGTTAGAATATTTATATCATTTTCTTAGTTACATTATTAAGAAAAGCGTTATCTGCTGAACTTTTGCAATGAAAATTGAATGACATTTATTCTTTTTCCAAGATATCACTAAATTAAATGTTTATTTGCAAAAAATATAATTTCCTAAAAAGAATTCATTATTCGTCAATTTACGTTTACAGCTTTTTATTAGCATAACAGGTTTCTCATTTATTTTTTTATATCCTTACCTATATTCAGACTGCATTATTTTGATAAGAATTTCTATTGAAAACAAGACTGATACACAATTTTTTTAAATTCGCATCTCTGCCTATCCATCTCACAGTATGCAAAAAATATTACAAGCGTTATGATTGCCAATTCTTTTGTCTGTGTAAAATTATCGAATATCAAACTCAATGACAATTGTCAAGGGAATACCTACATGAGAATCTTGTAGAAGCTAAACCGATCACGATGAACTTCTTCCCCCATATATGCGCGGTTACGTCCAAGGAACCCTAATGAGCATCAGGGTTACTATGTATATGAGAAAGGAACATTATACTGTTTGTGTTCTCATTATTTGGCTGTTTAGACAACTATAGTCTAACCGTGACAGACTTTAATCGGTACCGAACACTAACAGGACTTTTCCCTGCAGTGCGAATTGGTTGCAAGTCATAATGAATAATAGCATGGAAATTATCCATTGACAAGTCTATTTTATAGTTTGCGCACAACTTTATTATTATCCTATAAAAAAAAAACAAAGAATCTTTGTACGTACTACCGTCGTGCTTATAGACCATCATATATTAAAAACATAAATACGTTTTATGATAAATCTAATTGACAGTTCGAGTTTCTTAAAGTTGCAGTGTTACATTCGTAAATTTATTTTAATTTTTCTATCAGATTGTATAGACAACCTTACATTGAATAAAAATTATTTGTTTTTATTCTTTTATTGTCCTTGCAATGGGAATAGATACATGGTTAATTTTTTTTTATTTACTTTATTAAGGTTAGAATTAGTAAAAATGCGGTGAGTAAAAACGAAGACGTGACGGGAAGAAACGAAAAAACTAAAATTCAGCAACAGATTACAATTTCCACCATATAGTACAAAATTAGGGTAGAGTAGTATTAAATTTGTGATAAATTTTCAGTTTCATTGAAGTTTTTTATTTTGAAGATATTATATTATTATTATATTAAATAGCTAAATTCCTTAATTAGATTGTGTAATCAATGTTTTATATAACTGATTCTGATGACAAGACATAAAGCTTATATTTTGGATGATATATAAAAAGTCGCATCGTAATCAGAAAATATACCAAAAATACAACCAGTTAACAAACAATTAAATTATTAGTCATCAAAATATCTTGCTATTTATTCATTTTGAAACGCTGTTGAATGCGTGCTATTTATGGCGATATTGAACATTTAAATCTCCACATAAGTAGCGTGTTATCTGACAAATTGTTAATTTTATAAATAAATTGTTTATACGGACAATTAAATAAATAGTTTTCTTTCACGCTCTCTCAAGTAAAAATCTTTTATGAATACTCTATATTGCCTCTGGCAAAGAGGTCTCAAAATATGAATTCCACAACGTGATAATGGCAACACTGAAGTTTTCTAACAGAGCGCGGCGAGCTCGCTGCACACCAGCAGTTATAACGACGGAACCGCATTAAAATCCACGAACACAGACGAACGGGCAAATGGAACACAGACAAAAAACCAGTAACTAGTAGACCGGAGCCGCCCCCACTTCCTCGCCCGCTTCCGCCCTCCTACTCCCACTTCGGAGTGCGGGCGGGGGCGAGGAGGCGCGGCGGGCGGAGGTTCATATCCTTACTAGAAATTTTGTTTACCTCTCTCTCGGCGCGAAGGAGCCGAGGGATGCCCGGGTAGAAAATACGAACAGAAGGATTTGCCTTTCAAATACAAATTAGACGGTTTTTTGGTTTTCGTTTTACATCATAAATTCCTGATGATATTGTTATTATTTTTCGAGAAGTCTGAGAAGGAGAATAGTAATGCATTTAATTTGTTTTGATTTAAAACACGATTTTTAAGAACATTTCAAATATTGCAAGGAATAGCAGAGCATCAACAGATCAATGTTCCTAGATGGTTTTGATTCGTAAAATCCGTTAGTTTTTACAAAAAACAAAATTGTACTTTTTTTTTGATAGATTATATAGATTCTCTTCTGTTTGGTAAGTAATTTTTGCCTCTTTATCTCAATAGTTTTAATTATTGAAGTAGTCAAGTTTACTGCAAAAAAAATAACTTTTCTGTTGCTGGAAAATCAATATTGTCTCATTTTTAAGTTTATCGGTATGCGCCGACTGTCTGAGAATAAAGTTGTGCTTAAAGAACGACAACATCAAACGAAATGTTATTAATATAGTAATCACAGAGACAATAGAGACATTGACCAATTTTTATGTATTTATTCAACTAAGGCTTCATTGCTTAAAAATTAATGTAATGTTATTAACCAAGAGATGAATGTTATAAAGAATTGTTGATTGAACAAAAAAAGCATTACAAAGCACTTAAGTCATACATTAGAAGCATGTTACAAAAAAAAAGCAAAGATCATTAATGGCTTCTCATTTCGTTATTTTTTATTTACTTTTGATTTAATTTTATTCTTGTTGTCACACCAAGCCCCTTTTGGTTTTCATTCAATAATTTAAGAATTTTTTAAATGAATATTGGCCTTTATAAAAAGCGGAATGGCTCATACACAGCAGTTTACTGAAAAACGAATGAGATTTTTAATATATATATATATATATATATATATTTTGCTTCTGTTAAAAAATCTTTTGATGATGTTGAAAAATTAAAACTATCAAAGAAGATTTAATAAGAGAACGAGGACGAAGTTCGGGTCCGATTCCGTTAGTATTCTATTTCAATTTTTTTTTTGTCCTTGTCTCATAATAAACTACTTAAAACTAGAACATAGTGTTCTAGTTTTAAGAACAATAAGCACTTTCTAACAATTAGCCTGAGTTTACCAAGACTCCAATAATTTATATTTATGAGATTATATTTATGTCTCATCCCAAACCGGTGTTTTTCTTAGAATCTCTTACTGTGTAAAGTCAAAAATTATCTGTGTTCGTGCTAATTTATTTTAGTTACAAGCAGAATTTTAAAATCTTGAAATCGAACACGCAGCTGCTTCGTACAAAACTAGTAGGATTTAAAACCAAAGGGTTTACTGTGTTATTGCTTTATTTTCTGAAAGCAAATTTTGTCTTATTCGTTTAGCTATTTGCTAATGAAAGAATTTATCGCTCTCAAATCACTTTATAATACTGCTAAGCTCAATGCTAATAATAGTGTTATTAAATGACAAATATACCTATAGGTTGGCGCCCAACGTCTTGGCTAAGACAAGAACAATATAAATTCAAATATTTAGAAAATAAACGAAGAATAAAAAATTTAAAATCACAGTTTTTAAAGCTCGATCAAACTCCGTTTAAAGACAAACCTTTGCATTTGCTTGTATAATATACAATATGTTAGAGTCTAATCTGTTGTACGTAATTAATTTATTTATATGAAGTTACACTTGTAAAAAATTAAATAAATAGAGTTCATAAATATATATTAACGATGAAAGTATAACGATTTATATGATTTAAAACATGTAAATGAGATTTAATGTATTCGAATAAAACGATTTCGACTATTTTCCCGGCGGTTTAATGGCTTATACGACTTTGCAAGCTTAGCTATTCTTCGCAGCTGACGTACACCTTCTATCGGTGGTGGTAACAATGTGTGTGGTTTTAGCCACGGGTCAAATAAGTAGTATGGTAGAGCTATGTTGAACATGAACGTCACGGACAGGTGAGTGATAAGTGACTGCTCCTTTTTCCAAAACCGTAAAGAAGTTAACTGGAAGTTCAAGAGCATCCCAATTAGTACCGATTCAGTTCGATATAAATTTTCATAGTTCTCTGGTTCCTTTTTAGCATTGATTAACTTAAATGAGGGTTGACAATTATTTGTAGATTCTAAATTATTACACCATGACATGACAATAATAAAAAAAATATTACATCAAAATAGAATACTCAAAACATCATTAACTAAATAATACAATGATAGTTTAAAATAAAGAAAATTATAAATAAAAAAAAAGATATTAAACATTGACTACCTGATATGACATGTTTACGTTTGCCCATCTATCTGCCTATCCAGAGATTAATAGGTATTGTGACTCTATTACAATTTATAAAATAACTATAAAAATAATTAATAAACATTTCAGGGTGAATTAATCAATATTTCAACTAGGTGGCGCAATATTGATAGCTATTTATTTATATCTATAAATGTCTTTTCAATGAAAAAAAAATACGTAACAGTATTAAATATGAACTTCTTACACGCAATAGATAAATTTTAATTCGTCGCTATATTAATGAAGATGTAGAGAGAGCCCTAGAAATAAAGACTTCGAACTTATTTGGCATTTGGATGTACGCAATTCAAAACTATGCAAACATAAAGTTAACAGCGGCGCCATCTTGGAACCGTCCGACATTAAAACGCAGCCGCGTTCCGTTCATAAAACTGCTAAGAGCAAGTCAATTTAACGGCGCCGAAATCGCTCCTGGAGGCGTGATATGAAAACTCGTGCTTTGAATACGGAACGCGACCAATTTCATCCACAATTCGGAGCGGAACACCACTAACTTGAAGTTGAAGCATGAGAATTCTATACCTACATATGGCAAAGCAAGGCTTGTTCGTGTTGACTTTTTGGAAATGGTATTTTACGTGTACTTATTTATTTAAACTTATTTATACTTATTGAACCATAAATGACAACAAATTTGTTTGCAAGTATCTCGGCACAATCAGAAAAAATAATAATTTGCTACTTGCCTCTCTGATAAGGATTTTTTAAAATCTTTTCCTACAATAAAATAAGTACATAAATATTTTTTAATTTGTGTCTTCGAGTGTTAATAATGAGACTAATTCTTTGATATGAAATATCATTTTTGAAAGATGAAAATAAGTTTTTTGTCCGTCGAAAATATAATTAATACTTTCTGTAACATTATTTTCACAATGAAAGCTCTTCACATGGTTCCATTTTCTTTTATATCATTTCAATTAAAAAAAAAAACACGTGGATACGCCTCCATTGCGTATTGAATCGTTTACCGTAGAAGAGAACGATGAACTTAAAATCATTACATCCACAAATTAGTTGTATTATCTTTTGTAGGACTAACGTAAAATAGATACTTTTTTATGATTTATTAAATATTTTTTATTAATCGGTAAATTACAAAATTTTAAACAACCTTATTTTGCCCTGGCATGTCGCGTCTTTCCAATGAAGAAAGCTGGCCCTTGAATAAACAACGCAGTAGCTTGTCCAAATTCAAAGTGTTATATTCGTCTCAACTTGTAATTAACAAAATACATTCGCAACTTGTAACTAGATTTAAATAGTAACGCGCCTTCGCGAGCTCAAAAGTGATGCAATTGCCGTGTGTCGATATTTTTTATCGAACTTACATATTAATATAACATTGTTTCAGTAATGCAACTATTAGTACTTTAAATACGAATATTTTTAAAATATGATATAAATCAATCTTACCTCTTTACTAAATTTTATTTGCGAACATAACTAGATGGTAGACTCTCGGTGTTAATTCAAGACTACATAATTCTCCTGTCTCGGACTATAGATCCTAGGATATATCGTTATTGTATGCTTGAATGTATCATGGAGTCTAGACCTGAATTTAAACTTATAACCTTCGACGTGCTTAATAATTTAAGGCTCTTATAGAGTTAAGCTTTTAGTTGATAAATACAGTATCATAGGTTATCGTGGTCATCGACATACTAAAATGGATTAAATTAGTTGTGGTCAATTAAGGCTAGCAAAATTTATCATATTAACTATACTTAGATTAATGTTTAATAAGAAACCTAATTTATTTAATATAAAGTTCAATAAAGCGTTCAAAATTCTTGAACTGTCTTAAATAGTATATATTTAATATTCCTTTAATTATCAAATACATTAATATGTTTACCTGATATTATTTTTGTTAACTAATTACAAATATTTTCAAATAAGCAACATTTACCGGAGACTTTTAAAATGATAGCACAATCTGCTATTTGAAGATAGCCAAACCCATATAATGGAACCAAGGGCTGTACCCAGCCGTTACTATAATGACTGTAGTATCACATTGTTTATAATTTATTGTGATCTTTAAAGAATGAAGGTATATCTGAAAAGGAATTACTCCTGTGAGGATAAAGAAAATTATCACACTGGAAGTCAGGATATTTTGAATTTGATATCAGAAATGATTTACTGATGAAGTAAAACAATATAAAAACATATTGTTTTAATACGTAATAAATAGATATGTTAGAATGAAATAAAACAATGTCTATTGATATCGAGTTCAAGAAAATGAAACGCATCACTAGCTTCTACACAAAGACACACTAAGAAATTATGTATTCCCCTTAGCGAAGTTTCGGCGAACTTTATTGAATTTGTTCGGAGGGAGACGCAGTACTTTTGGCAGGTGCGCGTGAGTTGAATAATAGATCTAAATAACAGGCTAAGAAAATACGTTGTGTAATTTTCCAAATATTAAACTATTTACTAATTAATAAATAAAAGATGTCAGAGTTACTGAGGCGATAAAATTATTTTCTGAGAACATTGGTATTACAAATATGGCGTATTATAAATATCATAATAATTAAAGCAATTTCATAACATTGGGTAAAATGGTCGTAACTTTTTATAATGAATTATTTCAAATTGTGTAAAGCCGGTGGAAGGTGAAATCTCTAAAATATCAAACAACGCCGAGTGTAGCATTGTCTTCCTTTTTTTTTTTAAAAAAAAAGAAAACAAGTTTGAACGTCTCTTTTTAATTACTAAAATTTTCTAGTATAGTTACGACTTCATCACTAATCAATTCGGTGGTTATTAGGTATAATCATCAGTTTTAACATCGCTTGCTAAACAAAAAAAAATTCTTACCAAGTTTCTACGCCTCGATGTAGATACGGATTGACAATACAAATTTTTTGTGACAATGTATGATTTTTACTCTTTCAAAACAGATATTGATATACGGATATGCCATGATGACATTTAAAGTAACAATTAATGTTATTTTTCTTATAATCTAGTGTAAAATAATAATATATTTATATTGATACGGCATAAGAAAATTTTTTTGGTTCTTTTTTCATATAAAATATTTATGTAGTTAAAATTATAAGCCGATACAATTTTTGTGTCTGAGTTTTAAACGTCTAACTTAGATTTTTTTTACTTAACTAATACAGGAAAAAATAGCTTTTTTTGATTACTGTTTACATTTGTCGGAAACAGAACGATAATTTGAAGAGTAAGAAAAATTACCTGTTTTATTATAAATTGCTAGTAAAAAAGTTTTAGTAATGCATTTAAGTCACTTTTATTAAAAAAAAATCAATAGTAGCGTTTACGCCATTTTCACCCCTTTAATTTTATAATTCGTCTCCCATAGACAAAAAACAACTCACAGACGGGGGGCGGGAGAATACGCGGGCAGACATCATACACTCACTTGCCGGCGCATCGGAGGTACTCAGTTCACGCGGACGAGTGAAAAGAGAAAACGCGGGCTGGTGGGGGTCGATACAGCTTTATATGAAAAAGCATATGTGCAGAAATGAAAATATAATACAACAGTGCCACTAGACGATCGTGGCCCGGAGCGCCTGGTCACCTGAGACGCAGCGTCGGTGAAATCCAGGTGAGCCCCCCGAACTGATTACCTCAGGGCTGTCCGGCGCGTACAAGTATACCGTAAAAACAAAAAAAAAAACAAAGGTCGAAAATAGTTTATTTTTGGAATAATTTTAAGTAGACTTTCTCGTATTAAACGTGTTATTGTTATTATACACATCCGATTATACTTTTATTATACTGGTTCTAATGATGACGTTCAATTCCATCACATCTCGGTGAAAACGCTTTACTTGCTTCTCGGAATAGGTACCTATATAATTTTTAAATTGGTACAAGTGATTATGACGTGATATATGAATACAGGAGAGATATTTTGGAGGCAATGATTATGAAGGACACAAGCATCGTATCAATAAATTCTTTGTGCTTGTCAGTTCTGATGTTTCCGAGGGAACAAATTTTTTGCCAAGAAAATTTGTGTTTATTTTGGTAAAATCACCGCAAATAAAACAGTATAATCAATGTGCCCTTTATAATGTTTTAACGTCATTTTTACACCCTATGGCATACAAAAAGGTTAGTACAAGTTTGGTTGGAAGGATAAAAAGACGCACACCACTATACACTACGTGAGTAATATGTGAGTTGATGCTAATTTATTTCGAAGTGGTACCACCTACTGTTTATAATATCCACCGAAAACTTACTTATCAACGTGAAATATACGAAAACAAACTTTATATAACCAAAAAAAAAGCAAAAATTTAGTTTTTTGTAGACGTATATAATAGAAATTTGAATACTAAAACAGAAACTCATAAACATAAGTAATTTAATTGTCGACCAGTGTTATTTGAATATTAAAATTTATATTTGTAACCTTTGAGGTGAATAATTATTTTACACTCATAACATTTTTATGTTACCTGCTTCACCGTCAACTAGCACTATTATTTATGTACGATGGCAATACTTAACTGGACTAAGGTAAAATAAACTATTCTTGTGCATACGGGAATAAGCGTGACAAGCAATTAGTGGCCACGAGTCGGGTCGTGTATCGGAAATTGCTCGACATTCTGTCTGACCATTTTTTTTAGGGTTCCGTAACCAAAGGGCGTCAACAAGATCCCCCAACTATTATCAAGCCTCCGCCGTCTGTCTGTCTGTCCCTCTGTCTCTCCGTCTGCCCGTTATAACAAGTAATAAAATAAAATTAAATATTAAAAGGGGGATCCCGTATAAGAAACGTGTATTTTGTGCCTCATAGAAAGGTATTCTTAATATTGATATACGAAATACGAAATACGAAACCGAAAGACAACAAATCACCTATGACGATGTGAATATAGCTATCTCGAAAGTGGAAAACCGGTTTACTGTGAAAAATCTCCTTTTCAATACGAAAAAAGCAAAATGTGTAAAATCTTCACTCCTAAATGTAAAACTTGGATGTGGCATCATTTTATTATGTAATGAGAAATTTGAATTAGTTAATTCTACTCACTGTATTGTTGGGAGTTACTTTGGATAGAAGGCTTCAGTGGGGTCCGCCCAATATCATCAGTATGTTGGCGAAAAGATTTAGTTCTGCTGCATATACAGTTAAAAAGATAAGAAATTAATCAGATACCCAAGCCGCGAGATTGGTCTATTTTGGCTGTTTTCATAGCTTAATGTCATACGTCATTTTGCTGTTGGGGTTTACGCAGATATTGATAGAATTTTCGTACTGCAAAAGCGAGCAGTTCGGGCTATTTAAAGGCAGGGACCTAGAGTATACCTTAGAACTGAGTTTAAGGAAATTGGGATCTTAACTTTTTTTAAATACGAAAATTTTATACATCTAAAAAACAATATGGATCTTTTTAATAAAAATAGTGATAGAAATAAATTCAATATAACAAATAAGAATAGGCTGTTTTGGCATGTGAGCCGATTACATAAAGTCAAGGATTCATTTAGGGGGCTCTGCGTGCGCATGTTCAATAAGCTCCCTGAAAATATACAAAATCTACCCTTAAACAAATTAAAAATCATTACTAAGCAATTGATTGTTAAAAAAGGGTATTACAGAATTTGTGAATAATTAGAGGATAAATATTCATGGACATAAACAAGTCGATTTCTAGCGGGATTGTTTCTTTTTAAATTAATATATGTTTGATTGTGTTATATAACGTATTTAAATTTGAGAAGAGCTACCCTCAAGTTTCTTGCTCGTTCTTCTTAAGAAAAAACTGCCTCCCGAACGAGTGGTACAGTGGTAAAGTCAAAAACTAAAATGTAAATATTTTATGTATTCTGACGTTTATCGAATGTTATTCATGATCTAAAAAATGAACACACATTTGAATCTAATTGTGGGAGAGTATACCACAGAATTGGGGTAGCTAAAACCTGACACAGCAACTATTAACGTATATGCGATATTTATTGGTTGTTTCGCGCCCCGTGAGCGCTCTTATCGCTGATATAAGGCGCGGAGAACTATAGAAATTAACAGTCGAATTAATAACCGCCAATTAAATTTCCTTCCCCGCCGGCCCCGCGCCGCCCGCGCCGCGAACGATGTTCCTGTCGTCCGTTACCGTTGTCGGACACGGCACGGCGGTCTTTCAAAAGAATCATTTGAAAGAATAAAAGATTAGACGAAATGAACGAAGATAAAGAAAGGCAATCTTTCAGGGTCTCCTGAACTCGAGGAACATTAAAAGTATGCCGACTATTGGCTCGAACTCAGTTAGTTCGATGTTCATCGGTGAAATGAGTTTGTTGAAATAGTGTAAAACAATTGTATAATAATATTTGTAATTGCATTACGAAGTGTACGGTTATTAAGTTAATGTACTAAACTCCATTGAATACGTTCAAAAAGTTATAATTTTAAGCTTAAATTTCACGTGGACGATTGGCATGAAAAATTTCATTTTCATTGAAAAGCCTCTTCTATGAGCCTAAGCATGCCTTTAGGCTGGTTAGTCTCCAACTGCGTTCTGGTACGCACTTGCACCATCCCCAAGAAGGGGTGTCTGCACTGAGAGGGCGCGATTAGCAGTCACTTTCGCTAACGCCAAAGCCAGCACTAGAGACAGGCCCTTAGAACCGCGCTTTGTCTGTAACGAAATAAAGAATGGCAATGAAATACGACCAGCATAACAGCCACTTGATATGCGATAATCTTAGATTTAATTTTCTCTTATCGAAACCGGTTCGTTATTAGACTTTGTGCTTTGAGTTGATGAATATATTGGTAGTATGTATTTTAAATCGTTCCACCAGCCGTACATAAATAAATAAATAATTATATTCTGATATGAAAATAAAATAAATGTATTAAAATTTACATAAATCAAACACCAGTATCCGTTTTCGAAGCTAGTATCCTTAAATGCTACACAAGTCACAAAAAAAAAATGTGCCATTTGTGGACTTAATATAATGTCGGTAAGAGTAGCACAAAACTGGTTCAAGCGTTTTAAATGCGGTAATTTTTATTATTAAATTAAAAAATTAAATTAAAGTAAAAAAATTAATTTAAAAAAATATTATTAAACAACGAATACGAAGTTTCATGAAAACCTTTTTGTAAAACCAATATTCCTCGTAATGTTTACCTCATATGATCGGTGAAAAATTCTATTTTAATATCCACGTAACCAGAATAAATTTTACAACCTATTGTAAATTTGACCAATTCAAAAGATTTTAAAAAGCTCTCATATTTATTACAGCCTGTGGTTGTGTATATTGTAGATATATGAAAAACGATTGAGTTAATTCTAAGCAAGCCGACCATTGGAAACGCGCACCAGGAAAACGGAACGCGGTTCTGTAAAAGACGGACGCGACGCGTTTACGTTTCGATAGGCGCGCGAATCGTATAGTTTTTCCTATTAAAACCCTTTACGTTTCGTTACGCGAGTTAAGGACTAAGGCCGCGTGACCCGACGCGAAAAGGTTGTTAGGAAATATAAATCGAGCTTCATATATTTTCGTTGGAGGAAAAAGGGGGGGGGGTTTAAAAGTGTTTGGAAAAGTAGTTTCTCCCGCGGCCGCCCTAATTCCTCTAGTTTTATGCCTTTTTGGGCGGTTTTTAGGTAGTTTTGAGGAGAGGGGTGTTTTATGCCGGGTCGATGTTTAGTTAGGGCGGACCTTTTTTAGTTTGGGTTCGCTATGTGCGGGTATTAAGTTCGAAAGTTCTTTCGCAAAATGCCATTCGGATATTTTGACCCGCTTCAGGGAAACGTTTGCGGGAGGTGGGCCGCGGGGGGCGGGTGAAGGGGGTGGATGTAGTTAGGGGTTTTTAGTTTGGGATCGTTATGTATACACGATAGCGGGTGTTATGATATCTATGTGCTGTCGGCGTCTGTTTTTTGTTGGACCGGCAGTCGTTTAATATTGTTTTCTATGAAGCTGAT
Organism: Eumeta japonica; assembly: GCA_005406025.1. Classification (NCBI taxonomy): domain Eukaryota; kingdom Metazoa; phylum Arthropoda; class Insecta; order Lepidoptera; family Psychidae; genus Eumeta; species Eumeta japonica. The sequence goes on from BGZK01000228.1 coordinate 131,350, forward strand.
TTTTATGTTGTGATAGAGCGCTTTTATTATTTGACAATGTTCTTTTATCTGACAGATGTATCAGAAGTGTCGCTATCAATCTCGCATGAGATGCCAAAATTTTCATGAATTAATTTTGAAGACTGATAGTGTCAAAAATAATACGATGTAGACGCCTGTGACTACAGTAAAAGATCCTAACTTTCATCACTTTTAGAAGAATATTTAACATTTTGAATTTAAATGAATTCAAAACTACGTACCTACCATACATGTGTTTATCGTTAGCCGTTTAGTTCTGATTCCATTCCATTCCATAAGACACTGATCATTCTGGTTGCGGCGCCTGGTCAAGGTATCAAATTATAAAACACACACACACACACACACACACACACACACACACACACACACTCAGACACACATCCGTGTTAGTGTGTGTGAGCGTTGTTTGTATGTATATATATAGATGTCTATGGTAATTTTTTAAGATATGTAGACATATGTACATATTTATAGGTCGGAGATCATAGGTTCAGATCTTTAAGCCTTTTAAGTTGAGCTACAATAGGTTAAAATCTAATTAAAAATGTAAACTCGCCGTTTCTCTTATCTTAATTTCAACGTAACCGCAGCGAATCTGCGACGCCATCTTGTAGTTACGCATTCAAATGAAGACCGTGTCATCTGCATAAGTCATAAAACAAAATTTAGCTGTACCGTATCAATTTCGGCGTAGTGTCGATAAAATAGCTTATAGAAAATACTAGCAATGTTCTAGATTGAATAAATACAATAATTGGGCCTTGGAATTTTAAATAAGATTGTCAACCGTGAAAGTTGATAATTGAAATTCTGTATGATTTTATTCACTTTTCGTATTCCTAAAAAAAATATGTTACAGAATTAGCGCTTTGAAATACAAACAAAAGCATACTTGGAAATTCAATTATGGATGTCGTCGTAACAATTCTGTGTAATTTATCGTTATTATCACAACTTATGATTTGTTGTCATTAATGGGATATAAGTTTTCTTCAGAAAATGTTATTCTTTTGTAATATGATAATATATTGACTTGTTTCGATACGGTTTTTATTTGATGAAATAACTCTCAAAAATCTTAATATTGTTTCCTTTATTTTTATTATAAACCTTTTCATTTTGACACATAATGATCTACTAATGCACTAAACCTCTGAGAGAAGAATATTAAAGTGAATCGTTTTGTTGATATACAGGCACGTGGTTTTCGCCACCCTGCGGGACCATTACCCTACTCTCTTCGTCATCTCTTATTTCAGATGTAGGTGCCCGAACTTGAACCATCCAAGCCGCCTTCGTGCGGGTAGGGAGCTACTAACGCCTAATCTAAAGCTACTAACGCCGAATCTAAAGCTACTAACGCCTAATCTAAAGCTAATGGCATCTAATCTCCGAAACAATGTTCGAAGTGATTTGATGTGAATCGTTAAAAATGTTCTCATGACCAAAGTTCAAATTTATTTGAACTTTGGTCATGAGTTTGGTCATCATTTGGTCATCAATACATTCCGATTCTAGCCACTCGGTCAACACCGCTAATTGGTTGTATGTTTTCACTAATAAGAAAAAAAGTGGCATATTTAATAGTATTTTTATTGCAGTCCGAAATCAACACATACAAAAGACTTGATTTTCAACAAAAAAGCTGTGCTAACGTTTTTAATTTTTTTTAGTAATAAAAAAAGTAGAATAATTTTGATATCACGCAAAAAACAACGTCGCATGCAACTGTGATGTATTTAAAAATTGTAATTCAGTTTCTCGTCGTCATTTGGAGTCAATACTCTAGCTGCTAGCTCGAAATCTAGCTCATTGAGCCTAACTTAACTTATTCTGGTAAACATTGACCTATATCATTAAGAAATAATGAATGTCTCTAGGTTTCAAGATAAGTTTTTAACACATTTTTGTTCCTTTGTTTTAAAAGCCGTGAGTAAAACAGTATTCATCAAAGCTACAAATCCACTCAATGTCTTCTGTTCACGTACATATCATAGAATTCAAGTAAGCTAAAGGTAGTGCCTGAAATATCCAGATTATATGAAGAAAAATATTTGTTTATTCAATTTTACTTATATCTGCAGGGCCAAGCCGTTACAAAGTCTTCGTGCTGCCCAACGAGTTAAGACCTTGATCTCTCGCCGCCGGTCCATCACGAATCTAGCAACGGTCGATTCGGGTTGCTATTTAACGTTGTAAGCGATTAGCCTACAATGTCTGGCACTTTAAGAGTCAACATGCTTTTCAAGTAACAGAAAATTGCTTGACTTAAGTTGTTTCAGTGGTAAATTTACCTAGAACTAGGAAAAGAATCTATTAGGTATGTACTAACTTAAAAGCATCGAACTTATTATACAAAAAGGCATTTATTGCTGTGTTAATTTTACATCAGTGATATTGGAGTTAAATGTACAAGAATCGCAGTTGTAGCTTGTATCATCACATCATCACGAGATGATTAGAATTTATTTTTATTTATTTTATCTGACTCGGCCCTCCGTTACATTTATAAAAGATCTGCAAGGTTTAACCAATTGAAATTGAACTCTACATCGCTTTATCATGATTTACGTAAATCATCTTATAAATCCCATGAAAAACTATTGATTATCCATCTTGGATATTCATATAATTAGTTCAAATTGTTATGCCACGGTCTTTATCGGTGTTTTGAAAAAAAAGTTAATGCAGTTATATTCTAAATAAATTAAAAAATATTCTAGGTGGAATGTTTAATATTACCGATTAGTGCAGGTTACGTACTAACAACGATTAAAAATACTTTTACGACAAAATGGAAGAAACCGACTTCCAAAAACTTATTAAATAATAATTTAATGGTTGCTTTTAGAATCCTGTTTTTCAACTATTAACTTGTTTTGGTTTTCTTTGTTTAATTGGCACCAACTCCAAAATTTTATTTGGGCTAACAGTTTTTTTTTTTGTAAAAGTTATATTCAAGCTATATGTGGGTAATTCTGTTCTAACTGCGATTTTTAATGTCCTGTATTGTTTTTTCTCACTGGTCATTAATTAATAATCTACTAATGAAATTTTTGTGTTGATTTGATAATTATAAACATATTTCAACATTATTTTTGTATAATGTAACTTGCAAGTCAGAGAAAACTTTTATTATATCACTTAAATATCAGTACCGTGAACATGACACGGTACTGATATTTAAGTGATATAATATATATATAAATGACATTATATAAAAATAATGTTGAAATATGTTTATAATTATCCAATTAACACAATCGACAAATAAATTCATTAATAGATTGTTAATTAATGACCAGTGGAAACAAATAATACAGAACATTAAAAAATCAGTTAGAATGGAATCCACGTATATGTACGTGTGTGTGTGTGTGTGTGTGTGTGTGTATGTTTTATTTATGTGTGTTTGTACGTTTATATCATTGCTTTATATGTTTTTTAATATGAAAGTCTAAACATTTATTGTGAAAGGCTGCAACTCTAGTTGCTGACCCTTTTCGGTGCTGTGGATCTTCAGTTAAACTAGCGGTAGTAATATAAAATATGTTCATTTGTTTCCTTCTTAGATCCAATCAAGTGCTATATATATATGACTTCATAATAACATCCGATTCGTTTGATTTTTATTACTCTCAGGGTCTTGTGTACAAGTACGTACGAGTATGTCTCCCTGATTTTTTTTCACTAACCTTCTCTTTGTATTGAATAGGAGAAGGTTCATCAGGACATGCTCACCTGTCGAAACCGAATTAAAAGATAGACGACCACTCGAAATGCTAAACATGCTATTAGATATATATATATATATATAAATAAAAAATGTATTTAAAAATTTCAAATACAAGAAAAAAATTCTTTCTCAGTCGACGCACTCCCCGAAAGCTTGAGGCTGCCAAAAGACGTCGGCCAGCACCTTACTGGCGCCGCACAGCACTCGTGTCTTCTCAGCATCGGAAACTGTGAGTTATGCGAGGAACCAGTTCTTCACCGTCGACCGTCACTCCTGAAGTTCAGTTCATGTCAGAAAGCAAACCGCAAACATGAACCGTCGCATAACTGTATAAGAATCTCCCTTTTATACTTCACCTTTCTCACATAATTTCTAGTGTTTTGAAATGGATCCCGGCAAGCTTTTCGCCGTTTTCCAATTTTTCTACTGCGACTTCAGACGTTGAGCACGGCGTCATCCGCCAAGCAGTTCTCGCGCACAACATCTTTACATATATAATGGAAATAGGTTGTCTTTGTTCGCCAATCACGTAAAAACTACTAAACGTATAGACATGGGACTGAGACCATTCGATGCGGGATGATTTGTAGACGGTTTTAGGATACTCATTTTTCGAAATCCGTAAATCCTTCGCCATTTTATTTATAATAAAAATTACCCAGCGAAGCGGGCGGGACAGTTAGTACAACACGTAAACAACAGACATTAAATTACTCTACACGCGCTGCTGGCAATGTACAATTTTTACTAAATATTATAGTAGGGGCAATACTTATTAAAATCTACTCTCATTCTAACGTACCTCTACGCGGCAATCTTAAATAAAATTTTCCATTTCAAACATGTATTTACGATAAAGCAATCGCTGTTACGTCACTTTGAAATTAATATGACTGTTGCTATGGCAACCTAGCTTGTAACTTGTTTTTTCATAAACTTCGCATTTTCATTTATAATTCAAATATATTTATAATTGGCCAGGTCTGTTATGTATAGTATTTTAGTATAATTAAAGTAGGGCAATTTCGTGAGGTAGGTACACATATTTGGATAAACCAGTCAGCTCTGCGAGCTGGTCTTTTGTTGACGTAACAAGTTCGACGTGTTTATTTTCGTCTGGAAAAAGTTGAAGATCAGTTCTGGATACTGAATTTTCCGATGAAGCTGATGATAAATACAGGGTCTCTACATCTTTAACTTGAATGCTTGTAATTCTGTCTTTTAAAAAAAAGATTATTTCACAGACTCTACTACTGTATTTCATTCAATCACACAACACATTCTGCAACAAATCTACTAAAAAAAGATGAATGTAGTAAAGTCTAGGTTTTTTTTTTTCATTTACATTTTCCATTATTTTAAAGATTATATTTCGAAAGAAGTAGAAATTTAGAGAAATTAAAAAAATTACCATTTTACCAATAAATAAAGTCGTTATTTGACATTTCGTCCCTCCCAATTTTCCTATCTACATAATATCTACAATGGAAGTTAATTGAAAATTCTATCAAAACTTGCGCGTTAGGGGGCGCGCGCGTCGCTCCAGCAATCCAAACTTCATAATTCACGACGACCAACTCAAACGATCCAAACGAACCGAGACCAGCTTATGCTATTTGTTGTTTGTGTGTGTGTCTAGCTCTATGTCCGATGCATTAGCATTTGTATTAGATGAAAATAAAGTAGAAAATACATTAAGGAATTTCGTGATTGGCTCATTAAAACATAAAATATTTTTTTATATAAATCATCTATATAGCTATATATTATGGGGAAAGTATTAAGTATATTCCAAATAACTAAATAAAAAAATTCGAAAGCTCTTCTTCGATTTTGGCATACTTGTGTATCGTCTTGTTATTTATTTCAACAGCTTTTCTAAAACTTTGAAACCAATTCACTTAAACCTTCCAGTACAACTTAGCTGATGTAGCTAGGAGATAAAAAAACAGACAAGTGATTACCTCTAGGTAGTCTAACTAGATAAATACTAGTCCACATAACAATTGTCTTATTGTCTTTAATTTCAATATTTTTTAAGTTACTATATATATGTTATATAGATCTGATATAAATAACATTAGATAACCTATGCCGCACCTAAGATGAGACCAAAATGCATTAATGAACGCATATGTATTTTTCTGAGTGGACTACTTGTATCTTGCACCCATACTACACATGTATGTAATGTGTGGTATATGTAATTATAATATAAATGTAACTAAACAAGTATGCAATAATTGCATATGTGCATAGCAACTAATGCATTTATTATCATTGTAAATTAACTCATAACTCAGAGCGCTAATGTGATTAAATGTCATAACTTCCCTTTCCCTTCGTTTATAAGCAAACTTTTGCGGTAATTCTAAAATATTGTATTAGACAGCAAGATATTTTAATGCTTAAACATTCAATGTGTAATTCTGTGAATACTCTATTTTGACTGAGTTAGGTATATGCGTATATAAAACGAATAAGCATATTAAATCACATCTAATTACTAAGTATCAAAACCTAGAAGATTTTGAATAAAATAAGCGTGAATCCATTCTCATACAAATAACGCCAGCTCTATAGAGAGACATTGCCTGTGTATTCTCGTCTGTCTATTTCGCTATAATATGTGCATATTTTCTGCTTTATTTTCCTTCACACTAACTAATCTAACAGCAATATATATGAAATAGATGCTGTTTCCGACACCTTCCGTGACTGACGGCTTAAATGTATCAGCGAATCAAAATTCAATACTTAGGTATTTTATATTAACCCGAAAGGTTTAATAAACTTACTTATTTATTTTAATCTGAATATTGCATTTATGACATTTTGTATTATTTGGATTATTGGATATAGTTGGTTATTGTTATACCTTCATCAAAATTCACGAAACAAATACTAATTTATGAATGCTAAAAAGACTGACATTCAATTTTAGAGTTTCATAAAGAAAAGAAATCGCACAATTACATTATGCACATAAATATATTCACACTACATGTAAATCAATGGTTTTTAAAATGGCACATGTTACTTCTTTTTCCATAAGCTGGTACGCCATCGAAATATTCGTTTAGGACTAAATAGGCGCTTGTCCATGGACAAGCGCCCTTTCAACCACTAATCTGTGGTTTCGATCTGTCATTGTATGTGCTGTCATGTCAGTTGGTTTGATTCATGCGCTATGGTTTGACTCACTCAATGCACATTTTCGTTCAGTACACTTTATGTGAGGTTATTTTTAAAACAAACCACTAGGTTTCTGCGAAAAATGATGTAACCTATAGAAAATCGTGGTAATAAGAGAAAAAAAAAGGTGTTGACAATGATGAATTTTATCAACAAAACCTTATCAGAAAAGCTAAGGTGTCCAGTAAAGCTCATAAGAATTGGTGTGGTCGTTCTGTCGCGTCTAAAAATGATCCCAATTTTATTGATACCAACTGGTAAGTTTGCAATTTGACTATAAAAAAAAACAATGTACCTAATCTTCAGTTACCGACAGAAAAACTGTGTTAAGAAAGTGTACTAATAAAAAGAATAAAATGAATGATCTAAAAAAAAATAAAAATTACGTATTAGAAGAAAGAATTAAATTTTGGAACACTGTTTTTGATTGGCCGGTGGAATCATTATTATTTTAATAACTAAAATTACTTATTATCTAATGAAACTGAATTTGGTGATTAACCGTTGTTTCATTAAAATTAGTTTTTGTATGAAAATAGCATGGTTAGATGTTAAAAGGACATATCTTATATTATACACATTGTTTATTTTAAAAAGAACAATTGTCCCAGATTTCGTAATACATGTTTCAACAAGAACTATTTATTAAAAATTTTTTTTTTTTTTCCTGACGGCGTTAAGATTATAAATGTTCTATCGCTAATTTGAAAAACATTTTCCTATTATAAGTATTTTAATAAAATGAAATACTTTTTTATCAGCTGTAAAATTTTCAACTAAAGATTAAGATTACAGCGTGCCCTTTTAAAAATCATCGATTCATGTGCATAGCGATAAACACATTACGCTCCCTTGTCCCACAAAATGAAAACACATATGTTTCAACACAGCAGGCCAAAATTTAAGTCAAATCACGAAAACACACTGTTATTTGACATAGGCACGCAACAAATCGATACGTTCAACAGCAATGTATGCGTTGCATTCTTTTGACCCGATCGCTTCCCACACCGCCGCGCCGATGTATGGTGTTTATTTACACATTTAATCGACATTCGTATAATTTCGCCTTCTAAACGGCAGTTAATTTAAATTTCTATTAAAACTTGCCAGCCGCGAGAGCGGCGGGGTGTGTCAAACACAACGTCTTGTGTGCGTTTTATGTGTTTGTGTTACGAGCCGCGGCAGTAAACTTTAGGTAAACTTGTGACTTAATTAAACCAGACTTTTGACGGAGCGCAGCCCCTTTCGAATTGAGATGTTCGCATATTATTCTTATGTTCATCCTACTAGCAAATTGGACGCGATGGTGTGTCTAGCTGTGAACTGTTATTTTATATCGTCGAAATGCGCTTTGTGATGCTTGTGTTTAAGCGATAGGGTGATTGGCTGATACAAAAACTGGTTACACACAATTTGTTAAAAACTGTGTAATGATATGTTAGACAATAAAATGAATCCAAATTTTGGAAATTTGTAAAAAATTGGAAAATTTTCATAAAATTGGAGAGTTACTGTTTTTAATCCGATTTTCGAAAAGCGAGTTTCATAATATCTTGGCGTTTTAGAGTCCAAGCATCTATTTCGACCATTTTCCGTGTGATGTTTGTATGTCTGTCTGTAGAAAAATATTTCAAAATATTACAACGTTTTGTAAAATACTCCAAAATTCCCAAACCTAAATTCATTCAGTTGTTCTCTTTAAATAACAACGTTGATCGTCGCTAAATATATCACAATTGGTTGATTTTTTCAAAAATATTGATGGAGAACATCTTTTCATAAGGTTTTTTTTTACAATGTTTTTTCAACTACTATGCAGATAGATTCTAAAATCTAACCAGGTATTTTACTTAAAAAACGTCGATCATTGCAGAATGCTTCAAAATCGGTCGGTACGTTTGATATATATCGTTAACGAATAATTCTAAAATAAAGATTTTTTTCAAAATAGTATGTTAAAGTCTTGATGTTGAATACTCGATTATAGTTTTTTGCTTAGAAAACTGCATCAAATGTCATAAAGCAGATGCAGATCATCTTATCGTTGCTGATTTATTTTATGGGCAATCCAGACGCGGAGGTTGATAAACGTTGTGCTCACAAACCAAAGAGTTAAGCGAACCATTGTTCTAGAACTAAAAAAATTTCTTTATCAGAACAACAATTTAATTAAAATGTTCAAAACAGCATTCGATTGGATGCCATCCGATAGCCATAGTATGTTCACTAGAGCCGACAAAACATCTACCGGTGAACACGTAAGGGACTTATAGTTCACCGAAAAAAACTGATCGGCCTTGGATACCGATGGGTAGAGTATTCAAATTCAAATTTCCTTAGCGGAATGAGTTAAAATTTTCAAAAAGCACAAAAGTGAAATAGATTTCTTTCGAATGCTGTAAACTGAATTCTAATCGGTTAATTGTTTCAAAATTTATGAGAGGTTTACACACACGCACACACACACGTACAGACATGACTAGGGAAATGGCCAAAATAAACTCCTAGAACTTAAGGTCTGATGGAAGCTCAATTCTCGAAAATGGGAATGAAAACAGTATCATCCCGTTTCACGAAAACTTTTCAATTTTCATAACTCGAAGTAAAAAACATGCCGATGTTATCAGCATATCGAAGACGAGTGATGTTATTTGCCATTAATATTTATAATAAATCTTTTAAATATTTAAAAATTTTAAAAAATATTTCAACTCTTTTGAGAAGAGTTTCGGTAAAGCCTTCTTATTCCACATCTCTTTGTGATTGATTTGCTTTGATATGATTATAGCTATATCGAAGGAAATAAATACTGTGATACGATACGCCAGTACATCGACATAACGATTGTTAGTGTGGCACTATTGTATGATATTGAAGCATCATTCATATTTTAAGATAAAAACTTTTATCATAATTCGTCTAAGCTAAGCACAGGAGTCGAATATAGTCTTCGATCGGGCAGTATACATGGATGTTGTATATGACATAAATAATTTTCGGGAACTGGCCTGTTTCGATGAGCGAAATTGCCAAAACTCGCTTACGATACGATTCGTCACGACTTTTAAAAAATATATAAATGCGATTTGGGAATGTAATAAGTCAGCCATCTTAAAAAAAAATGTTGCTCTATTGAAAAAAAAAACATATGTACCTTTTCCATACTTTGAACGATGTATCTTCGGGTATAATGCAATCTAATTGTAGTTATTTTTTTAGGCCATTTTAATTTCCCGTTTATAGGTGGACGTCGCTCATGCAATAAAAGCACCTTCGAATTAAGTACGAAGGTTTTTGTCGAATTGTACGAATTATCAGTCATTAAGTACGAAGGTTTTTGTCGGCCTGTTTCAAGTTTTGAGCATAACGACAATTTTCTATACACCTGATACTGTATTATAATTTGAAATCGCTTCGATTTCAGACATTCAAGTTGGATGAAGGGAAAATATGGAAATCGTGATGCAATAAGAAATATCAAAAAAATTAGAATTAGTGGTTCCGGCCAATAAAAGGCAGATTTGAATACAAAACGCCTAAATTTTAAAAGTGTCTAGCTAATGTTGATGTATTAACTTGTAGTAACCTTGTAACTTGTAGACGCTTGACGTTGTAAACTTTATTCAAAGAGCTTATACGAAAACCGTTGTGTTTAAAGCTGTTTTCACGTACGAAATTACTCAATGGTATTTTTCTCAATTTCAAGCAAATATTTTTATATTATATTACTGGAATATTTGCTTGACATTCAACTACTCCAACAAAAAATTATAACATTATGTATTTTACTTTTCATTTTTTTTCTCGGATTAAAGGAAAGTATTAGCTGAATAAAATAAAATATTTACCAAATTTATATAACAAAAACTAATTTACAAAACAAATTACGCCTAGAAAAAGCACCTAAGAAAAACACTATTTTAAACATTACAATATACAACCTTAGACGAACGTTATTTATTTCTATATTTTCATTAAAAGCTCCTGATTCTCTACAACTTAAGGCATAAGTTAGGGTTTACCCTTATTTATACACACCTTTAACTTTTAACGAGAAAACTGGAGTTCAACTCTCGTATTTTCTACGAGGCATATCTTGGTGAAATCCTTAAATTTTCCCGCTCGCCCCCCCCTCCCGGTATAACGACTAACTTTTCATCGCCCCTCTCCTCTGCCCGCCGCCACCCTAACACCGCGAAGACTACGGCAGTCGCGAAATTTACATAAATTTACAAATTCTACCCCGAAATAAAATGGAGAACGCGCATAGTTTGCGGGGGGATGCCCCCACGCTTAGTTTTTGGGTGTTTCCCGAGGGGGCATCGGGGGACAATTCAGGGTTCCGTGCGTGAGGTTCCGCTAAGCGAAATTAACGGAAAATTTCAAAGTTATATCAATTTTTACACGCGGCAAGCTCTGGTCGTTGCGGGGTTGACACGCGACAGTTTGTAAAGAAGACAAAGCTTTTGTGATCGAATAGCTTGCAATACGTCATTTTTATGACCTTGTTGCAAATAATAGTTTAAAATTCTTAATTTCATTTATAAAAAGAAGTCTATATAACTACCATATATCGTAATAAATTAAATAAAATAATACAAATCGAACCAGATACTATGTTGACAATGAGGTACCTAGACAAAGACACGCGTATTTTTGACTATTAGAAGGTTAACCGTGTACCACTTTGTTAATGTTATTAAATTCATTCGATCATTGTTGACCGATAATAACAATATTACGCTAGGATGATTGACATTGATTTTATTAGTTGAAAGTACTTACGTTCAATTTTTTTCCCTTTTTTCATGAACAATGGCCCGATAATGTCTAAAAGCATCTTCTGACTTGCTCTATCGAAAATTTTAGTCCAGAGCATGTAAATTATGCCTCTAACTAGGAATACTAATTCACTTTAGGAATAGGAAGGGATAATAACCCAGAATCGATTCTATCCAATGCAAACGTCTCGTCCGCTATTGTCGCCTTGAATCAATACTATCATTGTATTTTAAAAGGCAAGAGGTTGATAGTGCGTGTAAGAATTAAAATTTATAAAATCAAGACGGACGTCGGATTTAGGAAGATAAAATAATAACAACCGCAGATACTTCATTGAATTTTACGCCAAGCTATTATTCATAATAAAAAAAATAAAAAAAAAGTTGTATGATTGTCGAAATTGTTAAATATAAGTCTTTTCCCTCCATTACAAACAATATGCGTCAAAAAGGAATGTAATTTTAAACAGAACAAGACCGTCTAAAGCCCACGACAGATAAACCATGGTAACTTAATAGGCGAAGACACAATTTGGGTCCAACGATCAGTAGATTGCTATTATATCTTATTTTTATAGTTTAAATGACTTGTAGAGAGATAATATTGTGATAATTTTTAATCCAATTGTCGACGCACATAAGAAGTAAAAACAGAACAATAAAAAGGAGAAAATGTAATGTCTAGTTTTTTTTTATTTCTTTTTAACAACGGAACCAAAGCTTCAAAGAAGTAGAACGGTTTCACCCGCTTTTTCACGTTTAATTTCAACTTCAACAGCTGGCGTTTTAATAAATCCTTGCGCGTCTTTGGGTCGAGCCAACTCTATGAGCGTTCTGCATCACAGCGAAAGCTGGGTTATTTTGTTGACACTCGTCAAATGTATTTACAGTTTTGATTAATATATATAAATAGTAAATGAGTAAGCTTTAAGAAATTTATATTGATAATCATTATTTTTATCGTAAATTAATTAACCTACTTGTTGTACTGACCTGAGCTGTTAACGTTTGCTTCGTCAGCGACAGGTTTTGAATTAGTCGTGGATGCCATTTGGATATCAGAAAGGTACGAGTGTCTTACCCATGCCGACGGACAAACTATACAAAAATTCATTTCCGAATAAATTTTTGCAATACAAATTGCATCTCATTCAAGTGTAATGTTTGTGATCAGTCATAGTCTATTATTATCGTGTATATTTGTAACAATCTAAGTGACTTGGATCATATTTATAATGACTTTGAAGAACTGATATTTGATAACGAAATACGTCGTTAACATTTATTGAATATTTTATGTCCGATAGCTGTCTCAATGTTCTTCACACACGATATACCAATTCAGTAGATATTGCAGTAATTGTTATTTTCTATAGATTTGTTACATAGTCCATTGAACCTATTACGGTCTTATTATTCGTAGTTTTAGAACACTTAATAAAACCTTTAATAAGACTTTTTAAAATACAATTAATAATCAATATGAATAGGCCACAGTTGTAATCGAAGTATGTTCTTACAAGTGAATAGAGAATGTTATTTGCTTTGGTCATTTACAGAAAAATATTTTTTATTTCTCTATTGTAATAATAATAATAATATAAACTCACGCCTACTTCCCAGAAGGATAAGCAGACTATAGATTTCCACGTGGTATGATGTTTGCATATCTCTCGCGCCTCACTGAAAATTGAACATAATCAAAATATTTCTTATGACGTACCTAAGAAGATATCTTTTGGATGGTTTCTTTGAACACATATTTCCCTCTTCGTTTCATCAGAAAATAAAGACTGTTTCATCAATTTTATTCACTCAAAGGAGAGAAATACAAAATCCGTCGAAAATAATTGTCAATACATACTCATGCACCGGCCCATCGGTTCGCACGCACGGCCGCCCATTTACTTGCGCACGATTCTCGTTTGTCCCGTAGCGATTTTTTTTACAGCCGCGAGGGAAGGATCAAAATCCACGAAGGGATTAAACGCGAACAGTCCTTAAGCACGGAGATCCGGATACGTTTCCTCGTCGCCGTCTACGCGGAGGTGTGCGGCTGGGCCGGCGCGGTCGTAAAACGGGGCGCGGAATATTAAAACCGCCTCCGCGAACGAACGCCATCAAAATACGTAATTGCTGGATTACTACATCCGAACACTCCTTTTGCTGTTTGCCCGAGCTGCGCGTCCGCACCGCGCTGCCTGTCGTCGTGATCTTATTAATTAAAGGGAGCGATTCTTCTGTATGCATAAAAATCTCTATGTCGATATATCGGAAACGGAATTGACGTATTCGATAAAAAAATGTAATATGAAAATGATTTACTTTTCAAATTTATTTGTTTGGGCTTCCGCCCCATACAAACGGGATTAAAGGATGTTTTTCTTTAAACGTAACCTCGCACAATTTTGAGGTAATGACATCGCTGTTGTGCTATTGAATAAACATTCGAGGTAATAGTAGGCTAAACGTGACTTTCTCGACAACAGATGGCATTATCCATGTAAATGTTAAAAACGAAATGCTGTTCTTTAGTGAACGCATCGCTTGAACACGACTGCATCGATTTGGTCAATTATTTTTTATAAAATATACGTAATACAGTTATTAGAAAAAGAAAACATAGAAAGTAGTCCAGAAAATCTTAAAATTCAAGAACAACTAATAGTGTTTTTTTAAAGTGATTTCTGTATTAACTCAAGACCATAAGCTATGATTCGAACGATGGATATGAGCAATATCCATCAAATCGTTCATCACATCGATAAAAGTGGGCCGGAAACCGAAATTGAGAACTGTCGAAAACGAGTATGGGGTCAAAGACGAAGACTCAAAAGTATGGCCGGGATCAACATCCAAAGCGCGACGCGCTTCAAACCGCGATTGAGATTGACAACGATCAATACAAAAGATGAAGAAGTTCATTCCTTGTCTATGCTGACGTACATGCGAGCATTAACGATACGGGCAGACCACTCACAAGAAAGGGCAGAACAACATTTGCCGAACCGACTAGTTTTACATAAATTAGACAGATGATACTATGTGATAGTGTTATTAATGTGACAACATATAATAAGAAAATTTTACATATCACGTAGTCCGAGTACTATGTTTCTAAATATTTATTGTGGAAAATTAAATTAAGTACCTTTTTTCTTGGTAGGTTATCATATTAGCAGCGGCATAGTTGAAAGACACTGAAAAAAGCTCGGTAGCTCAGACACAAATTGTTTTCTTCGATGTCTTCCACTATCGGCATATACAAACTGTAGTATAAAACCGAATGCCGTGAGTTTGTCCTGACCTATTTTTTAGATTAAAATTTACTGCGTTCTCTGTCGATCTGTCTATACGTGGAATCTTTTAATTTTAACCATATCTTGATGTTGCTGCAAATGTCGCGTCTTAGTTGCTAACACTTTGAATGGTTAATGAAATAGCTGTCAAACCTTTATCATTCCATTACTGAGGTAGATTCTACCACAACCTTTTTACTTCCGATTCAGGGCATGGTTTTTAAAAGCTTACGGCGCTGGGTGCGCATTGGATGCCGCCAAAGGCTGTCGTCACCGATGTGGTGACAGCGTCTGAGATCTAGATTTCAATGTGCTAATGTTAAAATCTTATTTTAACTTTCTTGTATATTTTTGTGTTATTGTAGTTTCTCTTTTTTATTTTAACGGTGCTCTTACTTTATAAATAGAATGATACGTGTGCCGAGTTTTTCTTCTTCCACAAGCAAATGGAAATGTCACAAGCATCAACTCGGATGGCGAAGTTAGGCATTTCAATCTTTCTGAAGATGGTAATGATTATTTTACGTCCCAGTTCCACGAGGAAATTGGGAAATTTATATGCAGCCAGTACTTACGACGCCGATGAGAGATTCACTAAATTCAGTGGAATGAGTGGGCGAGAGAAGCATTTGCCCTGAATGAAAAAAGATAACAAAATAAAAGAATCTAGAAACTTTTCGTTGTTTGGGTTCAACCAATCAACTAAGTAATATCGAGTAATCGTAGTCAAGTGAAGCATTTACACAGTCTACCAGATCATTCACAAATACATTTACGTTGACACCAGAGGGACGGTTCGCTATGCATCACACAGTTTTATACCCATTGACATTAAATCTCAATCAAAAATGCTAAACTATTGAATTCACTAAATGTCCATATATTCTCACATTAAAAACCCTTTCGAACATGATAATTAAAGAGTACGGCATAATCTTCAGGGTGAACAGCCAGGTACGTCAGTCGCTTTCTTTTCTTCATCAAGTCGCATCCACGTTTAATTTATTATCAAGATAATAAATTTAACGATAAAAATAAAATAAATTAAACGCACTGCCAATAGAAGGTTATCATAACAATTGCCTTGTAATTAAGAGCATCTACTTATACGTATCGTTTTCCAAAATATTTCATTATTGAATATTCCAAAAAAAATTAACTATTGTAGTGCATTGAATTAACCCTTTAATAAGCTCAACCAGAAAAGTTGCTAATTTTTAATCATTGGTAACACAGAGCAATACTTTCAGATATAAAGTTCCCCAACCAGTCGTGTCAAATATGAGGCGTAGGTGTTAATGTTATTTTATTAAAAAAAATTACGTTTGTATTTCTTTATGTCTGTTTGCTAATTATACTTGCAACACGGTCATTCGAATATCGGGCTTCAGAGGTAATTTGACCTGTTACGTATCATTTGCCTATCCATTATAGGTATATAGAATATCTTTCGTTATAATATTCATTGATATTCTCTTACCGAGCCTAATAAATGCGAAACAGAGGCTTAAATTTGAACCAATAAGGTTTCTGTAATCGTTGGCTGTATCAGATCATGAACGATAGCCTCATATGAATTGCTTGCTCGCTTTGATCGCCTGTCTCTATGATCGTTACAAATTTACACATATGTACACCTAATTGAGACGACTTTTTTTCGTATTCTTGCGATACGTATTCTATAGTTACTGATGAAATAATTCAATAACAGAATAACACTCCCTCCCAAAGAAAATGTTGGATAATAACTACTCTATATTGCTTATCTCGAAATGCATGAAGAGGTATTTTCATATTTTGGCATTTGGATTGGTTAGAATTTTCTATATTACGATAAATGTTGTTTGTTTACATCGAACGTGATACATTTACGTCTCTGTGCTTATAAATGACTTATAGTTATGTTCATACTACGAGTAGGAGAATTCTCCAGAACACTTATCGAGGGGTAACTGGATTTTATGCGCTGATAAGTTCGTATGTATTCATTTGGCGATTAGTACCTTCATAAGTCAAGAGAGATAAATTGAAAGAGTAAAAGTGGTTTCGTAGTTCATTTCTGTATTTCATTGTTACTGAATACATATATTTTATCTTTCTGTGTATTTCCTTTTCATCCTATTTCACTCTACAAACTGAATTTGATAGGGATATATCGTAACAGTATATTATATATTTCTTGAAGAATTTAATGTTGATTAAATCACCACTAAATTTATTAATCTCATAACACATATATTATTTTAATAAACACAGTAAAAAGCTAAGAAGCGTTTCATTCACGAGTTTTTTTTTAATTCACTTTTAATAACGATCGTTTTACTGGTAAATTCTAAAGTCAAAGTACATTTAGGAAAGGGTATCTAACGTGTTGGATAAATGGCGAAGGATAAAAGGTCATTGACGTCTGTATGCATAATTTAGAGTTTGGTGAGAAATTAAGGTAACAGTCTAAGATATTTTGATCTATAGATCACTCCTGTAGATCAATATATAAATACGTCCTACTGTCCGATAAAAAAGCACTCTTACTGAAAATACGAGCTGACTTACTTTGTTTTGTACGTAATGTATAGTGAAAAACTACAGTAATCCCTATATAATAGTTGCTCAAAATGAAACAATGTTTTTCTATAGAACAATTAAATATCCTCTTCTTTTTAAATTGAATATCTCTATGAAAATCCTCTTTTAAATCTAATAACCGATAAGACAAATATATGGGTCTATGGAATACCAAGGTATAAATAAATGGCAAGGAGGTTTTCTTTAAAAAAAAAATTACACTTGCTAATTACAAATTTTCTCGACGGAAAAAATTACAATTTTTTTTATCGAGAAAAGGTTACGTCATAGGGAAATTCGCTTTAGTTTTTCGCGTAAATCTAAGTTTTAAGAAATATTCCAAAGTAATATTTTCAGTAGAGGTAGCTAAGTGTGGACGCGTTCTCGCCGCACGCACGTGCCTCTCGTGCGAGTCGCTGTAGAACTCAAGATTACAAGATATAAGGAGGGTTTTTCGTTACCGGCGGCGCAGCATTTTACGACTGTCTCGTACCTAGGATTAGTCTTGAGCTCTAATTAAGTACGGATTTGTATGGTTTCATTGGATTGAGGTCATATATGTATTTATGACTATCAAAAATGACATTCAAAAAAAATCGCTTTAAAGTTAATTTTCGATCCAAGACCTCTTTTCAACAGCTGTTCGGGTTGAAGCGCGTTAAAAGGAAGACGTGAAAGGAAATATTGAATTTAAAAATGACTTTTCGTTAAAAGTTTTTAAAAGGTATTGTTGGAAGAGCCTCTTAATAATGCAACAAAATCTCTTTTCAAATTTATTTTTAACATAATGTCACTTTTGTAATTCAGTCTTCAAATCAAAATTTGATACAAAAATGATTTTGTTAAAAATGCATTAAAAACTAAGCAGTTGAAAAATGCATAGTTTTTAATTTACTATTATTTCTTCTTTTCTAGGTTCTATTTTTTTAATAAAATTGCTATTCAAAAAAAAAACTAGAAAGCGATAAAGGAAATTGAACTTTATAATTATATATCTAAAAGTTGAGATAAAAAGAGAGCTGTATAGGCTTTAAACCATAGAAATTATTGAAGTATGTTAATTCTTAGTGTGTGAATTGTATATATAATTTGTTTACTTAACATCTATTTAAATTCAATTCATTGAATTCGTCGAATACTTATCAATAAATTGCCTCAGCTATGTTTAGACAAAAGATTAAATAACTAATCTCATGTTAGTAATGCACCCATATCCAAACTACATTCATATCTCTCAGCATTCACATAGTCGTCAATAAAAAGATTGAAATCCATTGGGTGGCACACATATCTGTCTGACATCTCCGGGGGGTGAAAAATCAGTCCACGTAAGTCGCGTTTAATCTCACACATTTATATGGCGAGATGCTGTTGCAGGTTTTAAGTACTATCCCATGCAACTTGCTGAGTGTGCACCAGAGGTCGTCGCTGTATACAGGATGATGTACACTTTCTAGGTTCACGAAAGCTTTATACGCATTTTGGTATCTCGTATATAGAAATATTAGCTCCACACTTGTATAGATGGTGTTTAAGATTATTTTTCGAGAAATGAAGAATTCGAGAAAACTAAATTTTTCATTTACGTTCAAACGAATATTTCGACTGCTAAATACTTTTTCAGAAAAATATGTCGGAACGTAATGTTTCTATGGCTATTGTTGAATATCGACCTACACGTCAATTTTTCATATTAACCAGTACATTATCTTATCTGTAAAAAAAAGACTTAACAGAAAGAATAACAGGTAATTCACGGTTTTGCAATATTAGGTGTGAATTATCAAAATCTCTGAGAATTATTAAATAAAATAATTGTATACAATATATCCAACACGGAAAGCTACATAGATAACACAAATCGATTTAAGCGTATAGCCAGTTTTTAGAATAAGATACATTCAAGACAACCGATTCGCTAAATTCATATTTTATGGAATTTCAAGAGAAGTAAAAATCTTTTTTTTTTTTTACTCACTTCAGCCCTCTGTTCGTGAAAGTAAGAATCGATTAATGTCAATTAATACTATTTATATATATGTCGATTTATTGGAAAATGGTAATTCTGATAGTAATAAAGCGAAACTCGAGATGGGTCGATCTGTTATATGACGGCTTTAATAGTACAAGGGGACGTCTTTTACTTTGTATTCGAAAAGTGCTGAGTTCTGGTCTCGGTTAAGCAATACTTATGTATATTAGCTATGTTACCTTGTTGGTACATTTTTCATTTTTGATTATTGCCGTTACTGTGATGTATCATTTAGTGAAGATAATTTTTTCCAATTTGAATTTAATACAATTGGTCTCTCTTTGAAAAAAATACGTTCATAATGTGCATTGAGCGTTTAAAAATTACTTGGAAATATATGAAATAAGTAGTTTCACAATAAGACTTTACACCTCTGATGCTGTAATTTCTTGTTTGTTTTTCTCAAATAAATACTGTACATTATAAGACTAATATATATTAGAATAATAATCTTATATCATTTCAAATGTTTACTGGACTAAAATAATTCAACTTATCTTGAAAGGATTCAGAATATTGGGATTATATTAAAAAAAAATCTTTTGTTTACAGAATGGTGCACAACAATACATAGTATAAAGGTAGGATTTGAATCTTGAAAACAAAACATAGTATGAACCGTCATCTTTTCTACATGAAACACGTTGTGAATGGAGCCGGAACCGATGAAGTACGATAGATCACTTAAGACGATACGTAATTGGAACGTAGAAAAGCAGAAAACAAGAACAAAACTTGAACTAAAAGCAAAATGAAATCAAAAGCGAATCACGTAGTAATAAGGGTTAATATCGTAATTGCAATCAAAATTGAGAGCCGCACCAGAAGCAGTAATAGTAGTGATAAATATAACAGACGAAGAAACTCATTCCACATCCACGCGGGTAGAAGCGGCTAAAAGCTAGCAATACCCATGTGGCGAATATGAAGGAAACTACTACAAATGTTAGGCGTTTTTCTACTTTTCAAATACGATTCTGAGAATTCAATTTCTATGCCCAGCAGAGATTTCCAAATGTTGACTTTATAAATATTTTTCAAGTCCATAGGAGCGATATATCGTCCATTATGACAAAATAGATAGCAAACTTCGGCCATGAACCGACTGACGTAACATCTGAAACAAACAAACCAACAAATGAACATCCCGAACAAGAATAGCATACCCTCGTCACGGGATACGGCGTACAACTCGTTATATTAATATGGGATTTCGCAAAACACAAAAAGCACAATAAAAAAACACTTCAAAACCGTCTCCCCGACGCGAGCGGGGCGCAATATAAACTTTTTCCACCCCCGAGGGGCGGCCCCGAGAAAATCGAGTTTGCCCCTACCCCCGTCCCGCCGGCGTCCTCCTTCGCCCCCCCCGCCCTCGCGCCGCTAGCTATAAATCTATATGACGTCATTAAGAAAGCGTCTAAGCGGGACGCAGACTCCTTGGCGTATGCCCGTCCCTTTCGCGCGTCGTTTTTTTCGGCGCGGGCGTGAAAGAGAAGCGAGATGTCTTAAAAGTAGTACGGCGAGATCCGTACGCCCCTTTCCGCGTACACAATGGAGAAAAGGCTAAGGAAATCAAATAATACTTTGTAGGAAACTTCCGCGGGGCCCCTAATTGAAATTGGACGGATCGGGGGAACCGCTGTCGGGGCGGGGGGGCCTACGGGGGGGGGGTCGATGACGGGCGGAGGGCGGGCGCGGGTGAATGTACAAAATTCGCTCGACAAAAGTTTCGAGACTCAAAAGCATTCTATATCTGTAGTTTGGTAGTTTGGATTTTTGGGAGTCGGGCGCAAAATTTGGCTTCGGCTCACTGCGGTTTCGAGCCAGCAATGTATGAATGCGATTTCCGGACGTGATCTCTCTCTTGAAACGCCAACGCTTACTTGATCGGTTACCGATGACGAACGTCTTGGATATGTCACGTGTTAGGTCTGCTGCGTACTCGGGTAGGCTAAGCTGTGAGCGTCAATGTATCATTCTACGCCTAGGCGCGTTAACCCAGACGTAAACCCGGACAGGTGTGATGTGTCGCCTACATGTGAATACCTTATTAAGACTAGGGATTAAGTCTGTAAAGAGATATTAAATAAAGAGCATGCGCCGTCAAACCGACCAATTTATAAAAGCTTTCTTATCCACCTTGCCACTGTATTGTGAAGTCGGGGTTTTCTACTTGTCTTTATTGTATTACCTTTATTTTTTTTTTCCTTCAATCTGATATTTACGGCAAATGAAGACTGAAGAAAAGATAGGAGATTTTCAGACGACCGAGTCTGCCGACTTATTGGGTATTTACACATCAAAAAGCATTGAGGAAATGAAAAGGTAAATCTTTGTAACGTACCGAAAAAAAATAAGTTTTCTAATTTAAAGTAATTTTCCAACGTCGTTCAATACATCTTTCGGAGGTCAAATGCCGAGAACTTGATCGATAAAAGAAATTGTTATAACTTTATAACTTTACCGAGGATTAAGTTATTCAAGTTGTATTATCAACATACGGAAAAATTAAAATTGTGTTCTATAATTACCAAGTATATTCTCTGACTGTTATATTTCATATTGTAAATGTATCAAGACTGTCTTGTATTCCTGCCCGAAGACCGTCTGAGCTGTTTGTCTGTCTGCAAAATGCGATCGTTGAATTTAAATATGTAAAATTATGTGTATACTCAAATATTTGAAGCCGAAAAGTAAATGTGGTATTAAGCAATAAGACTATTCACAAAAACGTAGACAAGTTAATTGTTTTAATAAGGTTTTTTTTCATATGTAAAAGATTACAAAGTGAAAAACCAAACTTGAATTTGTTTTAGGAAGTAATCATTGCAAATCATCAGTAACTGTATTAAAAATGGATAAAGGGCTGACAGAAGCAAAAATTTTAATATAAGTAGATTAAAAATTAATTAAAATTAAACTCTTAAGTAAGTAGATTAAGTTGATAATTCGTATTCATTGCTACTACTGTCATAATCGTATTTATTTTATTGTTTTCAGTAGATCCATTTAGTAAAGAGTAATCATTTAAAGGGTTGTGTGCGCCCTTTTATAATAATATTTCAGGTGAAATTAAAAATTTTCTATTTTATGTCTTTAAACATTTCGTTAAAAGAAAGTTATATGGCAAGGGCTATTACACCGTGTCTGAATATCATAATGAAAAAAGCCTTTGGGATTGAACTGCTCGGCTATCAGATTACTTCATATTATTTTTAATAATGTCGATTAAATTATTGATTATTCAATCGCTTGAGTTTCTTGATCATTCTTTTCAAAATGAATCAGCATTTGGAATGGGTGAAAATGTCGAAATGAATTTATTAATAACTTATTTCAAGTATAATTTCATTACCTACGAATAAAGATATTTGATTTGATTTGAGAAAATTATTAATTAAGCTCTATCGCATTTTTTTCCTTTCTTCTGCGATAATCGCTTTAGCCTATTCATTAACCAATTCTAGTGAATATGTGGGTTGAAGGAATTGATGAACCCTTGAAGAAGTGAATGAGAGATCGCAGTCATGCCATCGAGTTATGAGTAAAATTGTATTATGTTATAACACATCCAATTACAAAACGTCCATTCAATGCATCAAATCCATACACTTTAATCTACAAATGTAATAAAATTGGGTTGCCATTGCATCTGTACATGTACATTGAAAATATTCGCCAAAAACTGATTGCAGGTTATGCAAGTTATAACAGAATGCGATATTTGTAAAATTTGTCTGTGTGAACATTCTAATTGCTAAACTAGTGAACGAATATCGTGGGGTGTTTAAAGGGGTGACTCCAACGTAGCTTGGGGCGATATATAAGGTTTTATTTCATCAAAATCGGTTAATGAAAAATTGCTTTATTATTAAATATAAATTCAACAAGCTTAGCGTCGGTTAAGTTGGTTGGTTGTAGCGTTGGTGAATAAAAGTCAGAAGATTGCCATGCCCAGATTAACAGGTAATTTTTATCAGACTATCAGATTTATCTTGAATATACATAAAAATATTATCAATATATTTTTACAGGTATTGATAGGTTTATGCTGAAAAATCAACACCTTAAAAGTGGCTAAAAATCAAATACAAAATCTGACCCGAGACATGTACATATTTTAATACGTCTGTATAAATGGATCAAATTAATAGAGCTCATTAAATTATTTACCCGTATTCCAAGAAAAAATATATTAAAACTTCTATTTTAAATTCGAATCGACTCGAGAGTCTAGTCGCTTATCGAAGTCGTACCGTTCATTTAAACAGCAAGAATACGAAATAACAGCGACTCGATGTTTAAGCCCTATCTGTGCGTATCGGTAGAAAATGTCGAGCCATTTTAATTATAGTTACGGAACGGCATAAAAGCAGTTAATCGCGGGCGGTTAGAGGAGGGGGGGGTACTTTCGGAAAGAGTCCGGGAGCGTCAAAAGGGGGCGAAACAGGAGGCGAGTGGAGGTCGAAGAAGCAGAGATTTTACAGCTCTGTAACGTCGCTACGCTTTTAATGGCTTATTTGCCCGGCCTTTGCGGATGGGGCGGCCCCACCCCACACCTCCCCAACCCTCCTTTTCTACCCGTGATATCCTTTGTATTGGTAGTTTTATTCTACCGAAGAAAGATAAGGCGGGCGGGACACGGCGTTGGATGTTCGGGGTTGTTCTCTGTCTTGTTGCGTGAATTTCTCTTCGACATTTCATTTAGAGACATTTTTTGTGTTAATTAAAAAGAAAATGTTAGATAATTTAATGTATCATAGTAATAGAGTGATTAATATATAATATGGTATGAATAGTCAATTTTTTTTAATATTAATAAGAGTTTAAATTGATCAAGTGGTTCATGCTATCACCGAACTTCCTCTTTATCACTTGCATGAGAAATTTTGCATGTTTTTTCTAATGTTTCTTGTCACAATACCGCCCAATGATATTTATTGTTTAATAGATAATTTAGTACACCTACATCTTTGTTATGATTATAAAGTCATTTTTCAAAAATGTTTCGATTTTTCTCTTTCATATTTTGAAGAGTATGGCTTAAATAAAAAAAAATATCGTACTTTCCCATAGACAAAGTAACCTCAACAGACGATATTTTCTACTATTGTCTATTGTAGTCTCAAAGATAAATTTATAACTTTATATTGTTACAGTTTTTTATACAAATTCAAATACTCTTTTAAAGTTAATGTATAGCACAATGACTTTTTGTTGATATATAGCATTAAAAAACTAGTTTAAAAAAAACGGGTAAGTTCTCCTTAAAACGTAACTAGTTTTCAAAGGACACCATTTATGTATTGGACAATCAGCCGCGTGATCGAACTGGTTTTCGATTTGCACCGCACCACTAAGCGTAGGGTGAGGTCCGATTTTATTGAGATCGGGTTTCAAACAAGTTTTTAAAATTGTAGTGATAAGCCGGGAGTATTATAACCAATTGAACTGAATATTGATCATGTGCAAGTGATATTTCTAAGGTGCCATTTAGTGACTTTGAAATAAAAAATACGTGTGAAAGAAATTTTTAGAACAACCTTTTATATTCTTAAAAACAACTATAAAGTCAAAATTAACTTATCCCCATCAGAAGCAAGCCAATAAAATTTTACATTTGACAGCAGGATAAAAAAATAGAAAGCGTAACACGCCCTTATTTTGCTAATATTATGAGTATATAAAACTAAAATAATGAGTTAGACAAAAAAAAGGAACTTTAATTTCGATTAAAGTTTAAACTGTGGAAAATGGATAGTCTATTTTTTAATTTAAATTATTGAGAATATAAAAGCTTGTTTATAACTTCTTTAATTTTATTTAATTTTAACTTTTTCTTTTTCTTTCAATAACAAAAACCTTGTCCCTTATTTTTTTAATTATATCTTTTTTGTACTTGTACTCATTTCTTTTCTATTCTTTTTGTTCTCAGGAGTATTGGGCAAAAACCTTCTATCCAACCAAAAGTTCGTTGTAGAGGGTGGAAGTTTTAATACAAAAACGCGCATCACGGTATCATGATGCACAACGTTAGCGATTAAACTTAGCAAAATCAAAATAAACATCTCACCAAAAACCAAAACCAAAAACCACATACAAATCCAAAATAAACGAAACGTATAAAACGTAAAAAAAAAAATATATAAAACGTATTCATATTAGGTGTATGAATACGTTCTTATTACCTTCAAACTCAAAATTATAAAGTAAGCTTTTGCCCGCGTATTTGCTTTGTAAAATTGTCGTTCGATTTACATATGTATGCAAACTTTCAACTTGATTGAAAACCAGAATTCTGAAATCTAAAACCCTAATAATCGATTCTAAAATCAAGATCTAGAAATTCACTTGCAACATTTGATTACAGAGAGACAGTTCACCTGTCTCGTGAAACTAAATAATAGCTTATGAAAATACCCTGTTTTCTCTTTTGTCTACCTAAACTAAAGCCTAATATTATATAGGTTTTTTATATTCCAGACAGCAAGCCTCAAATCCATTCAAGGTGCACTTACATCGTCAGAAAATTAAACAACTAAAATGGTTGAGACGGTTTTGAATATTTTATAAACGAAAATCCTTATAGAATCATTATCGTCGAGACAAAACCCCTTATACTGGCTCATCAAATTTTGACAATACCTAGATTTAGTTTGCAGACAGTTTACGTAAGAAGAACGGGTTTTTGAAAATTAAGAAAATTAAACAGAGGGTAGAAATTTGTCTAAGAATCTCACAATTTTTAAATAAAAATTTAAATAAGGTATATATAAACTTTCCATTAAAAAATTAAAAAGGTATCAGAGTATTACTTAGAGTGTTTCGTTCGAAAATAAATATGGAAGTGGATATTCACAAAGAATCACTTAAATTATCTTGCCAGGATGACAATTTATAAATACAGATAGCAAGATCTTGACGCAGAGAGCGAGACTTGGATGTTCAAAATATTTTTTTCGGCATATATTTTCTAATTACACATACACTCACTTTAGATAAATACAAATAATTTATTTCACGTACTTTCCTGCATAATTAAATACAAACAGGAATGAAATATCAATACGCATGGATTAAAAGTTCATTTTAATACAAATGGAAAATAACTTATGACGCACACTTGCGACAATAAATGCTTACACAGCAGAGAGAAAGACAAATAAAAGCTATCCAGCTGTCGTTAGTATAGAGGAACAAATCAGTAATTATGGGGTAGATCAAAGAAACTGCGCGCGGTGCCGTTGTATCTATTTCCAACTACGTTCTAAAGGAGCATTGTTGTAAATGAGTTTTTTTTAGAATATATTGTTGTATTAAACTTTCAACTAGAAACAGTGCGAATCCAAGTTAAACTTTGCGGCAAGAATTTTTGTTGTGGACTAGGTTTCCGCTCGCGGCTTCGCCCGCGTGGATTTGGAATGGGTACCATATTTCATTTGCTATTTAAAGATGTTGCTATCAATCCCTATGTCATACCCACTTTCAATTCCGGTCGCTGTACTGTTCCCACTTTCAATCCCGGTCACGCTTTTAATTCTGATTCCGATCCCATACTCGGTTTCAATTCAAATCCCGTTTTCAATTTTTCCCCGTTTTTCAGAAAGTTTAGCGCGTCATGATCGGTCGAATGTAGTTTTTTTATTTATTTTCATTGTTGTTGTCCGATAATATTTTGACGTCTATAGGCTTTCGATGCTCTCAGTTTTTGCCCTGTAACTTCTTAGGTTAGATTTTTAAGTGATGCTTTTTTCCTGACATTATATTTAAATGAATTACCTATATATTTTGCTGAAAAGAAGCTCTATTTACTCAAGTAAACTATATTAGAACCCATTCAGTAATTGCGGAGATATTTGTGAATAGACAGACAAACAGATGAAAAATTTAGAAATTGTTATTTTTTATATATCGACTTTCCCTTATCTTTCCCTCTCCAAATACCACAGACACATTCAATATACAGGCACACCGGTTTCTACTGTCTTATAATATGCATAGATATAATAAAAGTATAATAAATCATTATGTTGATAGAAAAGAATTAATATAAGGAAAAGGAAAGTGAGTGTTTAACTTAAATCAAACTGAACTATTTGTTCCGTGTATCGGTAAATACATTAAGCAGTCCGTCCCAAGTCTTAACCTATCACTGGCAAAGATTGTTAGCAGCCTTCAACTTACACTGAGCTAACCAGACCATTTGAAAATTCGAGATTCAAAATGAATGTAGTAATGTGGACCTCTGCATTGCTTGTGTTGAAAACCTAACATAGCATGTCAAATATATTGGCGTAGGTTTTGATTTTTCGCATTTTTTTTACAAATTTACGAGTCATCTTATTTGATTGTACGAGCTCCATCGCATGAACTGTAGTGAAGTAACTGCTTATGAGGTTTGTTTAATCTTTTTGTGCAACCGTCGCAATACCTCACCAGTATTGTTTAGTGCCAGCTTGAAAAACATTCTTATGTAACTGTAATTTATGTTCAACGTAAATCGATTGATAGATTTTCAAATAGCTGAATTATTTACGCCATCAGTAATAATTACATGTTGATATTACAGAGAAAATATTTATGACAAAAATCACTTACAGCATTTTCGTACAACAGCCCAACCTTACGCCATCGCGGCGGAAAGCACAAAGATGTCGAACGACGGAATTTTCTTGCGTAATTTTCCCGCTTTCACGCCCACTTCTCCCCCATTGTGATAGGTATTTTAGCTACTTTCAATATTCCATGAATACGCCTAACATAAGTTATTTAACTAGACTTAGGTACCTATTGTGATTACATGAGCATAAATTATTATACACTTGTAATAGGTGTGAATAAAATTTTGATGACTTATGACACCTCATCAATTAATTAATTTTTTTCACTTAACGTCAGATAGTGAACAATTACACCTGCGGTTGGTACGTAATTTGCATCTAGCGATAAGTTTATGCCTATAATTTTACATAGACGTAATATATGATAGTATAGTTGTTTTATATTGAAAATGTTGTATTTGTTGATAAAATGTGTAACCCGACTAAATTTGACAACAAAAAGAGAAATCGGTCAAAAAAAGTTATTTGCCATCTTTATGGTACATCATCCTTTCTCTATATAAGTGGCATTTTAAAAAATTCCCTTTTTTGAGTACATTTTCAATTATGACATTGATAAGAGAATTATAAGAGAAGAAGTTAAAATAACATATTCCTCTCAAATATAAAAACAGTTTATATTTGAGAAAAAAACTATATTTAGATTTCGTTATTGTCTGTAAGTTTACCTATATTTCCGTCATAATCTTTTTCACAAGTTCTCGTCGTAAATAATCCATTTTCATCACCAGTTATCAAATATTTTCAAAAACGGTCCGGTTTCATTAAATTTTAATTTAATAGGGAATAATTTAATTTAATTCAAAAATTTCAATAGAGAATCGCAAATGAGTACGAGATCCATTAGATTTCTTCCAGTCAGCTCATGTGAGACCCAAGTCTATCTTTTCTCAAATTAGTCAAAATTGTTTTGTGGTCAATTTCAAAGTCTTCGGCTGTTTTGTAAGAACTAATGTACCGATCTAGATTTACTTTCTTTTAAATGGCATCGATTTTATCCGTAACAGGTCGACCAGAACGACGTTCATCTTCGACACCAAAATTAACGGACTGAAGAGGCTTGTACCAGTTTTGTGCTACTCTTATCGATATTGCATTAGGTCCATAAATGTTACAAATTTTTTTCGCGGCTTGTATCGACTTCAGAATGTATCGAATTTCTACGTTAGATTTATTCATTTTGGTGGACAAAAAAACAATAGAAAAATGGCGCGACACCATTTTTAGTTTATATTTTTCTTTTTTTAAAAGTATCGTCTATTTAATGGTGTCTAAATTAGCCAGACACGAACATCACAACCGAAGAGTACCTACAACTGCAACTGTACTTCAACTTTTTACTTATGAAATACGAAAAAACTTTTTCCCCGACCTAATATTTTGGTGTTTGCAAGACAGACGTTTTTAGCGTTATTCATTTTGTGAAATGTTAATTAAAAATTAATGACTTATAAAGTATAAATAATTTGTCTCATAGCGTATGTTTATATAGTGGCAGCGCACATTCTTGAAGAGGGCGCTGGCTGCGCGCGGAATGCCCGCCTCTCGGTACAAGTTCGCACGTCGTTCTACAAGAAAATTAGTTATTAAAATTTCACTGACGCTCCAAAATTTATCTCCGGCGAGAAGCAGCCGGCGCGTGCAGTTTTGATCGTTTGATTACGTAATTACGTGATCGAAGCGTCGCCACGAAATTGCTTTGATTTTGAATTCATATTTCGCTATTTCATTTCATATCTAGTAATGAACCTCGCGTATTGCTTTAAGACTCGAGACAGTTGTAGCGAATGACTGGATATATTGTTTTGGGGTTTTTTTTTTTAATGTATTATTCACGAAAAAATCGGGGTGGGCAGTATCGCTGCACTCCCATAATATGCATTTACCTGAAAGCGTCTTTACTCACCAGTTTTCTGTGCAACTTGCAGGTCACTCAAAAAATAACTCGTGCAACCGTATGTACTGTGAAGTTACAAATGATTTTTTGTTGCACATTGTGAATTACGTTAACTCATTAACAAGAAAGACTCATCTGTCGATTCTTAAAATACACCCGTTGCATTAAGCTATAATCTTTATGGATCACGAGTTATACACAAATGTTTGGCGACAACTAAAGCGCTAATCAGCTGCAACTCTGGCGGGATCTTAGGAAGACAGCTTCTTTGAAAACGTTTTTATCTTAAAGGAAAACATGCAAAACCAGCGAACTTGCGATCCCTTATTCTCGTTATTTTTCATCATCATCATCATCGTCATCATCTCTATCACTGTGGTTTCCATTGACGTACTGAACTAATCTGTGTGGGTACCGGATGATACCGTCAACTAGTTGAAATGTGTTTTGGTAGACCACACAGCCAGTACTTAATGTATTTTTTTAGTATAGGAGAGAGATGATATAATGAAAATAAATTATTATTGTTATTTCGAACGCTTTTTTAAGAAACAATTAAAGTCTTTTAGTTTTACTGAAAGAATGTCTTTTGCTTTAAAAACGAAATAAGCTGGAACCGCGATTTCATTAAGCAAATTTTATAAAAATCAAATAAAAAATCTATTTAATGTTTCATTCGAGCCTATGTAGCTTTAGATGAAAAATTGACGGTCATAAAAGAGACAGATAACCGTTAGTATCAGTTTTATATGTTTAAGTCAGACAATAGGTACTATAATTTGTTTATAATTATTCTACACTTTACGGTTAATATTTGTCCCAAATAGTTTCTTAATTTGCGGTTATGTTTTTAACATCAATGTACAGTAGAGATCCGGCCAAAAAATATTTTTTAATGACATAAGTTACAAAAAAAATATTTCAATACATCTTGAATTCCAAAGCCTCCATTTGTAGATTTCTAATAAAATTCTGATAAAGAAGAAAGACCAATGAAATATAAATGAGTCTAAATTTATAATGAAATCACTAGTATCAACACTGTTCGCGCGCAGTACACCGCCAAGACGCTGTTAAAGTTTTCCATGCTACTTTCGCGGCTCTACAGAAAAGTTGTGCCGAGGCTCATTACTGGCAGAGCCCCCGCCCCGCCCACTAAGGCACCCGCACATTGGACAAATATGTATCACTTGACAGGCGTATTTATAAAAATTAAAACTGATTTTCATTTTCAAATACACAATACAGTACGTATTCAATTTCATGAAAATAAATTAAATTCGTAATAATAATACAAAAGTAACTGTCGCGATATTCCTCCGGTTTTAAGCATCAAAAGAAGTGTGGATTTATATTTGAACAAATAATACAGCCAAGCTTGGCCACAATAAATGTTTTGTTGCTATCGCGTGACTAAACGTTTGTATGCAAGCGACCCGCTCTGAATTGCCGTAGAAGCCTACAGTGCAAGACTCTGAAATACTGGTTCTGAATCTGATATAAAAAGATTGTGAGAGGGATTTTTAGTGTGGATATGGAGTAAGTGGAGAGATCACAGAGCTGGTACAGCAAATGCTTGGGTAGTGATATCCTCACGGTATGAGATCTCTTTCATTTAAATGGTGTAAGTCAATACATTCATCATTTTGATTTTGATATTTGTATCCAATAATACAAAGACCAAAATCGAAAAAACATTTAAAAATTTGTTTATGACGTTATCATTGCCAACTGCCAATAAGTAATAGGTATGTGAATAAATAAAGTCCTGTAATAAACTACTTTTAGTTTGGTATACAATTTTGGTATATAAATGTAGAACGTCTTTATATAAAATAGAGTATTAATCGTCGACGTCTCTATTTTGTTCTATACCTACATTAGATTATCTGTATTATTGGAACATTTTTTTCCACTTAACCAAAAGTCTAGAACTTTCTCTTTCTTGAAACTGTACACAACAATTCTACAGCGAGAAATGCTAATTCAAAATATAAGTATCTAGCAATATGTCGTCGCGATTCCGATACAAAATAAAAAAGAATTTAACCAGTGTGTCGCCGCCTTAACCGGCCCCGCTCTCGGGCCCCGAGGCGTTTATATAATATCTCGTAGATAAAGCTCTGCAGTTATATACGCCTGTATTGACAGGGTTAATATTTATTACGCGGCTTTGTTATCTTCGGGCTAATGGAGGGCGTGTTTTAAAGTTTGCGCCAACTTTAAAGCGCTCCGTGATATATGGAGTCATCGAAAATCTGTATCCGAGTTTGCGAGTTCGTGTGCTACTAGCGGGTACGAACTTCGCGAATATTGAACTGATTAGGTCGATATGTTGTGAAATCTTTGAAAATATCCATTTCATTCGTAAACTCCCGCCTACTTTTCAGTGGAAGGGGTACAAAATACAGATTTTCAAATTCTTAAACGCTCTTTCTGGGTTTTGCTTTATAAGTCGAAGAGTTTGAAACCTATCTACATAATGCTGTATAAATCTATTTCATTATTCCTTTTCAATGTTGAATATGGTTCATTATTTTTTTTTTTATAGGGCAAATGAGATTGCGAACCACGAGAGAGTTCACCGCCGCCCATGCACACCGGCATCCCAGAGGAGTCGTCAGTGCGTTGCCGGTCTCTCGGACAGGAATAGTATGTTTAATGGAAAAACGATTGATGGAAAGGAGTGGAAGATGGAGGGGTAGGAGTGGGTCACCAGAGGGGAGAATAAATATTCGAAAAGGGAGATATTAATAGGTAATAAACACGACCAGAATTTCTCAGTAGGTATATATAAATTGATTTTCTTAATATTGTTTCTCTTAAAATAATGTTTACTAAAATTAGTAGAGTTTTATTAAATTCACTTCCATTACCCATGTGATCATGAACGTTTTTCAAAAACTTTGCAGAAGTCATACATTCAACAGCTTAATCAAGGATTGGTCTTCAAATTTATATCGAAATCAAATCGTTCAGACCCTCAAAGTACATTTAAGGTTTAACCGCATTCGGGAAGTAGATTTAGCTTTGTCGAAAAAGAGAGTTGTAATTTAGGAAATAAAAAATATATGAATAGCACTATTGCACCTTATCCCTTATCAAACGATTAAGAAAAATTAAAATTCCTTTTTCTTTATTATTACATTTTATGAATTAAGATGTGTAAGACGGTATGTTTGTTTATTCACACATTTAATATGTTCTTTTTCCTTAAAATTAAAAAAAAAAAATGTTAGAATTTTTACAATTCACTATTTGCTCGTATAATTTACTTTAAAAGGATCTAAAATGTTAATTAATTAAAAAATATTCGATTGCCACTAAAGGTTCGTCCCTAAAGAGATTTTAGCTAACTATAATAATATGCACAATAGCTGTTGCTATAATATTGTTAACTATGTTCTATACTGTATTTATTATGTCCACTATAATAACAAAATAATTCAGACAACAAAATAACAACAGTAATATCTCAAAAAATAACAACGATGTTGATTTCTTTGAGTAGTTAACATGGTAGAAGTCTATCGGATATTGATCATGCGAAACTTAAGTATCCGTTCTGTGATCGAACAGGCGTTCTAATTCTCAGCCATGGAGAAAATACATAGAAAATTTCCAAGAATCTATCGACACGTTTCGAGCGGGGTCGGTCCGTCATTTTCCGACCTCAAGACCCCCCGCCCCAACCCCGCGCCGCATCCCGCTCCACCCGCCCGTATCCACATTAATATATCTTAGCTTGTGATAAATTACTGCCGAGCCTACGTTTTCTTAGAAGGAAACGTGTTACAGGATGTTACTTTTGCAATTCGTTTATGGCATA
Source organism: Eumeta japonica (assembly GCA_005406025.1). Lineage (NCBI taxonomy): Eukaryota > Metazoa > Arthropoda > Insecta > Lepidoptera > Psychidae > Eumeta > Eumeta japonica. Next base: position 165,335 of record BGZK01000228.1, read on the forward strand.
TTTTTTTTTTTATACTTATAAAGTAAAATTTGCTTATCCGTTTGTGTGCAGGGGACAATCTCGAACTAATGAATACGTTTTAAATTTCTTTAAAGTGTTAGAAAGTTACACTATGCTTGAACGACATTTTATTTTGATTATGTTTTGATAATGAGCCGTCGGCTTCGAGTTGCAGGTGACGGTAATTAAATTAATGGATTCTCTAAAGAAGTATCAAAAATAAATGTCAGCAAGACCTAAATCATGGGTTTGAAGTAAACGAAAGCATGAATGAATGCGATTAAGGTGTAGAAAGTGTGAGAGTTGAACAAGAAGAAAAATTACTCCACTTGGATAGTTTGCTTTCAAACGACGGAAAATACAATCGAGATATTGAAAGGGAATCAAATGCGGGAAATAAAGTAAACTGGGTCTTGCTTGATATTATTGATAATGAAACTGTCTCAGGACAAGCGAATTTGGCTATCCTTAATGGGATCTTGGTCCCTATTTGTATGTACTGAGTAAAAGTTAAGTATCTCAAAAGAGAAATGAGTACATAATTAATGCGATATAAATGGAACCCCTGAGTATTATGTGAAGAGTTTCTTTGATGGATAGACGTAAAAATGATGATGTTAGAAGCCGGTATGATTTGAAAAGAGATGTAGTGAGCCATAGAAAATCGACGTAGTATAGAGAGCGGTCTTAAAAATCTTATATAGACCAAATAGGTGGCATATTAAAAAAAGAGCCAAATTTTAATAAGCCCGAATCGATTAGATTACATGAAACTATCGATGGCTATCAATGAAACAAGAGACATATGCAAAGATCGTATTATGTGTAAAGCTGTGATCTCTGCGTATCCTTTCTGAGATGTAAGCGTGATTTTTGTCGATGAATAAGTACGATTTATTTTTTTTATATTAGTCAACTTTCATTATAATCCGTTCAGTATTTTCAAGATTTATACTTTCACGTTTATAACACTGTTGTATAATGATAGATAATTTGAAGTTTTGTCGTTATGAGGCCACATACACACATTCAAACATAGACCCTACATACGTACATAAAAGTTACAAGCAAAAGGGATACGTAAGGATCGTACCATGTAGAAATCTATAGTTTCTGCCTACCCTTCTGGGAAATAAGCGTCGGTTTATATTATTATTATTAAAAAAATGTAGTAATTTCATGGTACCTATGTAATTAAATAATAAATGTAGAATAAAAATAATATTCTCTGCGGGTACGAAATAAAATTTTAATATCTAGTGGGTAAAGTTCAATATGATATGAATCATTTAAATGGAAGTAGAAAATTTAATATAAAAGAAGAGCAATGTTCCGTTTTTGTGCAATAGATAGTAATTTCTTGCTTCTTCTGTTATATAGAATAATTTTCGTAATGGACTGGATTGGCTCGAGTAATGTAAAGGTTCTTACCTTATACATTACTGGAGCCAATCTGGACCCAATCCATGAGGTAACTCGATAGGTGGATTCGGTCATCTAGTACATAGTCCAGTTCCATTAAGTTCACCTTCAACCTCAATATTAAATACTAACTTCGAAACTGACTGAATTAAGATATGAATCCAAAAACATTATTGAAATTCATTAGACATGAAGTAACTAAACAGAACAATTGTATATGCATTTTGCGTAAATTTTTGCGCATTCTATCTAAGGAACTTAGAATTTAGCAATTAAATTTCTTACTATAATTTTGGCCCTTGTTTCTTTATTTTTTCGCAGTTATACAACAGGAAAAAAGTAATAAGAAAGATTCACATAGCAAAAAGGTTGCAGTGCCAGGGTACGCAAATGGGTGTTAGACGAACGTAGGGGGTAATTAAATAATAATTAGATGCATAACATAATATGCAAATAAAACAAATAGCACGTTATATACAATGTCATAAGGCAGATAATCGATAAAGCGGGCTCAGAATTGGAATCGAAAGCAGGACCGCAGTCGGATTCGAAAACAGGATTAGGACTGGAATTTGTAATTTCAAAAAAATGCATTTGAATTGTGGGCTTAAAAATGAAAGGATGACGTTAGAAACATTCGTCGAAAATTGTGTTAAAGGCCATATAAATAATTAATGTAATTTATTCAGATAGAAATTGTGTATAACCGAATGATTAATAATTAAAAAAATTATAAAGATTCTTATTTATGCATGAATAATATATTTTTGTCGTATCAAGTGACGTTCTAATAGTTAGAATTTGAGATATCTTAAGTCATTTAAGTCTCTCTCCGAGTCCTGTTAATAAATAGCCCTGTGTTGATTAACGACTGTTTTTTTTTAATTCATCGGTAACTCCCCTTAAAATGAATGGAAACATTCCTAATTCCCAATTAATGACAAATAAATAACTCTATCAAATAAAAATCACTAGAAATAACTTAATGTAATTCAGTTCTTGGAGGAAAAACCGGATTACTCAATTTCTCTTTTTTGGCATAATTTGTCATGCGAAGTACTCGATTTTGTTACTATCGGTTTTCCGGTCTTTAATCTAAACTAGGTTAAAAACCACGTGCCCAGATTTCGTAAACAATAGATCAACGATGGACAATACATAAGCGAGAATTGCTCCGTTGACGAGAGACACGCGTTTAACTCACCGTTATTAATAAACGGTACGAACGCTTATAAAACGTTACAACGACGAATGGTATATTTTGAACATCATCCTGTACATATTTTCATCAGCGAGTGTTTCTGGCGGCCTTTTCTTGGGAGCACAAAAAACATCACACGTCATTACGCGCAGAACATTGGATATATTCCTTAGTACTTATACATCTATAAGAACATATACATAGAGAATAGTTGTATTTTGGTGACGATATGGAATTATACAATGTCTCGAGGTTCAGAATGTGATGAAGATATTTCACAGTTTAAAAGAACACTCAAAAACGATTTGGTCCTAAATATATAATTAAATATATGAATATCCTAAAACTATTTTTCAATATAGTAAACTACTATTTTCGATGCCAGGGATATGGTCTTCAATTTTGACAATCGTGTGACATGTATGTTTCGAATGATGTGTTAAATACTTTAAATACTCAGTCAAGAAAGTACGTGTTGGGTTTTTATCATCTAAATGTTGCTTTATCATCTAGCAATCTATTTAATTGATTATTACAAGGTTCAAGCCTTGAAAAATCTCCACAATAACCAAATGCGGTTTTAAGGGTGCCAGAAACCGGTGTGGCTACTGCAATGACAATATCCTAAATTGACCGCTTAATGTGCTCTTCGAAGCACGATTGCTTTGCTCTGATATGCTTTATCAGAATTCGACCTTGATAGTCTCTAGTTTGAAGGCGACGTTCTTATCAGACAGGTAGATCAATTTAAATGCTTTTGATGTTTTTTTAATAAATAAATAAATATTGCTGTGCCAATCAAGAGACCGTGATTTCATAGTTTCTCTTTTATACGTATTGTTTTCGTCATGTGTATGTTGGTGACCGTGGCTGTCATAACTCGTTGAAAATGATGATGTTGCGTTTAATAACATTTTAAATATGATCACATTGATGTAATCAATTTAAATTCTTTTATGTTTTTCAGACGATTACATATTAAAGTAAAGCCTTAATATGAAATGAGGCTGAGAAAAAGAAAATTTCTATTTCAATAAATAAATATATACAAATTTGTGAATGACTCTCTTACGTGTATTTTCATACGACCTTGATTGTCCCTGGAGCTTACATTAAATGTCAAATTTTCTTATGTATTACTAAAATTAAAAAAAAAAAACTGTCATCTAACGTTCGAATTTACTTTACACCGCCCAGTCAAATTTTGATCATAAATTGTATATATTTTGAAGCTACTCTAAGTATATATTTAATATTTATATATGTATGAATGTATGTATGTGAGTTTGTGAGAAGTATAAGTGAAAAATATACATAGTGAATATAATGCCCTTAACATACACATAATGCCCAGCGAAGCGGGTGGATTACGGCTAGTTTATTATAAAGTAGTCACATATAACTAAATTTATTGTTCTATATTCGATTTCGTTGAACTCTTCTGTTACTACAACATAAATTTTAGTTATAAGAAGTCACTTTATACATTGTAAAGTTTTATATTTTTTTTTTGTAAATTGCATAATTAGCATTTAGGCACTTACAAAAAAAATTTTTTTCACCATGGGTTCTGATTTTCAGGGTAAAATAGATACAGCCGGCGTAATCTGATGACGTCAGTCTAGATGTAGAGCGCGTTAACGCAACAAAGGGCCGCACGAATCCGTTAAAGGGCGAACTCGACACTTCAACTCGCAGGCGGATCGCTGCGGCCGACTCACGGTCAGGCAAGCGACGTGTTCGTAGGTGAAGAGCTTCATTCTTGACCGGTTAGCCCTCGCGTATTATAATACCCCTAAATCGATTGCTCTACTACCGTGCGTACGGCATGAAACACACCGTGTGGAGTGTGCTGGGCCCATAAACGCTTGACCGGCGTATGGTTCTCGCATCCTTTAGGCTTTGGAAACTAAAATAGTTATTTATATATATGTATATTTATATATATATATAAATAGTTATTTATAAATAGTTAAATAAAACAAAAATGAAAATAATGTGGTATGTAAATGTTTCGACTGTCGCGTCTTTTGACGACGATTTTTGCCCATTATTGATACCAATACTGGTAGAATATCGATTCCGGGAATTTCAGAATTTTTGTTGTTTTTCTTCTTTGATACAAACATTTTTATTTTTTTTAATAATCCTAATTTTTGGAAATATTAAGTTTTAATGGCAGAAATGTTCAAAATGCCATCTTTATTATAGTTTAAGTCACGGTTCACAGTGCAACCGCAAATTAAATTTCGTGATTACAAAAAAATATTTTTTCAGTGTTACAAGTATCAATAACAATTTTCAGATATTTTTTTTAACTTATGTTGCGGCACCTCTTTTTTTTGCCAAATTTACCCCTTAAATAATGCTTTCCTTACTTAAGTCAAAATTTACGGCAAAAATGGCAGTAACTTTTGATCGCTTTGACTTGGTAGTTTAATTTTTCACCTCGTCAAAAGTTTAATACCTTCGCGCATTCCTGAGAAAACGAGTTTTTATAGTAGATGGGATACGAAGTGATCCGATAAAGGTTCATTAAAAGGACAATCACCCAAAAAAGTTAGTTACGAATGTATTCTGTATTTAATTCTGATGAGACGAATTGTTAGATTAATTCCGGTTTCAATATTAAATAAAAAAGAAGTATTTTTATACACTTACACAGAATTGTGTATCGGATTAAATAAAATTATATGCACATGCACAAATAATGAACAATATAAACCACTCCAACAGCTGTCTAGCATTTATTATTTACTCGTGAGACAGGCTGCGATTTCGTGAAGAAAGTATAAATTATTTCAACTAAATTCCGTACACCTGCATAGTTATTTTACATCTATAATTCTTTAAAAATACATAGTATATGACTAAATAAGAATTTATATGAGAAGGTTTTTTAAATTAAACTTTTAAAGAAAAATAACATTACACCCTTTGTTCATTTTTCATTATTAGCAATGAAGTTAATCTTTAAAATGATATCTCAACTATTGATTTTGATAAAGTATTAAAGAAATATACATGTTTGATTTCTTTTACACTTTTTTTTTGTTTAATGGACACGCGTGGAAATTGGAGATAAAAGCAAAGGTATTTTATGTAACAAGGTGAAGAAACTACCGGAAAACGTTAGCGAAAAAAATTGATGTGTAGAAAAAAGAATGGAACTTGATAATCCACAGATAACAAAAAAATATTTTTTAGTTTGAATGGAAAACGAGAATAAATATTTTCAAATAATTTTTTTAATGAAAATTAATTCAATTTCTATCCACTACCTACTGACTATGTAAATAGTATTTTAAATACTACGCACGTAGTGTAATAAGGTTTTTAGGGTTTTTGACCTATATAATCAATATATATTAAAATTAAAAAATTAAGTAATTAAAAATAATAATAAAATGTTTCTATGGTTGCCCGCAAGTTGTTTTATCAGACCAGTTTTTTGGTCTAATTTTTTTTTGTTTTTTTTTATATCTTTTATTACAAAAACGTATAACAATCGATTCTTAAAAATCTATGCAAATCTTCTAATTATTGAAATGATCAAAGTGGCTGAATATTAAAATAAAAAATCCAAACCACAAAAGATTGTTAAAAACTACTTCAACGTTATTTTGAAATTTTTTAAATGAAAAATATTGCAATTAAGCTGTTACACAAGATTCTATATAAATATTATTGCAGTCATACTGTCTTTAAGTCGTTTGTTATTTGTAAACAATATACATAATACTAGTTTCACAAACGTACATAAAAATATATGCCTCATTTTGATCAAATATTGTCATTTACAAATTGTTAAATAAAAAATAAAATATATTAAAATGTTAGGATATTAGCTGATTTCTCACAGGATTACGTAAGGCAAAATAAAATAAAATAAAAATAAAATAAATGCCATGTCACAATACAGACCAGGAGTAATTCGTCGGTTCACACGCGTACGCCGCGCACACTCGCGCGATTTGAGATGAATAATTATGTGGCAGCGGCTGGAACGTGAAATGATGGGACGGAATATTGTGGATACGCCGTTTTGGGATTTTAATAATGAATTTGCTTTTTGCAAGTTTCCTTCATTGCGATCATTTAATTTTCAATGCAAGGATTTAAGTGAATGTATATAATCGAATTGGGTGTGTCAAAATCTTGACTTGTAAATATTTAAATAATTATTATTTTGTTAAGTGTTATTTTGTTAGTTACTTTGATAATATTAATTATTGGGATATGAATAAGTAAAAAGAAAAATGTGTATGATGGCAGATATTTTCCAAAGCTCTTGTTACGCGTACCAATGTTAAAGGAAACAAATAATTGTTAGGTATATATATATTACTTTCGATAATTGAATAATAAATTCTAAAAACATGAGATTACATAAAACTAAAACGGAAAATAATATTTTTTCTGTCCACTTTATTCTATCAAGAAAGGAGATTTGTAACAATGTATTTGGATAACAGTGTAAATTTTTTAAATAAATTGAAGGAAAACTTGTATTCCTACCAAAGGTCATATTCTGATTATAATAAATCTGGCCTTGTTTTACTATAATCTATATATCTACTGCGTACCACGGATCTCCCTAAAGAAAGGTTATATGAACTAGCAATAAATATCGTCGGACACACACCGCACTATCTGATCCCGAACTAACCATTGAGCCTTTTACAATGAGTACCGGATAATTGACACCAACACAGCAGATACAATCACTACAGACCGCGTCAGTCAGGCAGTTATTTAGGTTATAGTGGGTTTCAGGCAGTGTAGGTCGGTTTTAATTTAGCCTTATACAGAGTATTACCTTTCCGTAATATTTTTATTTCAGATCGAATGAAGAGTTCGGACTCTTCATTCGGACAACTGTAGTCGTCTATCTGATGACAACGCCCGGGTGAGACAGCTTTTAACATATCGTGCGAGACAGATATTTGACCAATGGCTCTTTGATTTGACTAAACTTATTATACAATTCGCTCATCGCTGTCGTGCTATGAACCCACCCTCTTTCACGACGTCTTTTTGACAACGTTCTTAGATCTCGAACACGAACCATACGGACCATCTTAAAATAGGTATTAACTGCCGATGTGTATTTGAGACTTCACATGTTATACAAATTTCTTTTTAGCTTTGTTATTTTTTTATAGAATTTTAGGGGCAAACATGCATACGAGTCACCTGAGAGTAGGCGATCACCGCTTCCTATAGTCACTTACAAGAAATGCCATTAATTGAACAAAACGAACAGCGGAAGCTGCTACGTCATTTTTCTATTCTGTGAGAGTGTGGTATCTCAATAACAAGTAATACCGCAAACTCGAGATAAACACATACACGAGCGGTCGGCGGGTTCTTTTCGTGCTGCAGCCATAGGCTACAGCGTGGTCCTACACATTAAGAGAGACGTTCAATAAAAAAATTCGAATGGGTATCCTCTCAGTAGCTTTTATTAAATTTTATTTTGTTTTCATCATCTTCAAATTTTTGGCCTTTCAGATACTCCTTCGACCTCGTAAACAGATGAAAATCACTACAACTAAAGTCGGGAGATTATAGATGGTACTAAGTATTTGGATATCAGCATTTCGGATTGCAGCCATAGCAACGGCGGACCTGTGAGCCGAGGCATTATCTTAACGAAATAAAACAATTTAAGTTAGTTTGCTTCGTCGTTTCTTTCAAATTCCTGTACAGATTTTTTTTATTTGTTCTACATGCAAAGAGCCCGTAACAATAGCTCCACGGTCGAAATATTCTATCACGACCATTCCTTTACTGTCCCAAAAAAGAAAGCTTATCATTATGATGGTGAAGCCACCTTCAAGTCGTGGTTGAAAATGAGGGTAAAAGACGAACGACATCTTGTAGTAACAGTTCCAAAGAAGGTCGAGAAATATTCAACCTTGTTTGTTTTTGTGCATCGCTAAGAATTCCGGGGACCCAGCGTGCTTTTACCTTCGTTTACACGAAGGTTATAAAGCACCTTACGGTGCTATACACGCTACCAGTCGAAATCTTTGTTCCTTCGGTTATAAAATGTACCGTGACATGACGATTTGTTGAAATATGTTTCTTTAACGCCTTTTACCATTTCTACGATCGCTACCGTTGTTGGGCGCTCTGGTCGAGGGTCATTTTTAGAGGATATTTTTCCACGTTTCAATTCAGCTCACCAACGGCAAATGCAGAATACGGTGCAGCATTCACTACTAAAGTATCCTGCGAGTCTTGAGTAAGTCGTTCTGTAGGGACATTTTTCATACACATTAATAACCGCACGCAATGCAAATTTTTCCAATTCTAACAAAAACCCACGATGGAGTACAAATAAAACACTTTCATTTTTAAAAATCAAAAGATATTTAAATTATTACCTTTTTTAAAATCCAATCAATATTTCCACTTTACCAGCCAGTAATTACCTCTTGGTTCCAAAGAGTTTGTACCTCATTCTTGCTATTTAATGAACGCCTCTCGTAATATATTCGAGGTATACGATTATTTGGTACATATTTGTACTGAAATATATTTTGTCAACGAACTATTGAAATTAACGACAAACAGCCTTTTTCTTAATTTAAAAAATCAAAACTTATTGACGAATGCGTTGACAAATTTCAGCCAGGTCGTATGGAAATTAACTAATAAATGTAAAACTAGATTTTTTAAACGCCATAATTTTTTTTGGGTTTCATGCTAGATCTGGGAAAACAACCAAAATTTGTTGGCTAATCTTAGGAAATTTTTGATAATATCCATATACTTCCAACCCACCTCAAGAAGGGTGCGCTAAGAAAATACATACTACACTTATTTATCTAAGGCAAACTCCACTCTTTATGAAAGGAATGATTAATGTGTGCCGACATTAGGGCCGCTAACGAAGCCCGCCCCTCAAGCGCCGCGTGTGCCCCAGTCCCCCCCCAAAACCTACCTACACCCCTCCATTTAAACACCCCCTCATGTCTTAACCCCACCACTAATTATTATTCGCACTTATAAGAGTTTTGAGATAATACCGTGAGATGGAATAACGCGTTATTTCGTTTTTGGCGAGCATATGAGTTATTGAACTCTTATAATAGAAATGTATTAATTTGATGATAATGATAATATGGGATAATTTATTTAAAACTTTGATGTGGATGTATATATATATATATATATATATATATATATATATATATATATATATATATATATATATATTGTGAAGATAAAAAATTAATTTGTCTAGTAAAATATAGCAAATACTCTTACTACAAATTCGTAGTTTCAAAACGTGTCTGTCCAAGGTATACAAACTTAAAATATTAAAAATATCTTAAATTTGTATTGAAGATATTTTTAAATACTTTAAATTTATATATTTTAAGGTATTTGATTTATTTTTTAATAAATTAAAGGTAAATTTATTTAAAGATAAATTAAATACTAGTCATTTTAGACATTTACAAGTCTAAAATGACTACCATGAAAGTCATTTTAGACTTTCATTCTATAACATCGAATAAATTCTAACATTTAGTGAATAAAATAATAAAAATAATAATCATATTTGTGTTCACCAATGAAATTTTAAGATTCCGATACATGGATTAACTAATATATGATAGATAGTGCATTAATTGTATGCGCGTTACTCTCGAATCAAAAAGTACAGGTTTCAAACGATGTGCAAGGTCAAAGTTTTTAACTTAAATCACTGGAATCGTGTCTCCGAGGACACGTTAAGCCGTCGATTCGAGACTTTGTCATCTCATTGGTGACAGTACTGCAGCTAACAGCCCCTAAAGTACAATAGAAATGCAATATGGAATTTGCAAAGTCCGTGCAGTAAACTGACTAAAGTTTTTAAAATATTGTCGATTCATTTAGAAATGTTGACTAAAAAATGCATAGACGTGAGATATAAATATGCATAGAACTAAAAAGAGGAAAAAAAATAAAACAAATCTATATACTATAAGAAATATAAGTTTTGAAACAAAATATGAAATGGTAAGGGTAATTAAAGTGTATTATAATGAGAAATAAAGGACATATAATTAGAAGGAAAGTAAATAATATATGTTAAGACAAATAATAAGTAAAATATTTTACTGAATAAATAAAATGTACCCAAAATAAGAAAATAAATAAGTTCATATATGAAACAACAGTTAAATTAAAATACATGTGCGACTTAAAGTACACAAAAATGAAATGCATTGTACCGTAAATGGTAAATAAAATAAAAATGTAAATAAAAATAAGTCCTACTATTTTCTGTACATCAGAGAATTGTGAATGTGAAAACAAATAAATTTGAGAATTGGTAATGAAATAAATGAATAAGGGCCATGGTCGCCGTGCTACGGAAGCAGAAAGAATACAAAAAAAAAGTCCAAGCTGGTCAATCTGAAATCAAAAAATTGTAAAAAGTCAATAAAGTTAAAAAAATACATCAATGAACAGAACCCATACATTTACGTTACATATTTATAACATTATTTATATGTGGGTCACACTATAAGTTTCCGGAACTTGCCACTTACATAAACAATTCTTAAAAAGCAATAACTGCAGTTGAAAATCGTGCTCTTTGGATGTAGAATACAGTTTGTTTCATCTGTCACTTGTTTCTATATTGTGGGGTCATTTGAAAAATTGCGTGTCTTTATCACTATGGATTTAAGTCTTGAAAATGTTCGTGGTGTTATTTTCTTCGATTTTAAGTACAATTTGACAGCTCAGTAGAACCTTACTCGGCTTCGAACTGCTTTTGGCGATGAAGCACCATGCAAGAATATAATATTTATTTATAATTGGTTTGCAGAATTCAAGCGAGGTCATGTCAACGTCAGCGACGAATTTTGTGATGGTAGCCCGTCCACCGCTGTGAAAAACAATAACATCGATGCTGTGTCCCGTATAATTGAAACAGACAGGCATGAGACCTACCATGAAATTCAAGCATACTTAGGCAAATGCATGAGTTTAATACAATCAATCCTACACAAACATTTGGGTATCAAAAAGCCGAGGCTCAAAAAACGTCAAATTTGCTTTATTGACTTTTAAATGACTTTAAATTGGCTTTATTACTACGACTTCAAAACAAAGCAGCAATCAACCGTATGGATCTATCGGGATGAATGGCAACCAAAGTGGCACCCGAGCGAAGTGCCACTTAGAAGATGAATGCTTCATTTTTTAATAAAACTGAACGCGTGGCTACAGTTTCTTTAGAGGTTTGTTTGCCAAGAATACTGGTTAGTACACGACCATTTGTTTGCCGGAAGTTATTGACGAACTCCGTAAAAATAACCATAAACGTCGTATCATCTTGCGCAACAACAATGCCAGTTCTCACACGGCCAAACAGACAAATCAATTATTGAAGGAGAAAAACGTAGAACTTATGGGCAATCCTGCATTCAGTACTCACCTGGCACCTTGTGACTTTTTTTGTTCGCAAAAATTAAGAACCAATTACTCGGTCAACGATTTTCATCACCAGAAAAGGCTGTCGAAGAGTATGAAAAATACGTTTCCAGGATGACTAGGAAGGAGTGGCATAAATGTTATCAAAATCGATTAATTCGCATGAAAAAGTGCATTTATGCTAACGTAGAATATTTTGAGAAACAATAAATTCACTTTTTGACCATTTATGGTAATATTTTCTCATCCATCCCATAAATTTTGATTGCGGACTCTGTCGATCATGCATTTTTTAGAAATATTTATAATCTTCTTTTTTAGAATAATTTTGTCAAAGTAACTATAACAAAAATATGCCATTGAAAATAAACTTATGAATAATATAAAATAATATAGGCGCAACCCTATTAAATGCTCGGCCAAATAGCAAGCGTGATCGCATTCATCAGTTCGGCGCTGTTCTTATGTCAGAAAAAATATGGTAGTATCATAATGAATTTTAATAAGCAACATTCTTGTAAACATACTACACGGAGTAAATTAATGATATTCAATACGAAATTTCTACCATAAAGCTAATTATAAAAAATAGTCATGATATATAAAGTTTCTCGGCCGTTATTATGGCTTCATAAAAGATTCATAAACACAGACACTCCAATTTTCATAGACTTTTTGAGCTTTTTTATTTTTATTAAATAGAATAAATGTTTTTATTTAGAAATACTAATAGGGTTGATAATAGATATTGAGTACTCATGTCGTTCTATAAGTGACATATCAATATAACAGAGACAATTTTAGTCCAAAAAGCCGGACAAGTGTAAGTAAAAGTCACTTGGGGAGGGTTCCGTAAGATTAATGTCTTATCTACCCTGTTTTTTTTAATCTGCCCCAAATTTGTTTGTGGTAACTAAGATAATTGCAAATATAAGTTTGTTCGTACAATATTGAGAGTCTTACTATGTTATCTAAGATTATAATCTTCTTACAAATTTTCATATAATCTATAACTAAAAATTATTTTATTTATTTTAAAATTTTACCTCAGTAGTTTCGAAGACAACGACTCTCCGTTCAGTTTTTATGTATTTTATTAATCAATTTAAAAATTATTCACTATAGCATAATAAAAAGAAGATTTGAAACTCTCACAACAAGCCCTTTATTATTATTATTATTATACATGGCACAGTTTGCAAAATTTCATTTTTTAATTTAATAATTTGTTCCGAAATGTACCTTCACATTAAAAATCCTTATCTTACACTTCTGGGTTGAGTCACAGAAATTTATACGTGTATCAACTTTTCGACTTAATGGCTCCAGTAGATTCGTAATAAATTGGCTGTGACAAATGAACAGACAAACACACGAAAGATCCCAAAAGAAATCCTTTTTTTTCATTCGTACGCACGGGACCCTAAAATTATTTGACCTTGATAAATTGAGAGTGGAGCAAAACTCAAACACACATTTATAACTCAAGCTTATAAATACGAAATACATAAATACGAAAGTGACTTATGTTCGTCTGTTTGCCACGTTCTGACAGCTAAGCCGCTAAATTGGTTTAGATTAGATCAATTTAAGCATTGCGAATGAGGTACAGTGGAATCTCAATAACTCGAATCTCGTTAAGTCGAAATCCTCAGTAAGTCGAAAAAAATTGCCATTCCCTTCCGATGAACCCCTAAATACGCGGTATCTCGAATTATTTAGACTTTGTAACTCGAACAAAATTTCCCTACGAAGTGTTGATAATACATATTTATATCCAAAACTTGAGTTTCAAAAAGGAGACTCCGTAAGTCGTAGTTGGTAAAATTTGATGACGTCTTACTTGGAATTCCCCGAAATAATAGCAATAAATTCCAAAACGAATGTTCGGGTCCGGGGTTTCTAATCTATTGTTTTCGTCTTGTACACGTGCAATGAATGAATACATTCATGAAAATTTCTAAGTAACACAGCTGTAAACGTTATGGTTGTTCTTTGTCGACACAGTCATATGTATCTCGAAGTTCTTGTTAAGTCGAAAATTCGTTAACTCGATTTTTTTTGCATTTCCCTTGACATTCGAGTTATTGAGATTCCACTGTATATTCTTTGAGAAAAAATTAATTTTAGATTGTTTTCATTCCTAATTTTACATTCATTCATTTGGATTCTTTCCTGTCCCATTTCATATTTTCCAAGACCGAAAGGGAAAGATTAAATCGGACAAAGATTTAAATCTGGTAAAAGATTAAAATCGAAATCGGTAATGATGAGATGAGAATCATATTTAGTATCAAAGTTGAAAAAAAATTTTAACCAAAGACAAAATTAATAAGATTGTCAATGTATGCGGTCAGGGATCCGAGCTGTACTAGCCGTTCATAAAATGAGAATTATTTATTCATTTTTGTAACTGAGCGGCATGTACATATTGATCTTGACATTGGTGGTAGATTTTAAGTACAAACCTGATTTATATTGTAAATTCCTGTCTATGACAAAAAAGGTTTATATTCTTACACTCAAAGTATGTTCAAAAACTGATTAAATGAGTTTGATTAATATTATGCGTTTTTTTTTATTTTTTCATTTTCTTATTTTAATCTGTTATATTAGACGCAATAATGATTTTCTGTACATGTAACGTTAAATTGAAATTGTTTTGGGAAAACTTAATAGTTACCACGCTCGCCTCTTTCGCGAGACATTCGACTTTGAACGAATAGATCTGCATTGAGGAATGTTCTTAAAGTTACTCAATCCCTTAAAGAACATTTCAAGGTTGTTAATCCGCCCTTTTTGTCCAGGCTATACTGATTTCGGATATTGGAAATGTTTACAGTACATACTATTACAGATTAGCCTAAGTCGTGTTCAAGTTTGACCTAACGAAATCAACAAAGACACTAAATGAAAATTTTACGTAAGTTTTACTAAAACATTTGATATCATTGACATTGATATCAAAGCAAATTACATTTCAATTGCGATTCGATGAAGCGTGTACTTGATGACAATATTAGTATTTAACCTAAAACAATTTAAATATAGTAATACATGCCATATTGAACATTGTTGATGAATGTTGTTAGATTCGCAAGTAACATATAATCGTAGAAATATTGATAGAAAGAACGAAAGGAAGAACTTTTTCTTTGAATTGAATTGAATTGAACAATTATTTGGTATGAGAACAAAGTAGGAGTAAAAAACACATAGTCACATGGTCAATTGAATTAATGCTAAATCGACTCCAGCTCAGCATTAAACCACCGTCCGAGCTGTGGCGTTGATTTTCAGCTGGGGTCGGTTGGGTTTTACGTGTGTCGTTGTTATCAGCAGTTAATTCTTGGCGGTTGTGTGGTACGTATCAATTTTTACTTGTTATACTCGATTATGCTTTTTTTTTGTATGTGTAGGTATTGCGATGTCGGTTTTGAGAACAGTGCATGAAATTTCTATTCCCTTAATGATTTTTTTTTTTGTGAGAAAATCCGCTCGCTTATCAGCGTTTATTGAGGGTATCTCTAAATTTTTATGCGACGAAAAACTATAATTTTGCTTCACAACGCAGCAGATTACGGTTTGCTTCGGCTTTTGTAAATCTCTATGTGCAGTTGGGTCACAAGAATTTGAATAAGCTTAAAGATCATTTGCGATAGATATATACTAATATAATTTGCCAGGTATTTGTTAAGAATTAATGCAAATATATCAATTTTCGTATTGTAACTTGTAAAATATCCTGTGATGTAAACTTTACAAAGTATGAACATAATACTAAATAATAAAAAAAAAAACTATGAAAAGCAGTTATTGAAGATGCCGAGACAAATAGAAATTTAAATTATGATATAATAATTGGTTTTTTGGGATTTTCAAATTAACTGTAATATTAAAACTTAAAATATCTTTAGTTGCAAATTAAAATCAAGAACATTAGCTTGGTCTTAACATCTGTTCCCAATCCAAGCTTAACTATATACATTGTTTAGGATTTATATATTAATTAAAACACATAAAAGACGGCGCCAGCCCAGTAAATTTAAAATATAAGTCAATGCGCATAATTAAGGTTTATACTGCAAAATTTAAACCTTTTAAATCAAAAACAATAACACCATTAACCTTGTAATTGAATTAAATTTAAAAATGGATTTTTCACTTAAAAAAGTTTTCAAGCATATGTATTGTTAACACTAGCATCTTGGTGACGCGACCACAAAAAAATTCCTCGTAGAAAAATCGCCCAAGGCGTATAAAGAATTTTTCACATGTACAAGAGGTGTTAAATAAAAAGTAAAAATGAGTATGTTGCCCGTAAGTTTTATTAAATGCTATTTTATTTTTCAACTAAGTTGCTTTTTGGTACAATAACACTTGGCATACTTTTTCTAAGCTTAAAATTCCGTTCTTAAAAAAGTCTTCATCCTTGAGCTCCTTAAAGTTCCTGTATTGCAACGACTACTGTTTTATAATCTTCGAATCTCTGACCTTTCAGATACTCCTTCAACCTTGAAAATAGATAGAAATCACTAGGGGCAAGGTTGGATGAATGTAGAGGATTCTCAAGTATTTCGAAGCTAACATTTCGAATCGCAGCCATGGAAACGGCGGATCTGTGAGCTGAGGTATTATCTTGATAGAACAAAACATTTTTGTTGGTTTCCTTCGTCATCTCTTTCAAATTTTGTCAATTTTTTTTATATTTTTCTGCATACAAACGGCCCGTAATGGTAGCTTTACAGTCGAAATATTATATCATAATTATTCCTTTACTAAGTCGAAAAAGAACTCATAATCTTTCCTGCAGAACTATTCGTCTTCAATTTCTTAGGAGTTGACTAGGATGGTATTTCTTAAGTCATAAACTGCAATTTTGCTTCTGGATCGTAACGGTGAAGCCACCTTCCATCTATGGTTGTAAATCGAGCCGAAAAACGGTATCTTATCCTACCAGTTCCGAAAAAGCTCGAGAAATATTTACCCTGCCTTTTATTTACCCATCGGTACGCATTCTGGGGACCCAGCGTGCAGATACTTTTTTCGTACTCAAACGTGCGAAATGCTATGGACACTACAATCCTTTGTTTCTTTGGCTATAAAACGTATCATAACACAATGATCTATTAAAATATTTTTTTTTACTTTTTTTACCATTTCTTCGATCACTACCGTTGGGCGACCCTGGCGAGGGTCATGTTTGGTGGATGTTGTTGCACGTTTAAATTCAGTACACCAACGGGCAACTGTAAAATGCGGTGGAGCATTTGCTCCTTAAGTATCCAATAAGTCTTGAGCAACTCGTTCTGTAGTGATATTTTTCAAGCACAGATACTTAATAACTACGCGCATTTCGTTTTTTTTTTTGAACAAAACCCTGCGACAGATTGCAAACAAAAAACTTCCATTTAGGAAAAACCAAAGATATAAAAATTATTTATTTTTCAAAATGTAATCGATATTCCTGGTTTATCAGCAAGGATTTACGTTTTTTGGTTTCAAAAAGTTTGTTCCTCATCCTCATTTTATAGTGAAAACCCCTCGTATTTCATTAGCATGTCAGTTTGTGTGGCTTCAAGTGATAGATTCGAACCAGGGAGCATCGTGTTTCTAATTTAATTCAAATCCAAAACCACATGCTCCGTGTCTCGATCAACGTTTTAGTTTCATCGACGATACACAAACCTGTCCCACACCGTCAGCTTAAGGTCCAAACCTTACAACAATCTGAAATCACAAAATTATGTGATGGTTATATCACGCCGGTCTAATGACAAAAATTGACGAACAATTTAATTAAGAGTAATTTATGTTTAATTGCGTAAATAAAAACTCTAGTTTTTATTTATAATATTATATAAAAATAACAATGTCAATATTAATGAAAACATTTTACACATGAAAAGTTTAAGAAATTCTTCAATCTCCGTTTCCCAAATCCCGATGCGCACTTGTAGATTTTTCTCATTTTAAAACTTAAATCGATACAGAAAGTTTAGTGGTTTCTTACTGAAAAAAGTTTCCATCATATTTTCATTTCATTTCATTCATAAAAAAATACTCTCATAATTAACTCGTCGATTTTTTTTATTCGCTCTTTTTTTATAATATCGTCGAGGCGTAAACGAGCATGCGGCCAACAGGGAGTAGGTGGTCATCGTCGGCCCTAGACACTAGCAATCCCAGAAGAGTCATCCCACAGGAAGAGAGAGGATATAAGAACAGATTAAGGATTTCGTATTTTTCCCTTTATTTTGGAGGGAAAGAAAGAGAAACTCGGGAGATCTTACTTTTTGCCAAACTTTATAGATGTAAAGTAGGGCTTCGTGTGAATCATAGGTACATGATTTAGTGAAGGAATTCGCGAGAATCAAAATGTGTAACAAAATTATCCTGTGTTTTGATTGCATTGATTTAGAAGCTTAAATTTGTTGCAACTCAAAGGGACGATAAACCTCAGTATTCTATATTCATTTCTTGTTGACATCCATCTGTTCCCAAAAATACGTGTCTCGACAGATAACCAGATAGATAAAGAGATAGACTGATGCACAAGAAATATATTTTTTAAAGCACGTAATTCTAAACAAATGGTCTTATACCCCCAATATTGTATTCATATTTGAATGTCTACATAATGAAACAATGTCTTAGATTAATCGTATTCTATATATTATATACGATATCGACAAATAAAAACACAACTTATTCATATATCCAAGGTCGACCAGCTAGCAATAAAAAAATATGTTTTTTGTTTAAAGTGTTATTTTACTAAAATTCGTACTTAAACACTTGCCCGCAACGATAGGATCGACGTATGTACCTACCAACTGTACTGTTAACTCTCCCCGATGTACCTGCGGATCTTCTACAATCGTAATTCAATTCATTGGGAATCGTAATTCAATTCGTTGGTCATCGTAAATCAATTCATTTGTAGTGAAAGTGCAGATTCGAGGACCAGAAGTGAGTTGCTGCTGCATATATCGCGGGGGTCCACAAAAATTTTAACCACGAATGTTGTTCTAAACGAGATGAATGTTGATTATCAATAAATTTCTTGTTATAAGCTACGGGTGTTTTGAGACGCTAAAATAAATTGTTTTAGGCCGCCGTTCAATGCTTTGAAATCGCTCTTTATGATTATAGCTCAAAACGTGTCATAATATTATTATAATGCAATTATTAATGCAAGTCATCTTGTCTTTTTTCCCTATTTAGCTCGCGTGGAAATCAAACCCTTTATGTGCTTTGTATAGCTTTATGTTTATCGCCTTTGCTCCCAATCATATCCTGGTTCAGCACTAAACCTAGGTGTCGATTCTAATATAATTTCCAGCGTCAATTCCAATTTCGGTTTCATTTCCATTATCGATAAGTAGAAGAGCGAACGAATTTTGCGTTAATTACAATAGTTCGTAATATACAAACCACGCAATCAATACCAGTGAACAGAATTTTGTAAAAATCATTTTAACATTAATCTATGAAAGCGAAACAAACACACAAGCATTCTGAAATTCTGAACATAATATTAATTATTAATATAGTTAGAATGATTAATATAATTAGAATATTTTTTGTAATAAAATAAATACTTTTGTTATTAAATATTATTGAGTATATAAAATATTATTATGTAGTTAAAGTTTGACGTAAAACCGTCCCTGCAATTAATCCTCTAAAGAAGAATAAGCGTAGCGACAGATGTCATCGACTAAATACTCTAAATACATTATAATTTTGACATTCCACTTTTTTTTTATATTTTTTAAATATATTAAAATCTGCATGTCTCAGAATATGAATTCTTTTATGCCTTCTCTTGAATATGTTCGCCGTAAAGGGATTTAAATAATATAGTAATAAGAGAGACATTAATGATATTTCTAAACACTAACTTTGATCTCGCACGCTGCTAACTAATACTAAGCTATGCTTGGGCGAATCAGACTAGATCTAGTGACTTGCCGCTTATCAGTGAAGAGTTGGAAATTAAGGTTTGTCCGCATCGTACCCTGTATTCAAATCAACGAGGAGAGACATGAACGTTGATACTCGATAATGACAGTTTGATAGATATATTGCGCACTCTCGCAGTAGTTATACGATTTGCTTTACATAAGAGAAAATACCTTATTGAGAAAAAAATGTAAATAAAAGCCTTAAAATCAAAAATCCTTCGATGATTGTGCGTGTGGTACGAAAAATATGAAAGCAATACAATATGTGTGAGGTGTTCTAAGTGCAAGAATAGCTATGCCAAAAAATTGTGTATTTCAAACCATGATGTATAATGAATATAATAAAACAGGGGTGAGGTGGTTTGATGATCTGAAAAGCGTGAATTAAATTAAATTAATTAAAGAAGTTTAGTGTGTGAGTAAAACGAACATGCGTAATGTAATATTCGATTAAGTGCGTCCTATTGATATTAAATACCAACAAAAAGTAATTATTGGAAAATCGGAGAAAAGACAAATTTGAGATACGCTGGGGATTTCTGTTTAATTCGTTAAACAAGAAACTAAACGCCATATGAACACGGTAAATTAATATAATGTATTACATAAAAAAAAACTTAATTACATAAAAAAACAAACTTAATATATAAATATTCAATTTGTTTAAAATAAAAAGTCTATTTTATATCAATGTATCCCACAAAAGTGCTATTCAGCCACTGCACCCTTCCTCTGCATAGAAGGACATTGGAAATGCTTGCGTTTAACATGTGAGCACGCTTGAGATTCTATAATCATTTCAACCACATCAATTGTTTGTCCGTTTGTCGGTTTGTATAATACATCATCAGAGTGAGCATTATTTAGAGCGATCCGTCCGTCTGTCGGTTTGTAGTGTATGTTGTCGGACCGAGCAGAGTTTTAAGACTATCTGTCGGTCTGTCGAGCTGTACAGTATGTGACGAGACTGAACAATGTTTGGAACGAAAACCTGTCATCTGTCAGAATGTTACAAAGCACAATCATAATTACCGGAGACACGGAGACGTTTTCAAAATAAAGAGGAAACGAACTTCAAACAACGATATCCATGCCATGCTGATTACAGCGATTGGAAGTATGTTTTAGTAAGGAATAAAGTATAGAGCAGTCCGCCAATATTTCTTTAAGCTAGCATCATGAAGAGGATTGTGGGGAAAAGAAGTGGTTTAGGAAATGATGATGGATATCATCACTAATATAAATCATCTCGGTTGTTTGGAATACGTGATGTTTAACGATCACCGTTAAAAAGTAACGCAAATGCTCGTCCGTTGGTTTTGTTGCCCGATTCTAAATACGGAATGGAAACTCCGTATTTTTTAATCAACAATAAACTACCTCAAATGGTTTACAACTCTTTTTTGTAAGTCTCTATAGGAAAAAAATGCTTTTTTGCTCAATTTCAAGCCTATCTATATATGTATGTAGGTATATAGTTCTGATAAATTATTAGAACATGATTGAAATTCAGGTCAACTCTAAATAGGAATAATGTTTAATATGTTTGTAACTATTAAAAAAACTTTAACGTTAAACCTTAATGATTTTTTTAATAGTTAGTAGGAGAGTATGGGCGCGTAGTATACTATATACTCATACTCTTCAAACTTCAGTGGGAAATATATTTTTTTTATAAACCCAAACGGTTAAAACATAGAAAATTATAAGCATTTTTTAATAGAGTTAAAAATATTTTTATTGTGTATTAAGCTCCATTCTATTAAAAATATATTAATAGATATTAAAAGAAAAACAACGACTGTTCATGCCATTTTGTAGTTATATTATTAATGATTTTAATCGTCCGATAAATCACTAAGCGTATAAAGCACTAATCAAACCGTGCGGCGTCAGCTAAGGATATTTAAATAACATGTTGATACAATGTTTGTCTTGGCCCCAAAAACTCCGACGCGCCCCCTCACGGCAATATTTCTTCATTTCCCCCCCCCCCCTCTCGTTCTAAGACGGCCGGAAGGGGGGGAGGGCAACAGGGGGCGTCGAGAGGGGCGTACCCCACATTTTAATTAAATCTCTCAGCCTCACAAACACGGGCGAAAGGAGTAAAATACGTCTCGGAATTTTCTTTGATAAAATTCACAGGTGAAGGCGGTGGAAATATTTCTCTGCGCGTGGGTTGTAGGTAACGAGGGTTGCTTCGAGCCTTTAATATGTAATGCGACGTTAAACTCTTGGAAGCGTAATGGTGAGCGACTAGTTTTTCGATACGGGTTCTCCCGACTTTCCCGTATATTTTCGAGTTTGGAATGAGTTTGCTTCACTTCAAATTATACGCATCACCATATTTGATGCCAATCGCTCAGTAATATTTTGAGTCTGGGTGGAACAAGTTCGTAACAATGAAAACTTCGTAATTAACCCTTAATATGAGATACATATATGGAAAAGTCCTCAGAAAGACGCACGCATACCCACACCCAAACCCACACACACACACACACACACACACACACACACACACGCACGCACATATTCACACACGCATTCGCATACTTAAAAGCAATAAATAAAGAAATACGTATTTTTTGTTTACGTACCCTATAACAATTAATATAATAAATATAAATAAAATTAATACAACTATATATACATACTCAATAAGTTTGCGACTCTTCCTAATTCAAATTCAAAATATCTCATATCATGAAATATGTCATAACATTTTATAATTATTTCCACTTTTTTTTTAATTAACCCTCATTCGTTAAGCAGTTATCGCTCAAGAAGAACGTGTGAAAAACTTGAGGATACCTCTTTTCAAACCAATTATATAAATATAAAATCTTATGTAAAACTATTTCAGGAAAAACCAGTAGTAAATCGAGCTCAATACGTCCGTTTATCCTTTAAATATTCTATTTAATTCGTTTATTATTATTCGTTTAAACTTTTGTGCAAATTGTTTGCTTAAGAAATACTTTAAATTTGTATACGGGTTAATTTTGCATATCTACAGGAATCTTATTGAATATACACATAGCCCCCTAAATGAATTCCTGACCCTATGCAGTCGACTAACATGTAAATAGAGTCTATTTTTATTTCTAGTATTGAGATTATGTCTAACACTATCTTTATTTATACATTCTAAATTTCTTTTAACGTATATTAAATTTTGATAAATAAACTATGATGTTAAACTTCTACAGTTAAAATTCCAATTTTTTTAACCTTACTTCTAAAAGAAATACGAGGTCTCAGCCCGTAAATCGCGCGAATGGCTCGCTTTTGTAAAACGAAAATTCTGTGAATATCCGCAGGTTGTTCCCAAAGCAGGATGATGCCGTATGACATCAAGCTATGGAAACAGCCAAAATAAACCAATTCGGCGGTTTTGATATCGGACATATACCTTATTTTTTTTCATTGCAGAGCTAAGCCTTTTCACCAACTCACCGATATGAGGACCCCCACTGAAGTTTATTGTCTAAAGTAAGACCTAGGAATACGGTAATTATCAACAAGCTCTAATTCCTCGTTCCTTATTAAAACAGAATCAGATCCATTTTTCACATTCGGAAGTGAGAATTTCACACATTTTATTTTCTTCCTATTAAGAAATAAATTATTTAAAGTAAACCATTTTTCAATTTTGGAGACAGCAATATTGATTGAAGTGCACTCTTTTGGCGATTTGCACCAAAAGATAAAAGCCGGTCAAGTGCGAGTTAGATGACGCGTAGTTCCGTAGTTACCCTTCATAATGTGCGAATTCGGAAGGGAGCTTTTTGTTTTATACTATGAACATTTTTATTGAATTTACGGTTCAAACGCTAACAGCGTCTATGAACGGCCACACATCTGAACTTGTTATTAATTTACTAGTTATCATTATTAAAGATGCTATTATTTTATTTTTATGTAATTGTATATGGTTCATAAACTTATATTTACTACCTATTCTACACAACTAATATATTCATTTAAGTAATTTTCGATGGGATTTGTACGAAATTTTGGTTTTTACTTCTCCAAGTACATATTATAAGTAGGTCGACGATTACTAGTTGACTTGTAAAGTCTACTTAATTGTGATAATTTTCCTTTTAAGTTTATTATATATACCATTATTTACACTATTAACGACCCTTTTTTATCATATATATATATACATATTATAGTAGATAAGCCTACAGAGTGGATGTGAAATACGCCAAATTCATAAGCAGAGATATTGAAGAACCAATCAATAAGTACACTGGTCTTCTCTTTATCTTTTATTGAACAATTGAAGTCCTGCGCATTATTAAAAGGTCCTGGGGGTTATCCCAGAGCTACCCTATACGATATATATCTCTATATATAATACAGATACATCCAAAAACAACTAGTTGGAAAAGAGCGGGGATATTTGACTCGAACAAAAAACATAATTTTAAAGCTTAATATTTTAGAAACGAATCACTGAATTGTAATCAATGACATCCCACACCAAGGGATAAACGAGAAAAATAATTATCTCCATTCAGAAGTGTAAGAGAACCCTAGAAACATTTTTTACACAATTTTATTTCACCATTTTGTCGATTTGATTAATAAGTATAGCCATGCCAAATTCTAGCTTGTTAGTACGAAGAATCTTTGAGTTGAGCCGCGGACAGACAGACAGACAGACGGACGAACGGACATAGCAAAACTATTAAAGGTTCTTTATTGACGAGGGAACCCTAAAAACTTTAAATTCTAAACTAAACGTAAGATTTGATAGATAATAATGCAGGAACGATCTGTCAAATCTTACGATTAACGTTTACGAGCATCCTTATCACTTTTATAACAATCCGCCGATAGGTGTCATCTTGCAAATTTTTTATGAATATTCATATATTTAGACGCTCAATATTTTATGAGATCATAAAATGGAGTTTTACGAATTGATGAAGATAATGACGTATAAAGGTATAATAATGGAAGGGCAATAATTTATTTTAAATTACAAAGGCCACCCGACTCATAGGTATCAGAACACACTCCATCCAGAGTTAGGTACATATTGGAAACTTGGGAAATTTCTTTCCCGTATTGAAAATCCACTTTACAATGGCTTCCCAAGCTTTATGCCTTCTATGCACTATCTTCCGAAAACGTAGTTCAAAATTCCAGTTGCGAATGAAGGCCATTATGTATTTCGACCGGTGCGCCCCTTTCCAAATCCGGACTCGAAAATCCAACACAACGCAAATGTTCAAGGGGACGGTGACATTGTATTGCCTACAACTGGCAACACAAGAGTTTGTTAAAAGACCACCATACGCGTGGGGGATTTTAAAAACGGGTTTTCTTAAAAAAAAAAATATTTTTGATGAAATTCACCCCAATTGACTCGGACTTTCTGAAAGGTTGAGCTGATGCCGCCCGGTGGATTTTGCGCAAACTGAAAAATAAAGTTTTTGTAACAATATTTTTTTGGGTAACTTTTAAAGTACTCTACTGATTAATACAAAAATCTAATCAGCACTTTTCTATAAACAATTCACTGACTGCATAAGCATCGCTTGATCTGTTCAAGATACATCTTTAGAGCAAAATTTTTCAGTTTTCAGTTTTTTACAATATTTGTGAGCCCTCTATCCAATAAATTTTAAAAGCTATCCAGTCGCTCTCTTTATAAAAAACAATGTCAATCTTTGCTAAGTGAATTAAAACCGATTGATTTGGTCTAATAATATTATTGGAGAAAAACAATTCAAAAGGTGTCTTTTTGAATGTTTTTATAACCAGCTATTTGCCTTAAAAAACAACGTCGATTGTTATAAAATGCATGAAAAACGGTTGCTTTTTTCAAGAGATATTGTTATAAGAATTCAAACAAAAAAAAGGGTTTTTCAAAAATAACACGTGAAATTCTTAATGGATTGATGTTGAGTGCTCGATCACCTTATTCTGCTTAGAAAACTGCGACAAAGTGATAAAACAGATAAAAGTCGTATAATATGATCGAAAGATATAGTAGTACAAAAATTGAAATTGTTTTTTTAATTTTCTGATTAAAATAACGTCGATCGTCGCAAACTGCATGAAAACTAATGGGTTGTGCAAAAATTATTGTTGACAGAGAATTCGAAAAAATCAGATTTTTCAATAATACGTGAAATTCTTAACGGATCAATGTCTTTATCTACTTAAACAACTATGTCAGATGCCGTTAACCAGATCAAAATCGAATGACGAGTTCGACAGATATCGTAATTGGAAAATTAAAAAAAGCTTTTTGTTAATTACACGTTGATTAAGAAACTTGAAAAGCTTAAAATATAGGTACTAGACCTATATATTTTTGAGCTTGAAGAGCTTGAAAAAGCAATCAAATCGTCGTTTTTAGCGTGATTCACTCAATAATTTACTGCTGTTAGATTTTTTAATAGTTTGTGCTTGAAAGTATTGAAAAGTTTCGGGGATGACTTGCAAGATCTAGCGTTTTCCAAATTTATGAGCTCGAAAATTAATGGGCAATATTTGTAACTCGAGGAGCTTAAACACACATTGATAAATATTATAGCGGAAAGTTTTGGGGATGGTCTGTAGCGTCAATCGTTTTTTAGGTTTCATTCTAGTTTCTAGATTTGCTTTCTGTCTAAAATTATATACAATTTAGACGCGTTTTCAGTAAAATTTATGTCAAAAAAAAAAAAACGAAGAAACTTTAACAGTAGTCTCACGTAAAACCATGTATTGAAAAAACTTTCAAAAATTGTGGAGATAAAAAGTAATAAACATTTTTAAATCATAAATTGACATTTAGCACATAAAGAGATCTAAAAGTAGGCTTTATATTGAGGCTGTTGCAAAAACAACGGTAAGAGGTTGGAGTTAAATTCATTCAGGGTATGTATTGAATAATAATAATATTCAAAACAATTAAGTAATTGAATGTCATTTACTTTTGTACTTGAATATGTTTAGAAATATTCTTCTATAACATATTATACCATACATTCCTAATATATGAAATGAAACTTAGTGCTTGGAATCAATTTTTTTCACCTGTCGAAGCTGTTCCCACAATAACCTTAGAACGAGCCTAGCTTTAAAGCTATAATACAATAATAATACAGGCAAAAACGAGTTAGAGTTATATAAAAATACTAAAAAGCGACTAAAACAGTATTAGGTTCTTTTATCACACTCTACATTTGACTATTTTTTGTTTGCTACAGTTTTAACTGTAGCAGCCAGAAGAAGTTACATTACAACATTGAATTACTAGTCTTTTTATTTGAGTCACCAGTTACAATTGACATATGTATTTGGCTGTGGCAATTGGCAAATTTAATTGGGCTTATATGAAGAAATCTTCTGAGCTGTCCTCTTCGCTGCAACACTAAAAGGCCACTAAATAGTGCTCAAAGCATCTACTGTGCATCGTTCAACCGATTGCCTTTTTAATATCATGTATATGTAGATTTATTTCCACAGAGTATGTATTTCAATACGATCCAGCGCGCATGTCAACAACGAGTGTCCGGCCTCGGCACTTTTGTTTTGTCTATATTATTCGAATAATTTGCTTAATTCATAGTACTGATGTATGATCAGTGATCAATGACCTAATTTATTAAATAGAAATTACAATTTGTCTTTACCACCTACTAATTTAATTTTTATTAGAATTGAAGTATAAATTACATAATAATTTAATCCACTCGATTTTTTGTTAAGCAGCCATATTGTAAACACAGTAAGGGCGTTATTTTTATTTTATATTTAAGGGCGTTACTTATATATTATTAATACCATACGTATTCTTTAATGTTCCATTTCTATTTTTTTTTCCTACAACAAATATTTGTATACCAAATGAAAACATATTCATTTTGAGATGCGAGCAAAAGATTAACGTGCGTAAGTTACTTTCTTATTGTCTGTTCAAATTTTTTTTTATGTAAGTCAGTAAAATTATGTACATAATGTATTTGAGTCATACATATGACTTAAATATTTATTTAAATATATGACTAAAATATTAAATATCAATATATTTAAATTTTACATATGACTTAAATATATTATCTAAACAAAGTTAAGAGTTTTTATTTAATTTTTAAATAAATGCTTGACATTTATCAATTCTATAATGTTTTTTTCGGCTGAATATTTTTTTAACAACTTCAATTAAATTGCACTTGTCAATGCAACAGCTAAATGATAAAATTTTATAATTTTCGAAATATTTATTCATTGTTATTTGCAGAATGCATACTTATTGGTTAAAAAACCTATCATTATTTAGTTGGATTATAGTCGAAAATGAATTATTTTAATATTGCATTTACAGCACTTACGTTTACACCTGCTTGTTTGGATTTTCAACGGAAGCTGGGCACTTGGGGTCTTTCAAAAAGCCTAAGAGGCTTTTTAAAAATGAATGCCCTAAAAGTTGTTTCAGCGACATACGAAACTATATATATTGTTTATTAAAATATTGTAAGTTGTTTGATACGTGAAATATTAATAAGTTGTCCAGGATTTTTTTCGGGTCTTTCTTGTAAAGTGGAATTTAACACATGTTAAATGGCGTTATAACACAATGATGTCACAGCATTTTAATGCTGTCTCCACTGTAGAATTGGGAGTTTCAAACATGCGTGTTGTAGATATTTTTATGATTATAGATAATAAAAAAAATATAGACACGTCGCTCTTTTTTAAAATAAAAATGCTCAAAACACGCCAATTAAAAATGTAATTCCTTAGGTATACGTCTACGATATTTAATAAATTTTAAATAACATTCACGATATAAAATACCAGTCTTCACAAATTTGTAAATGCAAATAAATATTTACTACGACTATATATGCTGTGTTTACAACAAGCGCTTAGCACTCGTTGCATATTGTTATAACAACAACAAGCAAGAGAATCAGATATACATGCTTGTGATTTGAACTGTTATTCTGCTAAAGTGTACATCGTTTGTGCACCACTTGGATAGCTTCAGACGGCACTAACTTCATGGTGTATTACATCTGCACGTCACATGTTCAAAATACCTTCTATTCTGTTCTCCACGTGTGCTAAAAGAAGTGTGATTCGCCAAAAAAACGGGACAAGTGCGAGTCGAGGGTTCTCTCGCCCTCCGAGGGTTCCGTATATATTTTCAGGTACGTATAAATTGTTCAGAAATCGAGTCTTGCCGTTTCCAGATACTAAGTTTCCAAAACCTATAATTACATACTTATAGGGAAATTGTGGTTATACTAACAATTCATACCTAAATTAGTTAAGTAACTTAATCAAAATTATTTTTATGATTTAATTACAAATGTATGATTTTTAGATTTTTTTCTATACTTGTAGTATAAGACGATATTACTTGCCAAATTTCATAGTTTAAGTCAACGGAAAATACCCTATAAATTTTGATTCCCTCAACAGTGTCAAAATATACGTTTTTTTGCGGCATAAACTGCCATATTTTTTTTACGTTGACTTAGAAGTTTGATATTTTCACAACTTTAAGGGACTGTTGACTTGAGTATATGGTTTTAATTTCAACTGGATACCTCCACGCGTTCCCGAGATAAAGAGTCTTGACAGACAGACGGACGGACGGATAGACAACAAAGTGATCCTATAAGGGTTCCGTTTCTCCTTTTTAGGTACGGAACCCTAAAAATAGACAACTACCATATGTGCAATAAGCTCAGATTTTGTCGCGAAATGTAGTTTGTAAAGCAGCTCTTTAAACTTTCGACGACGAATTCAGTCTTAAATGTTAAAATCCATTACAAAATGAAGCTGTTACTTGATATTAATTTATGAAAACGATGTCCTTGATTGAAGCCAACCTAGACATATTATTTTATTTTTAATAGCATATTCGACAGGCAAAAAGGTTGCGAGGCACCAGGAAGTAGGTAGTCATCGCCGCCCATGGACACTCGAAACCCCAGAGGAGTCACCAGTTCCTTGCCAGTCTCTTGGGTAGGATATATATATCTCATGAAGGGGCGATTGATAGAGGGGGAATAGAGTCGACGGAGAAGACAGTGGATCTCCGGAACTCTCAATGAATAGAGGAAAAGCAACAGCCGAAGCTGTATTTCAAAGGAAAAGTATAAAATGAAATCTACAGCCGGGCCATTTACATTCGTAGAACGTTCTAATAATTAGTAAGTTCGAATTGGAATATATAAGCTGGCTTTTGGTATTCGTTTTCGTACACAGTTTATGGAAGCCACGAAGTCAAGAAATCGCTCTTCGAAATCATAAAATTATTTGAATGTTAAACGTAACTTTATTAACACGCCATCTGTTGGTGTGCTTAAAAAAAGATTTACTGATTTTAGGAAAACGACTGATTGAATCGTCAATAACTTCAGTTATGATTCAATTAGCAATGCAATATCGATGGTCAATTGCGACGTGTCTGCGGGTGGTGGACCGGGCGGGATATGATCCTCTAGATAGTGTAGAAAATATTAAACCGTCATCAAGTGTTCATCTCAGTGTTTTAACAGACCGTTGTTTAACCACCAAGTGTTTTAATGTCGCATTTGACAATGGAAAAAATTGTCCAATAAATACTTAAAGAAAACGGTAATCCTTATTCTTAGATACCTCATAGAATTCATTTTACTTATCGTACAAGACATCTGGAGTTACAGTTTATTTGTTTTTTTTAAATACACTTTATTAATATAATATGAGGCATACATTATAAATATTTATTAATTGTAATATCGCGTATAAAGCTTAAGACGGCGATACAAGAAAACGACTAATAAGCTGATTTTGAACTATTTTGTGTTGGCGTCCGACGTCTGTGCCGGGCAGGTAACTTCAATAACGCCTACTTCGAATGGTAAGTTAGTAAGTGAGTGATTTCCTTCCTAGGCCAACGACGTTTGCCGTAATACGCGTCGTTCTCTGCAGATGTCGCTTTTGTTGCAACGTTTAGGAGCAGAACGCGAATATCTCGTCTAGCACAATTTTCACTTATTTCAATCTCTTTAATTAAGAGAATAAGGAATACTTTGTTTTCAGGATTTCTTCATGATAATATGGGTTTTAAATTAAACTTGGAGAGATTTTGACCTGAATTTGTGCCTTTTCATGATTTTATATGTTTCGTCGATAATTCATTTTTAATACTAAGTTTTCGAAGTAGTTCTGTTTAGCGCCAAAGGTCATTTGTTTATTTTTTTTTCTATACTCATGTATAATAACCACATTCATATGTGGTTGGGAATCAAATATCGATTATTATCATTAAGTTAAATTAAAAAAATATATAGACAAAAGAAATCATCAAAAAATAATAAGACGATTAGTAAGTCACACAGATAAAACTAAACAGTTTCTATAATTTTAATGTTAATTCTTGATAGTCAATAGTGACTGATGGTTGCTAGTGTAAGTTAGATTATATATATTTATGAGTATATAATTAGGTACAGTCATTAGCGTATTATTTGCAAATTGGAGCTGGTAGATTAATAAATATAAGTTGAGTATTTTAGTTTGCGTTCAAAAATTAATTTTAAAATATTTTTCAAAAGAGTTTTGAACAACATTGAACATTATTCAATAAATATATTCTTTGCTATACTCACAAAATAATTATACACAATTCAACAATGTGTTTGTTAAAGCAAAACTTAATTTGTATGAACAAACATCTACGACGTTAGTACCAATTGTTAAATCAATTTAAGAATTCGACCCAAGTTTTTAATAAATTTTAAGTGTACTTAAAATTGATTTAAAACTTATGTGACGTTTAATTTTTGTCGTTTCCCTATTAGCTGAACCGCAAAAAATGTATTATACGTCCAGTTAATTCTTTTCAAATTTATTAGTTTTTTTTGACTTTGAATTTTTACAAGTTCTACCCTAGATAACAGCTAATTACAATTATAACTTTCACCTTTTTACCGTCTTTATTCAGCTACAACGTCATTAAATGAAACGATCATCAGATAAGTAACCTATCAGATCATAATTAGTAGTCACTCTAAGCTTCGATCTATTAAGACATCGTTACCGATGTTAATATTAATATTTTTTTTTAGGATAAATTCATATGACACTTGTTCAAGTTCTAATAAGATTAATCATTTTATTAGTTCCCAGGTTCCGTCACATATTTTATTTATTTCAAACTAGCTCTCGCCGGATCCGTCTCCACGTGGTTCATGGAACATAGCATTAATTCCTAGTATATTGAACGATTCTTCTATCAACCTCGTATCCAAGAAACATTATTAATTTAAACTCCGTTTACCTTGACCGTTCCGTTATACGTTTTAGTCTTGATTGCGATGCCAGACCCAATTTAGATTTCACTCCTGGTTTCGTCTCGATTCCCGAATCGATGTGGTTCTAGATTCGGATCCTGGAGTTACATTTTACAATAAAAACGAACCTGTAAGAAATTTAAAGTTCCTGTAATATCTCGAATGACATAAATCCGATTGAAACTTTGCACTATCGCATTCGAGATTTAAATAAGTATTTGTACATTAAATTAATTGTTAGTGGAGTATAATTGAATTTCAATTTCAATTTAAAAAGACATCAACAATCATAGCACAGGTTGAGCCGACGATAGATCATAGAATGTTTCCAAAACAGTGTTAAAAGTAGGTTTTTGAAATAAATACTATTTTTTCAGATTAAAACCATAACATCCCTGAGTGCACACTCCGCCAATGTTTTTATTCTGAGCGAAGGCCTTGTATCTTATGGCCCTCCGTTATTTTGAAACGGGTCAATTATTTCATCAACTTGTTGCAAATTACTTTTTAAGTAAATTTCTCACTGATTTTTTTTCGTATTAAAATAGAAGAATACATAAATGTCATATCATGTTTTAAGAATCATTTATTTTTTTGTTTGTTAACGTAGTTCAGCTATTGCATAACAGATGTCGCTTTTATATAATCTAATACGAAGAATTTCTAAATTTCTAGTTTCATATTCAACAAATATAACGTATAAATATTCAAGACTCCTAAATATCATAAAATATATTTACGACTGTAGTAAAATCGGACACTTTATTCTCTTAAATATCGCCTAAATACTATAAAAGATAGATTAAAATGAGATCCTAAAATAATCTTTTTTAGGATCTCATTCTATATTCTATTCTTCGGCTTTTATATATCATATATCACTGAGTTCTCTTAAAAGATCCCTACATTTTCATTACACAATAAAACCACAATTTTAAATTCAAAGAACACGTAGAGTCAAAACAATTTAAAATTCCCCTTCTATGCTCGAACACGTGAGTGTTCACCGCGAAAGCACCACAAAATTGGCTGAAAAACAACAGCAAAACGAGTGGCCAAAAAACCAGGCGTTAAACCGACAATTAACTGATTCAGCGAGCTGCTGCGGAACGGGAAGGCGGGCCCTCGAGCCTGCCGAGGAAAAAAATACACTAGGCTAGGTTGATATGGCAACGGCTTTTTTATGAAACCAGGTGAGTGATACTTGTACATCGGCGCGTCTAGGCTTTAAATTTATTTATTGTATTCAATTAAGAAAAAGACCTCGATATACTAAATACGTGAGTAATTTATCTTATGTATTTAGTGTATCAGTGGTGGCGTTATTGATGTGAGAGAAAAGTACGGGCTTGAGGCACATGGTATTGATCATTGGCACTTTCGTGCTGACTCTATATGTTCTACGGGGTTACGCAATGCTACAATAAATTAATTAGCATATCATGCCTGCCTGAAAGCTCCGACCAACTCTTTGGAATTCCTTCACGTTGGGGATTATAAAAATGGATATTTAAAATAGCCGTAGTTTTATAATTTTTTTTTCAAAACACTATAATATCCGTACCTTCACTTTTGTAGAGCTTTTTGATAGACGCTTATTTATAGAAGCTTATAATTTATTTTAGTTTATCAATGTATTTTTGACATCTTGCCCGAAAGAGATTTTATTCCTCCTTTTTCACAATGACAATGACTTTTTTTTTTAATTTTATGTCTAATCTTATAAATTTATCTACTAATCTAAAGAAAATATATTTTCGAATGTCAGTTTTGTGTATGGGAAACAGCCTAATGTAACTATAGCAAATGTCATTGTCATTCATACTGATCTACATGAAATGGTCTTCAAAAAAGTTTGATCAAGAAGTAATATCAGAAGTATATTGTTTTAATGGTTTGTGGGTATAAGTTACTGCGACCTTAATCATAAAAAGTGTTTATATGTAACTTGTAACACACTACAAAAAAAAACTTTAGCTAAAACAGTAGATTATTGTTGTATCAGATTTTGATTGCCTTGCTTATTATACCTTATCATATCCTCCTACTATATTTTTGCGATGCAAGCCCTTTAATCTGAAATAAGCTCCAAAGCTCTCCATGCTGGTCCAATAAGGATTAGGGGCTGCTATTGATTGTTGTCAGCATTGTGATGACAAAAATTGATGGCTGGATGATGAATGATGGATAGCTTGACGTGCTCTATGAGATAAGAACGAGTTGTTTTAATTTGAGTTAAGTTGAAAACTCATTCATCAATTCGTGCGCGGGTGAAAATCGAACTCAGTACTTTCTAATTCAACGATAACATTTTTCTCCACCGAACTACCACCATTAGATAACAGGTACCTGTTTCAATTAAAGATCTGTTTATTTTAAGTTCTTTGCATTTTAAAATGATAAGTCCTTTTCAAATAAAAAAAGTTGTCATCGCCTTGTTATTATGAAAAATATTGTTTTAAAAAAGTCACATCGTAAATAAAATATGAAACTTTGGGAGACTTATCCTTCCACTTCTTTCTCATATCTTTCTCTCGTTTAAAAAGCTTTAAAGAGATAAGATTATGCATACGATTTCAACTTTTAAACATACAGAACATACATTATGTTGTAAAGCTGAGCTTGTTGCTTTTATTTACTTTGTTGTTTTCATTTTTTCATGGCTTTAACAATTTTGTGCAAATGAATCGGCAATGACTACCAAACCGACAGCAGCCTGCGAAATTTCAATAAAAATATAGAAAAAAATGGTACAAAGACTAATTAAAATTAAATTATACAAACAATGTTAAGATATAAATATCTGAACCTTAAAAATTTAAAAGGAATCTTATCCTTTCGTGTAGTAGAGCTTATGTTTGTCACCAGCCTTCTTCTCTTAGACTGTAAATTTTGGCCAAATATATTTACTGTCCATGGAAAGGTATAATTAACTCAAAATCTTGACTTAAATCCAATTAGAAATAATGTTTCGCTATACAAATACTTATGAATGCGAAAATATTAAAAACTTTCACATTATATCATACCGTTTTTTTTATCCTATCCTATATAGAATTGAAATAAAAATGTTAATTAAATACTTCACAATTCAGAAAGTGCAACAGTACGCCATGTTTATTTCAATGGGAGTGAAGAAGGTAATAAATAGCTTTTACGACAATTAAAATTATGGTAATAATTATAATTGTCGTTAAATTATAATACTAATAAACGGACTGCACGTTTAAGTAATCGTAGACTTAAATTTCTTTAATGATTTTGTTGAACAAACGAAGGAACGAATATTTCTATATTATAGCTACTATTCGCCAAATATTAAAAACATTATAAGAATATAGTAATATGAAAATATTAGTTTTCTTGTTATGAATATGGTAATGCATCTTATTTCTACCACATTTTTCTATCGATATGATTACGTTATTGTGTGTGTTTAAGCACGTATGTGTGATTACCTACGTTTGCGTAAGCGTGTGTGCACGAGTGCATTTGTACATGTTGCGCGCGTATAAAATATCGTGGTAAGAACAGTGATTGCTTTTTATGGTAAAAAAAATGGCTTCTACTAAATTCTTCATTTACCGAGCGGAAACGGAGAATTGTGAAATTCTCTTCAATACTTGGCGAGCCCTTGTGATGGTTGCTTGTTGCAATAAATCACTTCGCTTGACCACCGCAGTTCACTTAAAATGCAATTTTGTTCATCCCTCCCTGAGGTGAACGGGATGAAGTTGTTTTTAACATGGACAACAAATTGCAACGAAGGTCTCAAGCTGTTTTATATTTGTACGAAGAATTATTTATATTTGAGTTACAAATTTTACGATGTTCCTGTAAAACAAGAATATTGTAACGAACTTCGCTGATGAATAATAAATAGCTTCTGTATGACTTTCTGAGCAATTAATTATTCATTAAGTTGATTTATAAATCGTTAAAAATTAAAATATTTAATTTGGTATAGCTACTCGACACTAGGTGGCAGTGCAATAAGTTGTTTCATGATATTTGTCTATGTTTTGTCCATAGTATATATATTAATCCAATTTGTGATTGTTGATCAAGTTTTTTAAATCTTGTGCCAAATTAAATACTTTTGGGCATTATTAAGCATTAACATATTTATTTGTTTTATTCGATTACAGATGGCGCACTTAGTAACGCACCTTATATGTAAATTGAAACATTATAAATTTCACGCTTTTAATATTTTAAAAATTTGTTTGTCCTGTAGATCTTTTCATCGTATTTCATACACATTATGCGTTACTATAATCACTTGCAAAGTATGTTTGACAACCAAAGGAGGGGATTTAAATTAAATAATATATACAATATTACTTATAAGCATTCCATCCAAATCGAACACAACGACGGGAATATTTAATACAAGTGACTGAAAAACACTCTTATTCGGTTTTATATAATTATCATTAATATAAAATATTGCTTAATTATTGAACCCAATTTTTGTAAACGAATCCCCGGATTGGCGAAAGTTCCGTAAAAAAAAATCGCTATTGCACAAAACGATACAACGCCAAAATTGAATTGTGACATACATTCGTTTAGCAAACAGGAAGGGTACGGAAAATCCCTCGAAAAGCGAATGTTCATTGGATCTTTTTTTCATCAGCGCCGGCGCGCCCTCTGTCAACATTTTTTTCCTTTCCAAAGAATCGCGTTCGATTCCGGCGCGTTTCATTTCCCTCGAGTTTAACCGAAAACCTTGGCAATTATCTTCCGAACGGTTGGGCGGGCGGGCGGTTTTTTCCTGTTTTTTTTTGTCTTTCTGTTTTTTTTTTCACTAATTTTTCGCTCATTCTCTCGCTTCATCGGCCAACAACTGAAACGTGTCTGAGGGTGGTGCTTTGTTATGTTTTTTGTTTGCCTTTCGTTTCGAATCGGATACACTTTTTGGGGTCGCCTCGGTGTGATGAATCTGCTTATGATAAAGAAATTAACGCCAAGTCAAGGCGTTCATTTGAGTTTAATATTTTTTTTTGTATAATGGTACTTGTACCGACAATATCAACTGTTAAATTAAATTTGTATAGTTTTTAAAATAAGCAATTTTTATATCTATTAAATGACTGATTTTTAAGTCTATTTAATTAATAAGTAATTTTATTTTCTTGTACTACATCTTAATTAATTTTAGAGTTCTTAAAAGTTCTTAACTAACTCTTATGCCACTGAATAAGAGATGGCGCCAAAATCCCAAAAAATCTGAAATGCACACAAACTTATAATATTTTACATGCACATCTATGCCCTTACTAATTTTTATTATGATTTACACAAAATAGCTTTATCAATAATACATTGCAAACTTAAAATTTTTTTAGCAGATCATTGTTTACCATTAGTTGTTTCATTTCATTTAAAGACTTACCGCATTGTTCAATAATTTACCTCTTGCTGTGCACGACGTAATTCAGAGGTGAAATAGATTGTTGTCTAACTTACGAGTATTTGAAATTTTAATGCAACAATCTACCAAAAAATTATATTATTTATGATAATAAGAAATCAAACAAAATAGAATGCAAACTTTTATGACATCTATATGTCAGCATACAAAATAACATGTAATTATTTATGTAGTAACACATAATAATTTCCCGACGGAGTGTATCAGTGATAAATATTTCTTGAAAATAAATGGGTCACAAATACCTGATGAATGTTCTTAGATTTCTGACACCATTTCGAACGAGATGATTAAAAGTCGCAAAATTTTTCATTCAACAATAATAGGTTTCACTATGTTATATATGGTCGTATTCCCGGTATAGATTCATTTTAATATTTCCCAAATTATTTTTTGTTTGCTAATAAAAGTCTTGTTGGAAGTCCCGTTTTGGTGAAAGTCAAAATGGATCGTTTACATTATTATTTTCAACTACGAATTCTAAACTAAAAGTATCATGTTCATTGAAAATAATGACATTTTTTTGATTCATCCATTTCTTTTTTCACAGCTTGGAATTAGCGTCTACTAGTATTTAAAATTTATATAATCCTTTAATTTACAGGTAGATTACACACGTCAATAGCTACCCCATTAGCGTTTATTCACTGTTATAAGTTAAATATAGATGGCGCTCGCATAGCTACTGTCACCTTTATTGATGTTTCTTAAGTTACCTATTTTTTTAATCTCACTTACGAAAAAAAAACCTTTTCATGATGCGTAATATAGCAGAACTAACAGAAGAATTGTACATAATGGTTTTTCTTTGTGTGGGCAAGAGTCAAAATCTGCAAATAGATATTATTACAACTTCAAATCGTTTAATTAGATTATGCCTATGCGTGCGATGTGAGAAAATGTTAAGAGATTTTTTTTTAGAATGATTATATATATATATATATATACTATTTCATGACTATTTCATAAGCATTTTCAACAAAATAGTTATCACAATACCTCGACGTTGTTTTGTTTTTTCTATAGGATTTGCTTGCGAGACACCAGAGAGTTAGTAGTCATCGCCGCCCACGGACACTCCCAACATTTAAGTTCACCAGTGCGTTGCCGGCCTCTTGGATAGAAATAGGGTATCTTATGGGGGGAGAATGGCGAAGGGGGATAAGCGTGGGTCATCGGAACTGTCCTTTACTGGATGAAATATAATAGCGGAAGCTGTCACTTCACATCTGCCGTATTCTGTGAGAGTTTGATATCTGACCGATCGTGTCCGCTCATTTTCGTATTTCAGCCAAGTTGACAATAGCATGGTTCTACCGGTCATAATTCTCCATCACGTTGTGCGTTTATCCATAGTACACGAATTTTCTTATCTTTGAGAAAGTTACGGTTTTATTTTGTACCATAATACGCAATCCTTTTAATATAAAATTGATTTAACACTTTACGTATGTGCGTAGTGTTAAACTTAAAAATGGTCATCTCATTACATCGATCATTTTTCGGAACAAGCTACGCTAACAGCGTTACGATAAGTAAGTATTTTGTGATTTGATAACTGCATTAAACAGAACTTAAAACAAGTTATACGGTTTTGCTAAACGATGCGAAGTCGTGTCCAAAAATGATACTGGTTTCCATAGAATAATAAACTAAGTTTAAACTATTGCTTACAAACATATTAAAGTTGACTAAAACTGTGAACAATAAATGTAGTTAGTATGAAATATACTAGATACAGTTAACGAATTAAAAAAACTAAAAGTAGACTTGACGATCATATTAAAAAAAATATAGAGGTATCGCCCATAAAAACGTAGATGATTAATTAAGCTCACCTGTAATTTCGTACAAAAAAAAAAACCCTTCAGGTCGCCGTCGCAAGCGGACTGGAAAATTTACAGCACCAAAAATAATTACGGACGCCCCAAACTCAGATACATGTTCATTAATATTAAAAACTTTAATGAAAAAAAATATTAAAAGGATCCTCAAATTTATCCTTTTTTCCATTAGACGGGTTCTCCAAACAGAGAAACCTTTAGAGCCGGCGCTCAATTATTTATTTTTAATGAAAACGAAATTTATTAATGAGCGATATGGTGTAAGTATATAGGTATTTTTGCATTCATATTAGGTATAATATAAATGCAAAATATTATGTTGCATTCAATCGTTTTTGTGTTATTATCTACAGCGAAAATTAAAATGGTATTTAAATTGTTATCATTTATTTGTTAATGTTTGACTTAAAAAGCAAATATTAACTTGTATAAATAATTACTGCACTAGGAAACTGTATAAAAAGATGTATAATTAATCTTTCGAAAGATCATAACTTTGTTTTTCTTTAAAAATTCTAACATACATAATTATTTGAACCGCTTATACTTTTCCGAAAAATATTAAATAAGTTAGAGATATGTGAGTGTCACACGAACTGACCTTTGGTCTAAGTCTATTTCTCTCTAGGAAACGTAAATGAGGCCAAGTTGTATCAAAAATAGTAGAAAGAAATATAAAACTCCATTTCCTCTCCACAACATCCCCAGTTCTACGGACAAGAGCCCGGTAACGGGAAATACTTTTTCTTCGCATGGAAAAATAAATATTTTAATCCCCTGGAATGGAAACTTCAAAACGGTCCGAACCTCTCTGCCAATTATAAACAGCGCGTGCGCTCGCCTGTGGAAATTTTTAAGCCTCCTCCTCGCAATGCCTACAATTACACTCAAGGATTGCGAGGGAAAGATATGGGGTTTTTTCATTCGCCCGCCGAGAGAGGGCGGTGCCGGCGCATTATGATTTATTTGCATGGACGGAAAACGGACACGGATAAGTTGGGACTTTTTTCATTTCAATATTTAAATCCGATATTACATCCCAAAAAAATAAATAAATAAACAAAATTGTTTCGAGCTCCGTACCCAAGGTATGAAGTGTTTGTTTGTGTATGTTTATAAGTTAATGTTCTTTGCTTATTACTTAACTTCCCATCTGCCAGTCGTAGTCGCTGTGTTAGTGATCTTAGTCCACAAAAAGTTTCCTAATTTCAAACCAATACGTGAAGATCGATTTGCATGGTAATTGTAATCTATTTCATAATTTAACATTTTAACAATGTAATTTATTTTTAATGTAACTATATTGCTCAAATTATCATAATAATCCATATGTTTTAAATGTTAGTTGTAATAAGTGTAGCGTTGAATGTATTAAGGAAAAAAGAATAGATAATAATAATCACATGCCGACAACGTTAGAGGGATGCCCTGTAAAGACACCGTGGAGACTGGAGACATGTTCTGAAGTTATATTATGGAGATACACTGTGGATATATATTCATTTCCTGAATGCATATATTAATGGTAATCAATTGTGACGAGGGAGCCAGAAAGCATCATTTGCATGCAAATTTATTGTCAAAAAAAATTTTCAAAATATTTTCACGGATTTGGTATTAGGGAATTGCGAGTGCCTATATCAGTAAGCAAATATTTCTTAGTGTGATAGAGCTGGTACTTACAATGTAGGAGATTAATTAGATATACTTGTGAATCAAATTAAATCAAATCAAAAATAGCTTTATTTCGTGGGTAATAAAATTACACTAGTAATTCGTCATAAACCATTGTTTTCGACATTAACATTACGATCCATTCCAAGTGCTGATTCACCTTGAGAAGAATGGGCGGCACTAGTCAAGGGAAATTTAACAAGTTTTGTTTTGCTCTCATTGACAAGAAGGTTATTAATATTTAATCACTCAACTACTTCGCAGATGGTATTGTTTATTTTTTAAAACATGGTTGTAGCCTATTAATCTTAAAAAGTAAAGAAGTACCATCATTAAACTGCACAATAATATGGCCATTCTTAACAAGATGTGGTAGATCATTAATATAAACTAGTGATAGAAATGGTTCAAGAACTGAACCCTGTGGCACACCCATATTGACTACAGATCTCAACTACCTCTTAC
This sequence comes from Eumeta japonica, assembly GCA_005406025.1. Taxonomy (NCBI): domain Eukaryota; kingdom Metazoa; phylum Arthropoda; class Insecta; order Lepidoptera; family Psychidae; genus Eumeta; species Eumeta japonica. The sequence continues at coordinate 207,097 of BGZK01000228.1, forward strand.
CATTAATGTCAACCTTTTGGAGTCTACCTCTTTAATAAGACTCTACAAGTCCAAGCAATCGACCAGTAACACCACAACGATGTAGTTTCCTGATCAACGTGTCATGATGAAAGCAGTCAAATGCCTTGATTAAACCACAGAAAACACCAATTGTGTACCGTGAATCCTTCCAGGCATCAAACATCTGTTGAGTAATCTCAACACCGGTTTCATTTGTTGAGCGTGCCTTTTTGAATGTAAATCGTTTAACTTGCATCAAATTATCATTATAAAAATATCGCAATGACTGATTTACAATAAGTTTTCAAAATTTTTTCTGAGTGTTGGTAGTATTGTTATTGGTTTAAAGTTAGAAGGGTCAGATATACTATAGAATTTAAATAATGGAATATCTTTACTTTCCTTCATTAGATCCGGAAATACAACACAATCAACGCAAGCATTAAAAATCACTACTAGACATGGAGCAATGCAATCTATTATCGAATCAATTATTTTTACAGAAAGGCCATCAAGATCAGCAGATATTTTCATGTTTGAATGCTGTAATAACGTCATTGTAGTAACAGGAGTAAATTCATACATAACACTACAAGTATCAACGTTTCGCTTCAACAGAGATTCAGCGAAAGTGGGCGATGATTTTAGTGATTGTATAGTTGAAACTGGAATGCTAGCAAAGAGTTTTCCAAAAGCAGAGGTAACTTCTATGTCTTTGTTTAAAATTTTATCATCAATTTTTAATTGAAATTGTGTACGACGGTATATGTGTTTTCCAGTTTTACTATTAATTATATTCCCAGTAGTTTCTATGGTATCTGTGCTCTTTTTTATTTTAATCCTGACAAGTGTTGACTTTGTCGCAGCACATACACTCTTAAATACCTTGCAATAATTTATTACACAATTGACAAAACTAACAGAATTTTTATACAATTTTTCTTTACAAAGTGCGCATAATCTACGTCTCTAGTAGGCGTAGATTTTACGCACTTTGAATGCTCATTGTCGTCCAATCACTAAATGGTGAGGTATTACTAACATTAATGTTTTTTGATGTAAAAACATTGTTGCACTCAGATCTAGTTTTAGTTTACAGTGAACTATACAATTCATTAGGGTCCTTACAATATGACAAATTACACACCTTTTTTAAGGCATTAAATCTAAACTGCTCAAGACGAGCTTTCACAGGCACAATTTTGATCTTAGATATAAAATTTTTAATTTCAGAATTAATTTCAAACTAGCTGTACACAATGGTACATAATTTATTTTTAACAGACTTAAAGTCTGGTTTAATATCGGTGAATAGAATATTGAGACAGGATGACTAAGTAGCTATGAATATGGTCGGTTTGAAATATAATAATATATAAATAAAATAAATTCTCTAAATTACAACAATGGGATAAGGATTTAATTCTTGTGCATAAACAAGAATTTTCCAATACATTTATATTAAAATCTCCGCATATAAAAATTAATTTATTATTGTTACTTATTTTGTACAGTACATCCATTACTTTTTATATACGTCACTTAATACAATAAACCGCTTTAGGTCTATGCAAGCCACTTCAATAGCTCGCTCAACAGATAGGCTCACAATATCCGCACGTTCTTTCTATTTTATATAATTTTTAACTATTGTCAGTGAGCCGCCATTCACAGCTTTTTCTCTGCTGAAGGAACTTGCTACCTGGTGCATACTGAAGTTAACCATTAAAAATATGGATGGGTTTGTGTATTTACGTCATGCATATATATCATGTAAATGAACAGAAATCGGGCCGAATTTTCCCATTACATAGTATCAAATATATTTACAATGAGAATAAGAAAAATAACAATAAACATAAAAGATTCAATAAGTTTTGTCGATTATTAATGAACCATACTGTATAATTTGTACACGTGCGCTTATGTCAATCGATTTATATTAATCTAGTGAGTGTCACTATAAATATGATAGTAATCAAAATTCAATATAGCGACAATCAGACGCCATACTGTGAAAAAGACAAACTAAAAGTCGATGACCTATATAAAGAGTGGTGGTATCATTTAATACGTCTTTGAAAATAATTTTTAGGTTTCTCTAATCATTTTTTATTTTGAACTGTCATTTAGGATCTATAATGATTTAAAATTGGTTAGCAATTATTCTCACTTTTAAAACTTAGAAGTAAAACTGTGACAAAATTCCTTTAATTATGTAACAGGACTTATTAGTATGAAAAATAATTATTATAAAACCAGAATGACGATCGTAAAACCTAAAACGGCCATAGAACGAAAAAAGTTTTATATCACATAATATTAAGTAGGTCTTTCAAAAGTAAGAAGATGTTTCTTACACCATTTTATAGCAATAATCACTATTTAAGAATTATGAAACTTGAATCTTTAATTTATAAACATTAATTAATATATAACGTATTATAACAATTTGCAGTGTTAATGACGAGTAAAAGATTTTTATTTATTGTTGAAACAGAGACAAAAAGAACTTGATAAAATTATTATAAAATTTTTATCAAATTTAATAAAAAAAGATATATATATATATATTAAATAAGTAAGTCTATTAAATAAGAATATCATAATATTCTTATTTAAAATATTTGATAGGAATATTATGATATACCTATTTAATCTTTATTAGGTTTTAATCTATACATATAATAAAAGTAGAACAGACCGATGTCTGTACGTTATAGAAATTAAAAAAAAAAACTGATATAGGAGGTCTTTATTAGAGCAACAGAAGCCAAAACAACAATTCTTAGATTTTTTCCTATATGTCTGTCTGTATTTTTGTCACCGTATCACTCAGAAACCGCTGAACGGATTTTGGTAAAATTTTCAATTTGATAGTTTGGGGTCCAACTTAACATCTAAGCTATGTTTCATCTAATTATATTGGGTAGAACCAGAGATACAGCTTGACCTTTCCATATGTCTTTCATACCTTAGGGAGGTCATTTAAAATGATCGTGTAGAAAATATATGAATTAAGGCCATGAACGGTTCTAAAATGGTTTAAATATTGTAGTAGACGCGGACGAAGTTGCGGGCAAACGCTATTACAAATGTCTGTATATTATGAACATTGAAAAAAAAAATAACATGGGGTCTTTGTTAGACTAACAGAAGCCAAAATAAAACAATTTTTAGAATTTCCATCTGTCTGTCTGTATGTTTGTTACTGCATCACACAAAAGCTATTGCATGAAATTAAATGCAGTTTACACCTTTTTATTGCTAGAGGTCTAACTTAAAATATAGACTCCATTTTACCGCAGAAAATATTTTATTCCAAGTGTTTTAAATTCAATATTGCCCGGATCACAAGTTCCGTAGAAACTATTACCCGGATTACTTAAAACTACTAGACACATTTTCATACGGTTAAACTTTGCAAGAAGCGATAATAACACTTCATTGCATTAGAGCTGGATGTTGGAATGAAAAGTTATCGCCGTTGATAGATCATTGATAAGTTGCCAATATACCTATTCAGTAGCGAATTTCTATAACGCGAATGCAGATGGAACCGACTCCGAAACTAATTAGTTGTTCTGAGGACAGTTTAAAAAATCATTTAAATAGGATTTTCAGGGCGATTTTCATTTTAATGAGCTGTTCACAGTTCACAGTTACCTCTGAACGGATCCTGAAATTTTAAAGTTACGTAAACATTTCCACGTTTGAGTGGACGATAAACACTGAGGTGTAGACACGAAAAAGAAATGCAACGATCTAAAGGTCTTTTGATTGATCATCGGCAACAACAACGCTCGAGAGAGGTTCGAGTCCAACGACGGTTCGGTATTGCTATCGCGGGCGGGATCGACATCAAGATCGAGAGTGTGAGATCGTTTCATCATAAAAAATTGGTTGTCTGTAAAGTCGGTTTACGAGCGATAATTTTATGTGATAACGTCACAAGAAAACATTGATGAATAATTGCATACTTTAATGAATTGAATTGAATTATTATCACTTTCTGCAATTGTGTTGTAATAAACAATGGAAATCATATTAACTTTTCACTTCACTTTATAAACAGTTGACAAAACTGCTCACGTGTAGGTTGTGTGCGGCCGCTGTCTCTCTTCTACTCGGACGCATCGGCCGCAATGGCCATGGGAGTGGAAGAGAGATCGCTAGTTCAGAGCTTTCGCTCGCACGCTCGGCTCAGGCGGAACGCGACAATGAGTCATGCTTTTTCGTGCGTGCAACCGGCGTTCATCGATTTATAAGACGTTATCACGTCAAAAAAATTAAAACAATACGTGTGTTTTTGTTATAACGGTACGGGCGCTTCCGTTGTAGATACGAAAACAGGACCGAGGGATCGTGCATGGTAAGTGATCGATGTAAGAGATGAAAAAATTGATCGTATGTCCGTACGGTCGGAGTCGCGGGGGTTTATTATGTTTGTTTTGAACGGAATCGAAATCAAAAACGAAGGCGGGACTCAAATCTGAAAAAGGAACAACATCGGGATCATGGTTGACGGCTAGGTCGGTCGATGTAAAAAATATAATAATTCACTGAATATCAGCACGCAGACAACGGCTGGTTTTAAATATACACGACGACACGTGACGCGGTGTTGTTTCTTTACATACTGTTCGAATTGGTTATATTCGTTATGTTGAAACAAAGAAAATGTAGTAACGTATGTTAGTGTGTGTGTGCGTGTGTGTATACATATGTGTGTAGGTATACATATGTATGTATTGATATCTATGATAGTTTACTTAATATTAAATTTAAAATTGAAAGCTAATTAAAACGTAATGATTTACAAAGTTTCAAACACAGCTATAACGACAGGAAGTGGATTAATTTTAATCTGGCCTTGTTTTCCAGCAGTGTACAACATTTGTATATAATTCAATGTTTCTGGGTACTCTTTGGGGTATATATTAAATTAATTAAAAAAATAACTATTTACTTTATATGTAAAATATTCTACTACTGCTACTCACATTTAATACTCTTATTTATTTTTCTATTAATTTAAAAGCAGCATAAAATATTTCGCAAGGACTATACAATACTTTTCAATGTATAGAAGGTTAATTAAAATTTAATCGCAAAGAATCCTACCGCCACCTTTCAGCAATGCAGTCCTGAACATACAAGCCGTAGGTATAAAAAAAGGGGAAACCTTTTCTCTTCGTCCCTTTGAGAAAAACTGCCCTCTTAAGCCACCCCATTTTACGATCCGCCCGCCCTTCTACTGCGCCGTGGCTAATTTTTGCAAGGGATCCTATTCTCGTACCTGCTTTTAAAAAGCTGGGTGCCGGGTAAATATGTTTTATGAAATGCACACATTCAGCTTGTGTACACTTGTATGTTTATAGATTTTTCGACTTTGGTCTGGGGTAGAACGCGATGTATAAATTAATACTAAAAATTATAATATTATACTGTCCATTATAAACACGCCAGTTACTCAGAAGGGTAGGCAGAGAGCTCGGATTTTCACATGGTAACTAACATTTTTGCATATCTCTCTTGCAAGCTCTTTCACGCAAGGTTTCGAGTCGTTTAAATATTTACGCCCTTCTATGATATTTCACCTATTAGATAGCCATAAGATTTTCTAGGGCGATTCTTGCCGATCCTTCCATAACATACATTCGTTGTAAGTTGTATTGTCAGAGTGTTTTCATTCAACCTTTCCACATGTACTAAGCGCTGCAATGTGACTTTCTCTTCCCCAATCACTACATTTTCTTTTAAACCACACCTCTCTCTGACGTCACTGTTTCTATATTTATCTTTTGAAGACACCCCACGCATACCCAGGGATCCACTGCGTTTATTCTACTTTAATATTTCTTCTCTCTTATCCAGCCGAAGGTTAAAACTGTTACCATTCTTAACATCAGTAAGACCCTATTAACTTTTTTCCGCATTTATTTTCTTTTGATATCCGCCATCTATTGATGTGTCGCACTCAGTCATACTTTTGTTTCTTTCAAACACCTTGTCCTCAATTTTGTTGATATTTACTTTCATACATCGTTTTTTAAGGAGGTACCAATGATTCCGCATTTAGAATAGTTATACGTATACCGTTCGCCTGCAACTCGCAAGCTAATGACACAAATATTATATATACAGATTGCTGATCCGTTGTTACTACACACACACACACACACACACATACACACCCTTTAAAATTACACAGGCTTTCCATGAGTAAGTTGAATTGCAGTAATGAAGCTACACATTCCCATCTGACACTTCTACAAGCGTCAAACCTGTCAGCGTATGCCTCGTTTATTTTGACGCAGGCACTGGAGCCGATATAGAGCCGGATTGCAGTGCGTTTGTCAATCTATTACTCAACACCGTGCACGGTTAGAATTTTCCCTTCTTTATCACTTTATCATAGGGTTCTTCTAGATCTACAAAAGTAAAGAATTTGCACGTCTCATCATTTTGGAATCCCCTTTATGCTTCGGGATTTCGAGAAAGTATATATAAACACACACACACACACACACACACACACACACACAGAGATATACAATAATGAACATTTATGCCAAATAGAAATCTGTGGTCTCTATACCTCTACCAAACGAAGTGAGCTTATGCACATACTTTGTACTGTATTCAATATGTATTGCATTCAATATCTATATTATATATATCGTATTGTATTCAATACAGGTGATAACGATAAGAATTAGCTGTCAATACTTAGATTACTTTCACGAAATCTATATGCGAAACAATTATATGGACGAAACGTTCAGCACCTTAAGTTTTATTAATGAATTGCGAGAGCGAGAGCAATGAAATGAACCGCTTATGTACTTAGCTTATCATTTATGTAAAGTTAAAAGCTTATTTATTGACAAGTAAATTTATCTAAAGAAACAAAATCCAAGGGCAGGCAAAGGGGGATATCAAAATAGCCCCTTTGCCTGTCCTTTATTTTTAAATTCTACAAAATTTAGTCCAAAAATTTAGGTACAAGTACAAATACTTCTACATAAATTTGGAAATGATTTAATGTAGAAGAATGGAGCTACGACAAAAGCTCCGTCCGTAAGCTTTACGTTCATTCATTTATTTTATATTCATTTATTATGTTTGATTGTAAAGTTACTACATCAAGTACACCTAGCTGAAGTTGTAAGCGGTGTAGCTAACAAACTTATGAATATAACGATAACTTTCGAAGTATATTTATTTTTTTTCCCAATTACTGTAGTCGTTATGTGTTTAACATGCGTGTGAAATTAACAAGAAGCTGAGAATATGGCCTTTATGCAATGTCGCTTTTATTCGTGTGATATTCTTTGACATCATACTAGATTTTGTTCGCGGTTTCGCCCGCCTGAACTTAGAAAAATTCATTGGTTTTTTTATGTCCATATCTACTGTAATTTTAGTTTCGCTTTCGCTTCAGATCCTGGTTTCGCTCTCGTTTTCGATTTTACTGTCGATTTCGTATTTCAAATTTCCTTCTGCCTCATTGTTGTGTTATTTTAGTATATTAAATATAAATATATTTTGTTTTTCTTATATTCTTTTTCATATGTATGTATTAAACCCATATATTCATATATACGTATTGAAATGGTTGAGATTGTCAAAATTTATAAAAAGATAAGACATATGAGGTGGTGCATTTTTTGAGTTAAAATTTTTTGTAATAATTTAAAATCATATATATAAAATAAGCGTTTCAAAAGAGATCACTTAAAGCAAATATGTACATGAAATTTTGTATAAGCATATATAAAAGTTTCTTATATCTTGGTGCGTTTTTAATTAATGAAAATGATTATTTACAGACATTTGCAATCCTTCATGATGATTACGAAAGTATGAAGTCCGTGAATAGTTTCAGTAAAATGTCCTATGTATTGTAAAAAAGCTTGCGACAAATCTAGTTCAAAGTCGTCGACTGTTATAAGACATCAGTCTCTGATAAACGAATATAAATTTATTTGATTCGCTTATTTCTTTTCAAATTTTATCTCTGCCTTTTTTTAGGGCTCCGTACCAAAAGGGTGTTTGAACCGTAACCGATATCCGGTGGTAAACCTTTTACAAAATGTGTGTTGCCATAGCGAATATCTTGATAAAGAATAAAAAAAGTATAAAATTAAAGTGGGTGCTATATAAGAAACATAATTTTTAAGATTCTTTGTTTTTGCTTTATGGTAACAACAAAACATACAAACGTTTAAATTGGTGTAATTATTAGATTTAAAGGGTTATAGCCCTTAGTACGTGAGTGCGACTCGCACTTGACCGATTATTTCCTTAAATTTAAGCGAACTTCAATACAGTTATTTAATTCTGATTGAAGTGCTTGATTTTAACTTGATAGATACAGACGCATCAGTGTACTTTTTCTTATTTAATCATGTCGACACGTCACAATTAGTGTCGTTATTTGTCGGCAGCGTTATTTACAAATTTGAATGACGTATTCAAGTAAGTTCAAATTAAGTCAAATCCATTAACTTGTTTAGAAATTGGTCAAAATAACGCGAAAGTGATATATGATATATGATAACCAGTGTAGTATTTTTTTTTTTACATCTTGTATTATACATCAATTCTATTGTACAATATCAAATTGCAAAACAAATTCAAAAAATCAAATTTAAGTACTTAATATTTTCATTTAAACGGAATCATTTAATTTTATTATTCATATGAAAAAAAATAACGTTAGGATAAGAGCACATGGCGCAACACAAAGGCCGGTCGTATTTTTGTGATAAGTCAGATTTATTGAAACAAGAGCCTCCTTGCCCTGAAGGCGCGCCGCCTTCTGCAGGGGACGGCGCTCGCCTAACTGGAAGCGGACTCGGCTTAAACATAAAGAAATATTCATTAAATAAATGTATTAATTTTTTCTATATTTTCTTAAAAACCTTAACACTGACCCCAACTGTCCTCACAATTCGCTTTACTGCGGCCAGTTTGTATAGTTTAGGGATTTTGTCTTTTTTCCATGCTTCCTATAAAGTGTTGTAATTGTCTATTATCGTGAATGATATAAACAATAAAAAATGTGATTACATTGAAAAAATTGGTTGGTTTGTTTATATTATAGTATATAACTTTCATTGCCTTTTCTCAAAGGGTGTTTCTTAAAAATGTTTATTGAGGCAAAGTGCATTTTTAAGCGCAGTACGTGGCGTCTCGATATGATAATTTTCCATAGATGTGTTTTTTTTTTTACAATCATTGCACTTGTTTTGCTTCTTTTTGTGATAATAAAGAATTATCTTGTTCAATTATTAATATTATGTATCCGGTTAAGATTACTCAAACCAGCGCTGGTTCTAAAACTGCAAATTCCTGACAATCTTTTACTTGTCAAACTGAGAGTAGATGACTAAAAATGTAAAATAAATATATAAACAAGATATCGTAAAAACTAGAATAACATAAAAGCGATCACAGCTTATTGAAAACCAATCAAAGCTGATTAGATGGTATAATTCGTATAATTATACTTATTGCAATTATTTGTACGGGGATACATCAGAAATGCTACTCAGCTGAAATACAAAATCATCTTCATTGGCATTTCAAACCTAAGGGAATAACGCCACCTCGCGGCAAACTAAAAATCCATCAGCTGCCTTAAATGATTATTTTTACATTACATAGATACATACTTTTGGGAAAATCCTATTAGAAAGAGAGAGAGTACTCACACTCTCATACCTTCTGTGTCCAACATACAAAGAAGATGTTTTTCAGTTAATTTTATACATCTAATTTACGCTCTTAGTTCACAAACTTGATTTGTGAATTTTCAGTATTAATTCTTGTAACATTATTTATGATCTATACAGAACTTTCTTTATAGATGATCATATTACTAGTGTTAGAACATTAGTTCTATTGTACTTTGGTTTCACCAGCATGACAGGTTAAAGAGGTATATGTCAACACCGGTCTAGTATAAACCATTTCAAATGGTTTGTACTAGACGAGTGTTGACATATACCTCTTCTGATTTTGGTCCGACACAGATTGTCTAGACGAAGACGGAATTTGATTTAATAAAAACCCTGATATTACGAAAGTGATGTCAGAGGAAAAATCGTGTTTTGGTCTAAGGAAGCATCTAAACGTAGTCGACTAATCAGACACATTAAGGTGTCCCTCGGTATAGCCCTCGGGATCTATAGCGCATTCCACAGAAGAGGTATAGGCGTGATTGGGCGTGTTAGAAAGTGTGTTGTTGACAAGGAGCTAGATCTATTTTGTTTGTGTCAAATTTTAGTTACCGTATTGCTAAAAGATACCCTTTCACAACTCCTTCCTTCGATGAAAGCTCTTAAAACTAAAGTTTTAAGAGCCTTCTTTTAAGCTTTAAGATAGCTTAAAAGCTGTCTCCATTTGCCCAGTGTACCTACACTAGGCAAATGTAGAACACAAACACTTGGAGGTTGCTTACGAGATTTGTCATCGCCACGTTCACGACTGGTGGCTTAATGTGCTCTCGGATGCACAAAACGAGAAGTTTAATTTGACTTAAAATCTCACTGGTCGTTGATGCTTATCGAAAGGGTCCTTGAAATAATACCGTAACGCTGCTCAGTGATTATACTTCTATACTGGAAGGCTGGCTTATAATGCTTCAAGGAGCTTTTCTGAATTTGCCGTAGGTTTTGAAAAAAAAATAGAAAAAGAAACTTTTGACATGATGAGCTTATAATATAATGTCGATCACATGAACTATCAACATAATTGTCAACCGTCGCCAGTAATAGCTATAAATTTAGGGCTTTTTCCATATAAACCTAGCAGTATACCTCCTCTTTGTCTTGCGCATCGTATTTTTTCCCCATTACATTTTCATTTTATCCCACATTTTCCCCTAAAGGAGGGCGAAGATAATAAAATTTTTCCCTCAGCTCGCGTCTCTTTTATTTATGGGGGTGGAGTTTTGAATATGTTTTGGTACGGATTCGTAATGGGGCGCATTATTAGGGATGTTTTTTTGAGATTGCGCCTTAAATATTATGCCATATATCCTTTTGCAATATATCATATTAATTAATGTTTTCATTTTAAATTCCTTTATTAATTTATCAATCGAAATTTAATGTCGCATGTGGCTTTGCCTACAACGACGTCAGATGAATATATCTACAATTTCAGTAAAGTCCTTATTCAGATATTGATTTCAGTTGTGTCAGCGATTAGCGGAACGGCAAAAAGTCATCAAACAGAAATCATTAATATATCTTTTATTTTATTCGTCCATACGAACACGGAAAATATTAATTATATAATTCTTTCCTTAGAAATAAAATTTTCTTTTATAAAATCACTGTCCACAGCGGATCGTATAGCTCATGCATTTATTTCTGCAGGGCCATCATCAACATTGCAATTGAACCCGAGAGGAAAACTAAAGCTTCAGTGTGACCTTGAGCATATGAAAAGGATTTCTAAAGCTTTTCTTCAATTTCGTTTTCTAGTGTAATTCATGTATGAGACACAGTTTCAGAATCCTCTGCGCATATCTCCTTGTTCCTTAAAAGTTGTTTCTTAGGTACATGTTAATGAATGTCGTGAAGGTCGTGGTTTGTGTTATCAAAACTGAAACAAAATAAAACTTATGTTAATATTGTTTTATGACATAAAACTAAAAACAAACAATCAGATTATCGTACTAAGTAAATAAGTATTTCTAGGAGAGGATGACAAAGGTGATAATATAATCTTGTTGATGATAGGAAAATAATTTTACACTAATATGTTTCCATGTATCATGATGACAATGAACTACATACTTTTTCTGCTCAAGCTTTTTGCATGCGAGGCAACTCGAAATTTAATTAAACAGCTTGTCAAACTTTACATACGCACCGTACACAAAAATCGGGCCGTGGACCACGTAAAGCAACAAAACAATACGGTTCCTCGAGCGAACGCACTTACATTAGTGTCGGCTGCGCCACCCCTAAAACATTAGGGGCGAAAATTTTCTCTCGACGCTTAAAAAGCATTAATAACCTTCACTTCCCTCTCGCCCCTCCCCCTTCGAGGCTCGCGCCATTTTCCGAGAGAGAGTCCTTCGTTCATTAAAACTGTAGAAAAACACCTCCGGGGGGCGGCGCGGCGGAGGGCAGGCGCTCTCCCGGGGGGCGCCCGGAGGTGGCTCCCCCCCGCGGGCAGTCTAAAGAAGAAGAAATATGGATCAATAAAGAAGTAGCTGCCGTGCCCAATGGTGGTCCGCAGAGCCGCGCACACAGACGTCAAATTTTGCACTCACACGGACGACGGAACGAGGTGGCCGCGCCAAAAACGGCGTCTGTGTGCGGGGGGCTCTTTGTGTTCGAGAATAAAAAATTGTCAACTTGAGAACAGCGCCTTGGGGTGGAAATGCGATCGGGCGCGCCCGCTTCGGCGTTTAGGTTTTATTCGCGATCCGCAATTAGGGGCGAGTGTACGCGGGACATGACGGGGAAACTTTTAGCGAGTTCGTTATGAACGATAAGAGACTGCGCAAAAATGGCCAGGATACTTTGTCGAACTTAACTTAAGTATTGAAGCAAAATAATTTTTTATATTAAATAGAATTAGCCAAAGTTTTATTTTGAATAATCATTACATTAAAATAATCATGTTTTTTTTTATTCATTAATATGATCGTTTGCCGAAGCGTAAAACGTACGATAATACGATAGTGGTATTTTTTTCTAAAGCATAATATTTGTATGTATTGGTACCCGATAAACCATTGAAATTTATTTATTATAGCATTAAATTAAAATTTCTGTTGTTGTTGAAATTTAGACTGTTCTTAAATATTATTCAATTCTTTCCGCGATTCATTAAATCAATTAAATTTGCTTATTAAAGTAATTAACCCTTTAATGAGTAATATTTATTTTATTGTAAATTAATTAATCATGATTCGAGGAAAGGCCTTGCAGCTTCAATAAATTATTTAATTTCAGACAAGGCAGACGTTCTAACGACATCTAAATAAGTAGGACTTATTAGATTTGTCTAAGTAAGTTTTGACTTGAAGCATACATTTAAGAGCAAAATTACGTGTCACTTAATAAAGAAACACATCAATTACAGGCTGTAAAACTTTTTAAAGATTACCGTGTTGAAGAAATGGTCTTAAAAAACAATAACCGATATCGTTCTTCAAATACAATTTTTTATAAGGTCTTTAAAGGACAAACTAGAATGTGAACTGCCACACAGTAGGTGATCACCGTCACCCATGGACACCAATAACCCTACGGAAGTCACTAAGCTTAGTCGGATTTTTAGATCAGAATAGGTTTTTATTTTTTTCTTATAATTAAAGTTATAGAATTATAAGAGTAACATGTATTAATTTATTTTTGTATATACGTTGATTTCATTTATTCATCGTATTTAAGCATAAACACACTAAAAGAAAACAAATATTATGTTGCCATACGCAAAATCGAACATACCCTCTCAGATATGAAGCAAGTGCGTGTAACATCAGCCAATATGAGTGGCCTATCAATTCTGTTACACCGGTTACACTCGAAATCATGTCGTCGGAATATAAAATTAAATATTTTAAATATAAGTAAATAATTAATCAGACCAAATGAAAAATGTTATATTTTTAATTGGAGTGATAAAATTTTTATTAAGTAGGTAATAAAGTAAAAAACAATCCCAATTTGAGCATTAAAAGCGAACTTTCCTCACTAATTTGATTAAACACATATGTGGAGTTTTATTGAATTTAGTAAAATGAAAATACTTATAAATATTTTTATCTTCAATAAAATAATCTTCTAATACTATTTATAATAACTTCGATAACTAATAATTTTTACAAAAAAAAAATCTAATTAAAAAAAAGATTTAATCAGTAATAAGAATACTAATTTAATCTGCAACCTACGCTTTTGAGGATTAAAAAAAATATGTTGTTGATATTGTGTTAAAAATTTGGGAATATTAGTCACCAACGGCGGTGAGTCAGTGGGTAAAAGCTATGCTTCAAACAAGAAGATATCGAGTTCGATTCTGACCATAAGCGAATTGAGTAATTACTTTTTACTTTAAAAAAAAGCTATTGCATTCTAGACAATGTTCTTTCTCAGCTCTGAGCGCGCAAGAAGGACTTCTAAGGTTCGAACTTCTCAATTAATGAAAAGTTTGTGGGAGGGGAAAGGATTTATGGGTGGAAGGGTATGCCAGGGCAGCGGAGAGATTAAAATAAAAATAACAAAAAATTGGAGTACAACCTCAGCACCAGACTCTCACTACATTATGTGTGTATTGTATTATATATTATTTTGTGTGTGTGTGTGCGTGTACGTATCCGCGTGCGTGTCCGTGTCCGTGCCCGTGACGTGTCCGTGTCCGTGCCGTGTCCGTGTCAGTGTCCATGTGTTTGTACGTGTGCGTGTCCACGTGCGTGTCTGTGTCCGTGTCTGAGTCCGTGTCCGTGTCTGAGTCCGTGTCCGTGTCCGTGTCAGTATCCATGTGCTTGTACGTGTTCGTGTCCACGTGCGTGTCCGTGTCCGTGTCAGAGTCCGTGTCCGTGTCCGTGCCGTGTCCGTGTCAGTCTCTGTGTCCGTGTCGTGACCGTGTCCGTGTCCGTGCCGTGTCCATGTACGTGTGTTTGTGTGTGTGTGTGTGTGTGTGTGTGTGTGGTGTGTGTGTAGTGTGTGTATGTTTGAGGTGCACTTTTTTACATTTGGCTAAATATAAAATGACATACATACTTACATACGCCAAGATAAAGGACAGGCCGCGATAATGCTTTTGCCAAAACTGATGCGGCCATCGCGATTGCCGTCTTACAGCATTGTAATAAAGTCCACAATCATGTCATGTAATTATTAATAAAATCGCCGCGTTTGCAGAGAGCGTCCTAAGGAAGCGGATATACTTATTTATGTGGCTTGATTTACGAACGCGAAATTTATTTGTGTGTCCGCGGCTCGCGTTTACTTTATTATCACCACTGCGAAGCGAGTTTATACACATTCTAGATCGGGTATAAGTAAAGGCTCGCTAAATTTGACATTTTTGTAGATAAAATTATTCGTCATTGCGATTTATAATAATATTTAGATTTTTTATTATTATTATTCATTACGTAATGAACAATAATAATGATAAAAAAATTGAATTTCAGTACATCCGTTTACGATGAAACTTCTGTGAATTGTTTTATATGCCCACACAAATGTTTCTGATAAAAAGATTAAAATAAAAAAAAAGATAGCATGCAAATTAAATGATAAAACCCTTTTCCTAAATTTACATTGGCACGATAATTTGATTCATCATGAATTCATTCAATAATTGATCACTGAATTAAAAAAAAAATTGACCACAGTAAAAGTTATTTTTTTAAATAAAAGAAATCCCACTTTTTATTTTAAATATCTTTTTTTTCTAAATCAGAAAGGCTTCGGTGAATGAGCTGAAAATTATAGCAGTCGTTGGCGAGCTCGAAATTCATAGATATCGACATTTATTGTATTGGTTCATTCGATATTCATATGTGAGCAGTTATGAACTCCCACGACTTATAAATGAAAATATGTTCATTTATAATATGTGTGAACTTTGCGGTTCATCATTTATCGCGTTGTAATACAATAATATACCATCATAGTGTATGCGGTTTGTGGTTTGATTTTTTTCCTCTTCGAATGCACAATTGAATGTATTGCAATTGATAAATCCATTAATTCCTTAATAAAAATTGCATGCACCTCACCATATGGCATTTTATGAACGACATGCATTGGTCCCATATTCTCTATGGAATGCTTGGAAACTTTGTTGCATGTCTGCAGAAAATTTTCTACTCTGAGTTATGGTAGGGAAATATAAAAGGGTGCAAAATATTTATTTAAATTAACAATACCAATGTTATTAATGTCTTTATTTTTACGAATAATTAAAATGTACACTGCACAGTTTTCATTTGTTTATTTCATTTTATTTAATTTTGGGTATTTTAGTCCCTATGTACTAGTGACTCCGTCATGAACGTTTATCTCGTTCAATTTATTATAAGTGTCATTTTTTTTTAAAAAAAAGCAAGTTCGGTCGCGCGCTTTCGGCGCCGGCGCATCATCTGCGCCACAACGTCATTACCATGGTTGCGTCATCAGACAATCAATAACTTTGCAAATATCCGCTGTCCTATATTTCTCCAAAAATGAATATGCGAGTATATAAAACGAAGCCTGTCTGGAATTATAATTGTGAAGTTCACATACTCGGCGGAAAACGGTATTCTTATAGCTTTTTGCATCATTAACCGAAGGAACAAAACAATATAATGTGCTGACGCATCGGTACAGCGGAGCGTGACATCATCAGTCTCCTTGGGTTAAGGGCAGACCGCTATTGGGGGTAGACGAACAAAATAATATACAAAAATACTTTTTATATTTATGTGTCAGTAAATTTCTTGGTCAGTTTGTCATTTTATTGTTTTATATTCGCATCGACTCCTTTACTGTAGAAATGGGTAACGTAACATTTTGCTGAACATTAAGAATTTATATGAAAAAACTACGTAATTATGTTTTTGTTTGTGTATTTTATTTTTTAATATATTTTTCTTATAAATGTAATTAGCTGCTTCATTTTTTTCCCATATACTGCAATTTGAATTTGTTTATAAATGTCTATTTATATTACTTATTTTTCCTGTTTGTAGATGATCCGGGTGCGTTCGCGTCGGTTGAGCGCGGCTGTCTCTCACAATGATAGCGGCCGCGGTCTGCGAAGAAATATGTCGAGCGGGGCAAGACGTCACAGAGCTGCATTCTGTGTTTTGTATCAAAAATATTTCTTGATAATATTTCTTTATATCAAAAATATTTACAGGGAATATGGTAATCGTTACCAGACCGCTGCAATACTCCGACGCAAAATTCAGTGCTAAGTATTTTATATATTATAAAAACTCATTAGATATTTTGCAGAAGAGAGATTATAAGTTGATTTTATTGATTTACAATGTAATTGATTGTTACAGATTAAATTTTGCTTCGATTTTCGATACGAAGTTCCTTAGTGCTGCTTACGGTAGAAGTTGACCAGTAGAAGTGGTAACAACGAAAAAGCGTTACGCCTCTCTATACAAATTTCTCTCTCTCTGAATATCTCTCTCATAATATTTATTATTTGCTATGTTTTGATATAGTTTAATAGTCACTATTTTATTTTCAATAAATCAATATTTTTTTCCTAAAATATTAAATGAAATTCTTTTATTTTATTTTTAACTTTGAATTATTTACATTAAAAGAAGGTTCGTTTTTTTTTGTTATAGTATATGGTTTTTTTTTATTATAATATAAGATGTATTTTTATTAATGTTATGATTTCACTAAGAAATGTTCTTTTTCAGTAAAAAATTAGGAGTTACATTATAACTTAAAACTAAAGTATTTTAAACAAAAAGAAATTTGTACAAAATAAATTTAAAGAAATATGTCATTAAAACAGAAGATCGTTTAAATAAATTTAATTATATAGCAAAAGTACACGTGGTGAAAAGCATTTGTTACCTACTTATATTTTATTTTGTTCAAATTTAGTTTTAATTTTTGAAACAAACAAAAAGTGATAGAAATCCAATGATGTATATTTTTTATAGATTAAATTGAAATAGTTAAAACGATAAAATTTATTTCTTCATTTTATTAGGCGCTAATCGACATAAAATATTTTATGAGTAATAAATTCATTTTGTATATTTGCCTGTCACTTCGAATCGTAAGATAATTTGAAAGTTTAATTTTTTATCTACTATGGAATGAGACGTATATTGAATACGAAAAAATAACAAGAATTATCTTCAATTAGAGAGAGGGCTGTGTTTTAGAACAATCAAACATTAAATTAAATTACTCTGTTTAGTTTTTCAATACGTACATCTTTGTTTTTATAAGAGAATGAAAATAATTAATGGCAACTTGATACCAAAAGCATACCCAAAAAAATTTGGTTGCCTGTAAAGTCGGTATACGGGCGAAAGTTTTACGTGACAACGACTTTGAATGGTAAAATCATTTTAATGTGAATATTCATTCGTATAGTAGGAAGAAGGATGAAATAATAGTAACAATTTAAAACATTTATTTATACAAAGAATTATATTTAAAACATTAATTTATACAAAGAATCTCGCACTGAATTTCATATTAACAAAATTTTATTTTTACCTTTACACATACATACGTATTTATATACAAATATACATACAATAACTTGCAATACATTTGCAAGCTATGCACTAATTCTCTAGTGCTGCGCGCGGCAGACCGATCATAGTTGAGTGGGAGAGACGCAAGGCATTCGGCGGGCCTCTCTCGTTCGGTGACTCATCGTTACGTTACCGAGCGTTACATTTTTCATAAGTGACTCCCAGGCGCAACCTAATTTAAGACGTTGTCACGTCAAAAGAAATAAAACCCCAAAATGACTATAACGTATTACAACGTTGTTTTTCTATTGTAAAACAAATAGAGCTTATAAAAGTCGTGCACAACAACATTATCGGAATAAACACGGGCTAATAAAATTTGTGTTGCCGATAGCGGATTTTATATTAGTAATAAAATCGGCAGTTAACCTAGATGCGGCCCTGAGCAAGACACTGCGCTGTCCGGAGCCGGCGGGCTGAGGGGCGGGGGCGGGCGCGCTCAGGGGTCCCTGTTGGGGGGCGAAGTGAAGGGGAAGGGGGCAGTCCGTCGCCAAAACGCTGCTTTTTACGTTACGTTCCGAATCAGGGGTACGGCACGTAGTTCTCGATGAATTGTAGAGCTCTGATTTTCAAGCGGTAACATCATTACGCTCATTATGTACATTGATAACTGGTCAGACTTTCTATTGTCGATTGTCATAAAATATCTGAGATTTCAATCGCTAATTACTAGGAGGATAATAATGCGATAACAACGGTTGAGGTCGCAATGGATTGAGGATGTCTGTTGAATTCGTTTTGATAGTGAGGTCGTCGTTGTATAAAATTATAAACTAGTGTAGCGTGATAACGCATTTAGTTAAAACATCGATTTGGGTGTCGCTATAAAGATCTTAAGGAAGACTATTAGAAAGCAAAGTAAAACAATAACAATATTTGCCAAGATATATTTTAAAATCGGTATCAAATTCAAAATTGTAAAAAAAATTATCGTCTCCTATGCGTCATAAATATGCGCGAAATTATGGTAAACCCAAATCTGAGAAAAACTCGTACCAGAAGGAATGTGAACAAACTAAAAAGTCCAGTGCCGAACAAATGTCAGAGCTATTGTTATTCCGACGTTTTCACGGAAAATCTGTAGCATAGACCTTGACTGTGTCTTTGCAAATTTTTAATTTAAATGTTTGTGCACGCAAAACAAATAAACGAATTTTATTATAAGATCAAAATAACAGCTAAAATGGTGAATATTTTCCAATTAAGCGAAAATTATCAATGATACCAATAAAAATCCTAAGATTGCCACAAAATCTGATATAAGAAGGTGTGGGAGATGGCTGAACTTTGCAGTCTAGGGATAAAATAGTGATCAATTACAATAACAGTCCAGTCGCTTGAATGAATTGTATGTGTTCCAGGTGTTAATTTATCAAATCGTAAATATAATTTGATTATATAATATTTATTTATTTATAATATAAATACCTTACTTTATAATTTGATTATAAAATAAAGTATTTAGAAAGAAAAAAATATTATCAACAGTAAAATAAAATTACACCTCAATATTGACTGATATTTGTGAAAATGTGGGGGTCTTCATTAGTATCATGCATTTATAGTTTCTTGTTTTATTTTTATTGACAAAAATTAATATTTTTGTCAACAAATATATTGACGAAGTAAAAAGTTCAATGGAATTAGTAAATTTTTGTCTAACTTGTTATGAAAGTGCTCAACGATTGAAAATTTTTTATCACTTCTTATCATCAATTGTTTTTCTCGCTGTACACGAATATGGGAAAATTTGCATATCATTGTATAGGTAATTTAATTAAGATTAATTTTTTTATCTTCAAAAAAACTTTCAATGTATTAGAAACAAAAAAATTACTTCAAAATACTTCAGAATACTTTTTTTTTCAATCAAGAAAATAGATGTGTAAAACTTGCCAACACCATCATTTGTGAAAAAACTATCAATTTAGTTTTTTTCGTATTAGCTTTTGCATTACAGCAAGTAGTTTCCTACTGAAAATGGTTGTATGATTTGGTGTCATTACATTATAATTAATAAAAATATACTTTTAGAGATATGAGTCGATTCAATAAATGGGGTTTTGTACTTTTTGGTAATCTTTAATAACGACCTTTATTAGTAAGTAAATCAATCTCATCGTTACTCGTCTGTTTTAAGGTTATTGGGTTGTAATAGTTGCAATAATATACTCTAGATGGTATGATTCAATTTTTCTTAATTTCTTGTCAAAAAATGAGATGAGTCTTATAAGGCGTGTGCTTTTCACTTTTTTCTTGTAATTAATTTTACTTTTAGCTTTTTTCTTATTTTAGATTAATATATATACCTAGTTAAGATTGTTATTATT
Organism: Eumeta japonica; assembly: GCA_005406025.1. Classification (NCBI taxonomy): domain Eukaryota; kingdom Metazoa; phylum Arthropoda; class Insecta; order Lepidoptera; family Psychidae; genus Eumeta; species Eumeta japonica. The sequence continues at coordinate 227,701 of BGZK01000228.1, forward strand.
ACTAAAAATACTAACAATTAGTATTCAAAGCAACACATTAGCTACTCATTATGTTAACGAGCCATTAACAAAAAAAATTGCAAATTATCTATAAAAATAGTTGGTGAGTCACTGTTGCGGTCTAGTACTCCATGATGATCTAGTGCGGGTCGAGGCACTGTTATGAAACTTTAACGTTTTTTTTGAACTTAGTACATTTATCGGATCAACGCCATTGTTATCAAAACTTCTAGACATATTAAAAGTATCAGTGAAACTTCTGTTATTGAAGATTTATTATGAGGCCAAAGAATTTCACATGTACGTTTAGTCGATATATCTATACACACTCTGGCTTGGCTATCGATATACAAATATCGATATATATAGATATATCGATACCTATAAATATATCGATACACACTCTGGCTTGGCCATAAATGGTTGCGCGCCTCTGCCTAAGAAGCCGTGAGCGACGCCGCCTCAAGAATGCTACAATTTTCCTGAGTTTTCCATTTCTCGTCTCCCTCGCTCTCCCGCCCCAACCCCTCGTTTCCTCTTCGACCCTCAGGAAGGTAGAGTAAAAACCTTAAAATCTCCTACCTACTTGCATTCTATCATCACGAATTTATGGGGAAACTGTATACATTAATATAATGTTTTAATTGTTTTATTTTACAAAAAAAAAGGATTGCCGAAAAACTTCTATCTACGCCTTCAAAGCCACAGAACGACTGTAAACATTAACTGAATTTTCTATGTATAACTATTGTATTTAAGAAAATTTGTCCTTATTGCGTATTTTTGATCTTCTATTTTATAACAATTCTATAAATCCATTACAACTATAAATAATACATCAGATAATAATGCGTTTTTTAAGTGTTTTACATAAATTATGTGCATAATTCAGAAAGTCGCCGATCAAAAATTTGTTCCCGACGAAAATGAACAAAACACAGCAAAAGCACTCTTAGTATCGTAACTCACATTTTCTCCTCGCAAAACAAATCTCTTGTGTTGGTAAGAAACGTAAAAATGACTTCCAATGGTCCGATGTCCACTACTACAGCATAAATGAAAATAGTCCCTGTATTATGATGCTGTAAAATCCAAATTTAAATGAAAAAATTCTACACTTACACACGATTTCGTAATGGACGTCATTGGAAACATTTAAATTGTAAGGGTTTAAAACTTTTACGCTATTCCGTGCCTTAAGCGATGTATAGAATTAAGGTCCAATATCGTCTACCATAGTATACAAGTTACAACCTTTTCCGATTACAAGTCTATGGTAAGACTGTGTGAGAGTATAAAACTCCAAGTGTCGGCTCCCAAGCCCACCCCCCCACTTCTTTGCTGCGTTAATTTACATTTTAAATTGCACTTACATAACGGAACGGCGACTTGGGTGTTTTGTAGCGGCCCTTATTATATACGACGTCTGGAAGGTGTATTATACGTACCTGTACAAGGATCTGAGATGGTGTGCATTGTTCTGGTGTCGGGGAAGGACGCCAGTTTTGCCCTTAACAGACGCTTGAAATTCATTATCAGTCATTTAAATAAGTACAGAAATAATATATATATTTTTTTACTGCAAGCGTTTTTAATAAATTTAAACCCCTGTTCCGTATATTGAATATGGTTAAGAAATGATAATAATAAAATAAGCTCACGCCTAGTTCCCAGAAGGGTAGGCAGCGACTATAAATTTCCGTATGTTACGATCTTTGCATATCTCTCTTGTCTCACTAACATTCATAAATCTTTTCATGCAAGTTCGTCGATTTCGGATGCTTAAAATTTAGCCCTTTTATAATATGCCACTAATATTGTCTGCATAGGATTTTCTGGGCGATGGTTAATATACGTGTATGCAATTTAACCTTCCATCTATTATAGATGCCTGTCAATTGTTGTGCATGGATTGATACAATTTATTGTAGTGCATTATAATCAACATTACTTGTTATAATTTCATTGTTATTTAGTCCATTCCTTTTATCTAATGTACATGTAAAATATTTTATTTTATTTTTTGTTCCCTATGTGTGCTTAAACCATTAATCAGGTTTTGATGAAACTCTGGTGATATATTATACAAAAGACAAGAAAAGTTTCTTACAGAAAAAAGGCTACCAGTATTCGGTTTCATTCACATATTCGGACTACTGAATCGAACTATCTGTTCTAAGACTTATTTCATTAATAAAATGCAACACTATCCCCGAATAAAATGGACTACTAATATTTGTCCCCGAATTTGTTTAAATCGGAGCTTTAATCAGTAGCTGCATCGGAATTGAATGAGGGCGGAAACCAGGATTAGAATCAAGAACGTAACTGAGCAGAGGTGGATGAAGCCGACTGCGGAACAAGAGTCAGAGTCAAGATCGTGACCTCAATTTGCAATCAGGAATAGTATCTGAATCGGAATCGAGATTGATAAATAATTATAAATGAAGGAATAATAAAGGACATAATAAATGAAGGAATCCGGATAGAACTGGATTGAAACCTAATAATAAATAAAATAATGATTTCCGATTAATATAGATAGCAAAAGCAAAATTAAATTTGGAAAGGGCTGTTATTTATCAGAATATCAGAAAATGACCAACAAATAAAATTTTAAAATATTTTTATTAACCACGTATTTACTAAACTTTTCGCAATATTATAATAGTGTAGTAGCACGTAAAATGTCTATGCTATGAATAAAAGCGAATTTTTAATGCACATGCAAATAATTATTAAAAATAAAGTAATAAAAGGTGTGGATTAAAATTAGAAGTACGGTGGATAGTCTAAATTAAATCAAATGATTACGTTTGAAATATTAAAAAAATAAGTTTAGTAATAGTAATATATGCTATATGCGATGATTTATTAAAATTAAAATATATATAAATAGATATCTATTACATACGGTAATTAAATGATATTTTGTATAAATATATTACTAAGCAAGGGATAGAGATATAAGACTAGGGAGGTTCCCGTAATTTCATAGTGTGAATTTTATATGTCGTTGGCGAGCGTGTCGTAAATTCATCAATATTATCCATTCTCATAACACGTCTAAAGAAGTATAAATTCAAAATATCTAAAAACATAAGAATATATATGACCTTAATGCAATAAAACAAACATTAAACTTACACGTTGGTTATTTCCCTTATCTCGCTTTACTTATTTGTAAATTTAAACAAACAATACTTGGGTATTAGTTTTTAGCTGCTTCATCTACAGCTCTCTTTTAATAAACAGCTATTGGATGTAAATTATAATCCTGACAATGTCAATTCAAAGCGGTCATTAGTCACAGCTAAGGCCATAATTCAGATAATGCCACTCTAAAGTAACTATTAGAACCGCCACTCACTTACCAATTTGGCACCCGATTTCTTTGAGTCCACGTCATTGTAGACTATTTTTGTCTATTGTCTATTTTCTCGTGTGTGATAGACCAAAAAAAAAGCATATCAATCCACCCTATTAATTATCCAAAAATTATCCAACCTATATCGTTAAACCAATAAAAGAGCACCTGACGATTTATATTAAACGATATAATTTATGTATCTATAAAAACATGATAAGGTTTATTTTCAACTTAAAAAAAAGGGTTAACAACCCGATCAAATAGAAAGTGAAATCCCATAATTCTGGAACATCCTTCCAAAAAAGTCGTCCTTCTGTCGGCCATGTGGTTAACCTGATGTGACGTCACACGCCCCTATCGATTTTAAAATTCAACACGCCGTGGATGAATAAACATCGACAGTTTTTTAGCATAGATCAGACACGTAGATATATTTATTAATTTTTTCTTTTGCTTCGTGTCGGTAAAAACGTTTAGCTGCAAATTAAAGGCGACGGGTTTACTACGTTCATTAAAAACTAAATAAACAGAAAAGAATAAAATAATTTTTAAGACTTCTAAATTCTTATTTATAATTTTATTCATTCGACTTAAGATAATGGAAAATTTGTTAATTCTAAGCCAATATTGTAAGCTAAATGATGACAAAAATATTTCAAAAAGTGGTATTCAACAAAAGGTTATTATCAAAGTTTTCAATAGACATAAAAATAATGTTTCAACAAAGTAAATTATTAACTTGCAATGCCTTTTTTTGTCCTCGAATTTAGTCCTTGACACGTCGGTATTATTAGAGGAAAAACAAGTTCTAATATAAGACAGATATAATGATTAACAGTGTTTGTTTCCATTTGTGTATAGTAATTATAATCAGAACTCGAAGATTCTCCTTAAAAACAGACATACACGTCCCTATGGATATCTTAAGTTCGACTTCACCTTATGCACACTAACTCATCTGCACCTGTATACTCTTTGTCTATGATTCAATGGCCGGCCGCATGTTCGGTGTCCTTAGAGGTGAAAATTGTATGTTACGTGACAAATTGTCACCTGACGCTGTTTTGACACGCTGATCGTTTCACTGGAGTTGCTGTCCATCGATTTAGACCGTTGAATGTTTATGTCCGAAGTAAAAGATCGATATGTTTATGGGCACAAATAAAGTAAACGATGTGGCCATGCAGCATTATCATTAGAGGAAATTTTAAATACGAAACCGGACGATATGTGCACAACTGTTCTGTAGCTGTCATTGATTTTATCATCTTTGACCGTCCGTCTCTATATATTTTTCTATTAGCTATGAGCGAATAAAGTTCTTTAATCTATGTCGTGTTACTAGATAAAATATGTGTAGAAATAGATATTGTAGTTATTTTAATAACAAAAAAAAATTCAATACTTCATCTCAAGATCATACTTAATCCGGATGGCTGATTGTGTGAAATTGGTACCCACAGTTCAGTAAGAAAATTATTGTTCATTTCTTTTGTAATTGGTGGGCTTATATAAAATTTTAGTTTTATTTATTCTACACGAATTTAGCGATAAAAGCAGAACTCTCTGGATGTGCAAGCATGATCGAACCTTTTCCAATCAATGTGCATATTGAAAACGGCAATTTATTTCGGTTTACCTACCTAGGAAAATATTACATCGAAACCTGCGTATTATAAAGACTTACCGGAATCTATAAATACATGTAAAATCCTTAATGCGCGTTGCGCTAACGTAAAAATAGGGCGTTAATATCTCTTATTAAAGAAATCCCGTATACTTTGACGTTGTACCGATCTCATTAATTTAGTTCAGTGTATTATTTATTATAATCCCGCACAACTCAACTATACCCTTAGTGTTTCCTATTTCTTTCGCCATATCCCACTTAAACGTGAATTATTATAAACAAACGCGCCACAAAAGCACGCGGCCGCGCGCACCTGCCCTGATTTCGGCGAATTTGCGAGGCAAATTTTTAGTGGTACGGAAACATTGCTCCGGACGTCCGCCGGAGCAGCTCGCGACGGGGCGCGCCTGTAAATCTAGCATTAGGACAGGCGCACACCCGCCGACTGAGATGGTCGCCGGCGCGAACCAAAATTACTTACGCACACAAAGCCAACGGTTTCATGAATATTATAAAGTGGAATAGTTTGCTCATCGGTTTGTTTGTTTAAGCGCGTCGATCTCGGAAACTGCCGATTAGATTTGAAAAGGTCTTTTATGTTCGATTCTTCGTTGATTATGGAAAGGAGCGGGCTGTATAACATCACATTACATGACATCAACAAAAGCCGGTCACGGAGCATAACGATCATAGCCATTAACTGATGTGGCAAACGGTAGGCGACTTGAGCGTCGTGCGGTGCGCTGACGTTGGCGGCGAGATATATTTTCTGTAAGACTGCGCGATAAGTAAGGAACGTCGTCGAACAGAGCCGAACTGTGATCGCTTATATCGGCGAATGGGCAATCCGAAGGCGGGCAGACGCGTGAAGGCTGACGTCGTTACCACTTGTGCAGCCCTCTCCCTTTTTTTCCCATTTTTAAGCACTTTACTGTTTCATACTTTAATATTTTTACTATAAGATTTTGCCCTCAATTTCGTATGAGTGGATTTCATTATCGCTATATAAGCTTTTTCTACAGTGTCGATTTCTATGCCCGTGTTTAGGTCCCAAGATATGTCTTTATTAAATTTTATTATATTATTATGGACTTAGCGAATTAGACGTGAAGAGACAATGAACAGACATATAGATAGAGCTGCGTACATATTTATGGTATTGGTAGGGATAAAACTAATAATCGGATTTTGATGAAATGAGTATTGAGAATAGGATTAACAAATCTCGGAAGGCTACTTTACATTGAGGTGAAATATTTAATTCCTATAGAAACCAAAACCGACGATGCCAAAACCGCAGACGGCTGCTAGTACGTTTATATTCCAGATGTTAATAGATCTAGAATACAGGAATAAAATTATACATCAAAGTCCAATTCATATTTTTGGTTTCGAGAGACAATTCATGTAAGAATGCAATGCAATAATGCAAACAAATTTTGAGACAATTTATGTGAAAATAAGAGTATTCATAAAATTAATAGTGCTAGTACAAGACGGAGTGTGTTTGAGTCGTCAGTGTTTTTGTGTCTAGAATTATCTAAGTCTTACGACGTCACAAACCCCTTTGACGTCGTAGAACACTAAAACGTGTACAATTTTTTTTCCTACAACTCGATAATATAGACCAATTCGCGGAGAATTTATTTGCATTATAATATTATAAGAATGCAATAAAACTATGCTATAATTCAGGGGCGTGCACAGAGATTTAGACGGTTTGCAAAGTTAAAAAAAAACTTATTAGTTTCAACATTTATTTAGTTGGTAGCCCACCAACGCGACGATAAGTGTCTTTATACCTCGTATAACCGAAACAGTGCTGAAACTGGTAAGTTTTGTTTAGCTTTACATACCCTGTCCGAATCTCTGTGCACACCCCTCCTACAATTTATGCCGGCAATAGAAGAGTATTTTATATGTGCTTTACTTAAGTGTATTATTAGAAAAACATATTATTATCATCATATTATTTGTAGAATACTTAATGCATGTCAAATTAAATAGCTCAACAAAAATGAAACATGTTATTAAAAAAAAATGTGATGTCTATAATATAAATATGAATAAGTGGAACAAGCACATTTTATTATTATATTTTTTGTATGTTTTAATTGAATTTCTTTTTCAAGTTCAATTCTTTTTCAATTATATAATAATAATAAAGATATGTTTATATAATAAAAGAAATGTGTAACTACTTTAAATTAACTATTACACGTAAAATAAGCTACTTAGCTCAAATACACAAAACAGTATTTCTGTATAAAATACAAGCAAAGTTAAATATCCCTTGGAGATGGAAAATGTTTCGTGGCCTATATTTCGCTCAATTTTTAATAAATCTGAAAATATTCTTTGCGTTTTGTTATTTTGTGCACACCATATTATCAATAAATATTTTAAAAATAAAAAACGTCGTCGATTTATATTGTTCTTCATGTTCATACAATTTTGCCAGCCGGTGTACCACATTTCTCAGGAAGAAAGCAATAATTCGCTCGGTTTTAGCAAATTCTTACTCACCTGTGCCTATTTATCTTTTGGTTTAGTTTAGTTTCTTTGTATAAGCGACAGGATTTATTTACACTTTACAAACGGTATAACAGTATTAAATTTTGTAAGACACAAATTTTAAGATTCAAACGAGTGCAGTTCAATTCGCGCGAAAAAGGTTTCGTAAGTTGAATATTTATCATATATATTTTTAAAGTTGTCCCAAATTTGTTTGTAGTAGCTAAAAACTGTATGTACGTTACCGGTTTGTATAGGCTAATTGTTATATAACATATTGTTCATTATCGAATGCTGTCTTATATATTCTTGAATATGTGGACTAAGATCGAATGATAGAAGTTATTCTGACATTTCTTTTTTAATTTGTCATTAAATTAATATTGCATCGCAATTATGTATAGTCCACTAAGTAAGTGAGTGCGTATTTATAGAGTGTCAGTTTATACTGGACAATGAAACGAAGCAAACTATAGACTTTTTATAGATTTTACTGTAATTTACAAGTTTAGAGCTGTCTTCCATATATTTTTTTTTTAATTTGAGGTGCAGTAGTTTCAAAAGGTGAAGATGGTCCATTTTCTATTATTTTATTTAAAACTATTTACTTTGAGATTATAAAAAATATATAACGTCAGTAGATGTCGATCTTTAACAAAGCCTGTTTGGCTTTGCGCAGGGACACACATGCACATTAACCCGGAGTCTTTGAACTGTTGTCTATTCCACTCGCTACTTTTTGCGGGAATGACAGTATCCTTCTACCCTATCCTTCTCACTTCAAAACCTTAATATCCTTCCGACCTCTTATTCTTCCTATTTCCTATCGCTCCTATTCCCTCCTAGGCTGGGCTATATTGCGGCGACGAGGTTTGTAACCGATAACACCTAGTTACGCGGAGGGACGAAACGTGGACTAAGGGAGTCAGCTATGGTACTCAGAATGAGTCCATACTCATTCTGATACTATATACTCATACATCATCAATTTTATCACCCTTACTTCCATAAATACGAATGATGTAACTGATGATGTATGCGAACTGATGAAAGATAGGCGACTGGATATTCTATGCTAAAATTGTACTAAAGGGTAAGGTAGTGGTGGGGTCATCAAACACGGATCCATCGATACTTATTGGTCTAACGTTGACCAGAGTCTACGAGGATGTCAGGGTGTTGGCTTTATACTATTAGAAAGATTATCTGAATGTGTAAATGGTTAAGAATGTCTAAATACGAGGCTCCTCTGGCTTCGAGTTAAAATTGGACTGAAACGGATTTTCATTTTAGGCGTGTATGACCTAAATATATTCAAACCGCTAGAGAAGCGGCAGGAGTTTTGGGTTGATATAAATGACATGTTTGTGAAATATGAAAGGATTGTCATGGTGCATGATTTTAATGGCTGTTTTTGTTTACAATGAGATGGCTATGATAAAGTCTTACATAAATTCGGAGATGAAAGAGTAGATGAGAATGGTGACTGTCTTCTCCTACTGTGCCGAGAGTTTAACTTGTGAATAACAAACACTATGTTTGATCACAAAAGGATATACTTGGCGGAGAGGAGAAAAGTAAAATGATAAACAGAGTGATAAAAAGATAGATTGGTGAAATAGAAAATTAAATGAAGTTGAAAATGCGATGGATTGTGGAAGGAACGAAATGGCAACATGGAATGTGAGATGGAATGAAGAAAAGAAGAATAAAGGGATAAAGTAAGAAGTATAATGGTGTGAAATGGAATGAAAATATAGTTGAAAATAGATGTAGAATGTCAGAAGAAAAAAGTGAAAGAAAGGAGAGTTTTAAAGATAAGTTGTAAGAAGTGGAAATAACTTATAAAGAGACAAAAGATAGAGGTAAATAATGCGTTAAAAGAAGAAAGAATGAAATAAAAGAATGATATGACAGAAAATTCTCGGATAAATTTCTAGAAAACCAAGTACCTTTTCTGGAATATGGGAAAAAAGGACCGAAATAATTCTGAAATATTGTGTATTGTGATTAGAAACGATAATGGATGTTTATTGAATGAAGAGAGTCATGTGAAAGAGGAATTATTTTGAAAGTGTTTTTATAGATGACAATGTTATTACAACTGTATATATGAATAGTGATGAAAATGAAATGACAATGGATGAAATTATGAAAGCCTTAAAACGTATAAAAATTAGAAAAGCTGTCGGATTTGATAGGGTTTCTTCAGAGACGTTAAGGGACGGTGGAATTATCATGGCAAGCCTACTGTACCAGCACTTTATAAATGCTGGAAAAGCTTTAGGGTACCTAATAACTGATGCAAAGCCATCATTGAACTCCTCGTCAAGGGAAAAGTGCACGGCAGACTTGTACAAATTACCTCCCTTTAAACTTCTTCAGCGTTGTTGACAAACTTTATACGAAAGTCGTTATTGAAAGAGTTATGAATGAGACTGGAAATAAGATCTGGGTTATAAAAGTGAAATTTTAAAAAGGATAGGATCAACGGACTAAGTTTTTTTTCTACACGAAACATTACGGTAAGGTTTTTGATCAAGGGGCCATAAGTTTTTTTTTTGTATTTTCATTAATCTGGAAAAAGCTTATGATAGAGTGAAAAGCAATAATCTTTGAAGAATTCTATTCAGGCATGGTATGAATAGTGAATTGATACAGGCACTGCAATCCCTATATAAGATCTCCAGTGCTGGCATCAGAATAAATGGGGGATATACTGACTGGTTGGACACGGAGGTGTCAGATAGGTATGTGTACCTATCTTTGTCGTGGCTATTCAATCTATTCATGGATAGTCGTCTAGGTAATCTGAAAGATTGAGAGTGTGAAGTAAGAATGGATGATCTGTCTTTGAAATGCCTCCTGTACGCCGACGACTATGTAATATTTACATCATCGGTGTGAGAGCTGTAGGAGACGATAACTAAAATGAATGTTTCTGTTAAGAAACGAAGTATGAAAGTAAATGGCAGCAAGACTAAGGTGATAGCATTTGATGGTGTATGCAAAATCACGTGCTTCAGTCGTGCTTTTGCGTCTTTATTTTACGGCATCCGGTCTCTGAGGCCTTTGAGGCATCCGACTTTCGTGATGAGATGCGCGAATGTTAGTTCGACTGATGAATTTAAAATAACAAAAGCATATTTAATACGAGAAAACATAAGTAGAGAGAGTATTGAACTGTGTCTGGGTTAGGCGATGGCCCTTGAGAGTAACGAGGACGAAAACAATCCGCTGTTGTTGTTTCATTGTTCTATTGATGTTATACATATATCGCTGTACATATCTGAGATCAATCAGAGCATTTTTAAGCCCTCCTAACTTAAAAATATAATCGTAATATGTTTTTAGCTCTTCGAGTTCAAATATCTAAATTCATTCATACAAAACATTGCTCTTTTCAATTTTTTTGAGTAAGGTAATAAAGACATTGTCCGATTTTCATTTACTTTGCGATACTCAACAAAGTTTTTAAGCAAATAAACTTGACCGATACTAAACATCAATCCACCTAGAATCTTAGAATTTATTTTGATAAAATTCTTTTTTTTTTGTGATATTTTCGTTAACGATATCCTTCCAACAAACCAACAGAATTTTATGCATATTGCAACGATCTAATATAAAAAAAAAACACTTATCGATAATTTTTCGAACACACACACACACACATACGCGCACGCACGAACGCATTCTCTCATACGGACACTCTGAAAATAGTAAAAATAGATTCATAGAACCCTAAACGTCAATAACGTAATACGATGGTGTTATATAGAACATGTAATATTATAACTTTTAATTATTACACAGAAAAATCTATTACCTATTTGAAATTTTATTTTAGACACAGTATACCTTTAATTAATGTACTTATGAACAATTATTAATGAGAAAGTTTGTCTGGATGTCAATCATTCAATGATGCTGAAACGGCTGAATAGAACTGAATGAAATTTTACATAAATTATGTATAAAAATTGCTATTATTTTTTTAAAATTTATAGGCAGTGTATGTAAAAAAATTCGTTCGATGCGTAGTAGAGAGCGAGTATACGGCAAATTCGCATGGAGTTCTAGGAAATTGCCCTTGAAAACAATTTTAATATGCGTACACACATGCCGCAGAGGAAACATTCTCCTGTTTTCGATAAAGCCTGCCGACTGTTTAATTTATTTTTTAGATTTCAAAAACCTTTTTATTTTTAAAAGTTTAGACTTTGACCTGTCTGTGCTTATCCAGTTGGTTGTATTTAGCGTGACGTTGCCACCGATACGGTGATGACGTGCTGGACTCACGATTAATTGGTTTTGGACACACTACGAAAGGTGTTAGAGTTTAAAAGTGGGTTGTCGAATACGCTCATATTTAGAAATTCAACATGTTGACTTTGCGATGAGCCTGCCTTTTTGTGATTGCCGTCTTGGTTATTTAGAATTTGGGACCTAAATGATATTCCACTCGTGATCGAGGATGTTTCCTAAGAAGTGAGCGTGATACTATATAATTCTCACTCTGGTGCTATGCTTGTTGAGAGCTTTGTAAATCTAAAAAGAGAGAGACAGTATAAAAATGATAATGGGAGGGGTGATAGGTTAGCAAGAAATAGAGGAAGCGACAGAAAGGTATTGTCACCATATATTATTTCATTGTGAGAACATTAATAATAATCTGTTTCGAATCTATATGTACATGAGTTAATAAAAACGGGGTTGCATGGTATAATACTTAAAAGTTATGAAAGCATCACTGCATATTGTTTATCACTGATTTGACATTGTTTTACAGTATTTTACAGGCTCACATAAAACATACAAACAACATACGAATTTCAGATAAGTAGATTATATATTGTTTCTTTATCGAAGATTTTTTTTACTCCCATATCGATTTTTAAAATGTCTTAAGCTATATACTTTTATAATAAATAATTTCGAGAATTGTTTAATTGGTTTTAAGCGATTCATTTTCGTGACAAACTTTTATAAACTTATAGTTTTACGGTTTTATGAGATCTCCGAGAAAAAATTCACAAAATAGTATACGTGGCGCAATAAATGACAAATGCCAAATTTTGATTTTCTTGTAAACTTATAGTACTTTTTTACTATTTCTTTCTAGACAAAGAATACAAAAATAAAATAAATTGTATTCCGTATTAGATTTGATCAATCGTTTGCACCAATTTGTAAGTGAAAATTTCAGTTGTAACAAAAAGAAAAGTAATTTTATGGCTTTTCTTCAGATAACCCACAATCTACTATTATGTGGCCTTCAGGAGCGAACATTTAACACTATGCACTTATTCAAAAACTTTTAATTTGAAAAATAGCTCACACACATACGTAAATGTGTATGTTCTTGTTGGTGTCGTTGGTTTATCAGGTTTATTCACCCTACTGTGGACATATACGTAAGTTAATTTGAAAGTCCGTAGAAAATCAAAAAGTAAGCAAACTACAAAGTTATTTATATTATTATTGTTTATCAAAATAGTGTCCGATGAGATCGATACATTGCTACGTTTGATGGAAGTACTGAGGGAAACACTTGCGCACTCGCATTTAAGGGTTGCTTCGACGACTTTTGATATGCAGTCACTGTTTACTCGGAGTTCAAAACTACTGTCTTCAAAGTTTTTCTTTTAATTTGGAAAATAAATAAAAATGTATGGTGCGAGGTCGGGGCCATAATGCGGATGAGCTAGTATTTCTATACCCAACGTCCCCAAATAGTTGTTTGTCTGGCGGTATGTGGTGACGGGTTATCATGATGAAGAAAAATTATTGCGAAGTCGTTTTCCTCGATGTTTTTCAAAACAAGAGGCACACAATTGTTAATATACCAACGAGTTTTTTTTTTTTCATCTTCTAAGACAATTGGTGCATAATGACTTGTCAATGAGTGGTCACCACTTTTTTTGCGACGCTTCGACCTCGTTTTACTTTAATAGACAACTTCTCGAAAGAGAATACCCACCGAGCAGACTGTTTTTTGGTTTCGGGATCGTAACAGTAAGTCCAGTTTTTGTCACCTGTAACTATGTCGTATACAGCATTTGAACCTTTAAATCCCGAATACGGATGAATTGGTCATTGAATTTTTAACTTAAATCGACATTGGGTATTTAATTACCTTAAAGATCAAATTAAGCACTAGACTCGAATATCGACATAGGATTTGGCAACGATCATGTTAGCGGCTCCCACTCCTTACCGGGGCAGTTCATGGTGCGAGTCGTTCAATGGAAAAGGAAATAATAGTCAGTGAATATTCCTATGTGTGCCATAGAGCGACGAAATCTGATAAAACGAAATTTCGCTAGAAATAAATGAATGTATATCAGTGTCACAGATGCAAAAGGTCCCACACTACGATGACCGTATTGCCTTATGAAGGGGCTTAAATTAACTGAAGTACTGTAAGACTGTCAATTGGACGAATTTATTATTAAAATTAATACTATCCAAATTGTAAAAACACCTACGCCGGCCGCGCTCAAACGTCCTTCGCCAAAGCAATCTCGGCTAGAAACAACAGTTGTTTTATAACAAAAACCATCCCCGGCCGCCGGATATAATATCAATAACTTAACAGATAAAACCCTTAAGTTTTTTACTGTCACGCCAGCTGTCCCTACAACCCTTTGGCGATAAACAAACACGACTCGATAGTTAAGTTAGGTAGGTACGTGATCGACAATAAAAAACTTGAAATTATGTCCATATGTCCGTAGGCGCGTTTTCGTTATTGTCCACGGTTTAGTAAAACGGCCAGTCAATTGTTGACGGAACCGGTCCCCATACACCGCGGCGGTGTCCGGCGCTGACCCTTTCTTGATGGGACCCCAACGCCGTTTGATAGGAAGTGCAAAGGGTAAGCAGATGTACTGAGGGCTGACGACGTGTTAAATTCTATTTTTTTTTTTTGCCTTTTCCTATTCGGACTTAAAGATTAACAATTTAGTAACGGTTTTCAATTCTGTGACGATACTTTGCATTTTGTTCATGAAAACCGTTTATATTAATACGCTGTTCGAATTTCAGTTAATTCATTGGGACCTAATTCTTTCTATTGTGCTAGGATACTAGAATATTTATCGGAAAGGAATTAAAATTTGTTAATGATGAGCTTTTTAGCAACGAATCAAATAGATCATTAAAATTATATAATCTGAACTACATTGGCTTTATATCCAATGTTTCTCACACGCGAATTGCTGCGTGTTTTGGGATAGCTTTTCCATATCTTATTGCTATTCTGTTATCGGTGTTCAAAAAGCTGTTATTTGGAATGATTTTTTTTTTAATTTCGGCCTAAACTGGCTACCAAATCTCCTTGTGTACGCAGTTCATGGCCTTTATTATATTTAAGAGTAGTTTAATTTTAGCTGCGGAATAGTTATGACAGGTTACGAATTAATAGCGCAGAGCTCGTCCACTAAATTATGAATTTTAATAATCAAAGAGTAAGTGTAAAAAATGAACAACGATAATTATTAAGAATATCAAGTTCCAGAAGTTTTAGATGTTTATTTCACATAAAAATTATATTTTGGCTTGTCTTAAATACAAAAATAGACAGAACGTCACATCGCGAAGAAACCAAAGTCATAAACTATTCAATTGTCCTTACTCCGCCTCCGCGTTTAGCTCTATCATTACTCGATGGTTCTTACTGCGCAACGGGCCGCCAGGGCCGCACTTGTGTCAGATAAATTCAGACTTCTTTTTAGTTGTTACCGGGAACCTTTAGGAGTAATTTATTAATTAAATTAAATCTTAATATGATTTTATTTAGTGTCTATTCATACAATTTGACGCTAAGGCTATTTCGATTATACGGGGCTATAAATTTTTCGTTAGTGACCTTTACTCATATCTCAAAAAAAAAATTTGGTTGCCTGTAAAGTCGGTATACGGGCGAAAGTTTTACGTGACAACGACTTTGAATGGTAAAATCATTTTAATGTGAATATTCATTCGTATAGTAGGAAGAAGGATGAAATAATAGTAACAATTTAAAACATTTATTTATACAAAGAATTATATTTAAAACATTAATTTATACAAAGAATCTCGCACTGAATTTCATATTAACAAAATTTTATTTTTACCTTTACACATACATACGTATTTATATACAAATATACATACAATAACTTGCAATACATTTGCAAGCTATGCACTAATTCTCTAGTGCTGCGCGCGCGGCAGACCGATCATAGTTGAGTGGGAGAGAGACGCAAGGCATTCGGCGGGCCTCTCTCTCGTTCGGTGACTCATCGTTACGTTACCGAGCGTTACACTTTTTCATAAGTGACTCCCAGCCGCAACCTAATTTAAGACGTTGTCACGTCAAAAAAAAATGGTATTTGTTTGTATGGTTTTCACGAAAGTATTTCTCTGAGGTAAATGCAAGCAGTTGAACGACACTTCGACTAATTATGGTAAACGTCACCAATGAGTTATATGTACGCATGAGAAGTTCAAAAGGTTAAACTTTGGAAATAAGTTAGTTATTAGGAACTTAAAAGAAAATAAAAAAAATCCATAACCTCCCCGTCACCATTCCTGTCTATAAACCCACTCGTCTATTATCCCACGCTCAACTCATAATCATCCTTCCATTGGATATTGTATTCCTAACGAGGAGATCACCAACGCAATGGTGACTTCTCTAGGAGTGCTCGTAGACGGCAGTCATAGACGGCAGTCATAGCTTAATGTCTGATAGCCCATATGCTCGTTTGAGCTCAATGAGAAACCTCAAATGAGTTAGAAGTGTATTGATGTCATTAAAATATTTGTTATAATTACAAACGGAATATTGAAGAGAGTTTGCCGCAAGACATTCTTGCGACAAATTATCGAGTGGTACGGTAGCTTTGCATGTGTAATTTCAATGGTACGTGACGACGTATACCATTTTTAATATTACTACAATAATGCATATTATTACATAAATTATACAATAAAATTACTAGTAATTATGGTCTCATCAATTTTAAGTGGAATCAAACAAAATATAAGTCAGTGGACTATGGTACTTTATAGTACTTAATGATTATTGTGACGTCGAGAGCTATGATGGTTTTAACTCTGTCCAATTAATGCCACGTAAAGTATAGTTGTTTTTATAGAATATTATTTCTCTAAAAAAATAATAAATTTATACTTATCCAGGTCCAGTTTAAGTTTTTTTTTTACAGTATGCTGTAAATCGATTCAAATATCTTTGAAATTTATGATAAAGAGATCACGACCAATAGAAAAATACAATGCACGGAGCAGTCATCGAAATTGCTATCAAATAAGATGGCATGGAATCAAATTAAAACATCGTAACATGCTTAATATTATGATTAGATTCTTACCGCAATTTACTAGTTACCTTTTGTGATCGGTGTGTTGTATATGTCATTAAAATCAATTATCTATAATATTTTGAATAATGTAATATTGTAATAATGTGCAAAAGCCCTATCTAAAAACAGTAAACATACACTGTTTATTTGTTTATTCGTTGTTATTCTTATTAAAAATGTATCATTTATATTAAATAAAATGGAAATAATAAAAAAAAATATTCAAAATGTTATCTATGTAATAATATAGATATTATTATGTAGACATAATTTCTCAATTTTTCTTGCCTGTATTAAATTTCTATATGTTTACTGAGATACCAGAGTTAAGATGACGCAGTATTGATTTCAAATGAAGCCTAGGCTCCCGCAAGCCGCGTACAGTGCGGAACTGCATACTAAAACACGTACGCGTTTGTTTATTTTTAAATGTCTTACGCGACAAAACAATTTTTCTTCGTTTAAAATAAAAATTAGGTACAATTTCAAAAAATCCACTTGATATTTTGAAGTGCTTGTATAGATTAATCTATGTAGAAAATCTATGTTGGAAGCTTAAATCGGTCCCATTTGCATGTTAAAATAGTCTCTTTTTAATATTTTTGTCTGTATTTGTATAAACGACAAAAATGAAGGATCTCACCAAGTATCACTTTTTATGATTAAATCATCCCTAAGTAACTATTCCAAGCAACTGATAATAGCAACAAATGCTAATACTTCGTTTCATATTAAAATAGCGCCAAATCCATGACTTAAATTCAGAAATGAAGAATCAATACTTCGTTTCATATTCCCATTGAAATGAAGGTCTAATCTCAGTAAACGTTTCTCAACTATAAAGATGGCAACTTTTACATCACAATAAGCCAGTTGTCTTATACCTGTAAATATTTATTTAATAATATTCATTATTAATGAATTGTAATATTATATAATGTAATTAGAGCATTAAATATTGTAACAGTCAAATGGTGGGGCAATTAAGGTATTCGGTATCTGTGAGGGTTGTCCTTTGAGAAAACGAGTAATACAAGCTTCGGTCGGTTTATTCGGGTCTTCACACTTATTATTGTTACTTAGCTGTGTGTGTTCAACATAGCAACATATCATATTCCTTCTCTATATTTCTCGCAGGGTTCATGGCCCCATCTGTACACATCTCGGTCATCATCAGAATTGACGTTCGCGTGCTAAGCACGGAGACCTCGCCTCCATGCGACTTGTACTCTACAACATATTGAATAATAAAATTTTAGAATTTGCCGTATCCCGTGCATTGAAGGTATGTGTGAAAAATGGAGAGGGGACGACAAGAGAAAGGTAATATAAGAGAAAATATCTATATTTAAATTTTTGATATGAAACATCTATACGCGCGATGGACTGGGGTAAACGTCTCAAAATTTAGAAGACGCTTGATTTTGGCCTACTCCGTCCGTGTCTAACGCTGTGCGCAGATAGAGAGGATATAGCGTTGGCATGAGACAATACCAAGTGTTTTACACTTCCAAGACGTTTAATTTTGACCTACACCGTGTGCGTCTGATCGTGTATTTGCTCCTGTGATGAAGCTTTTTATAACAAATAAACAGTGATTTGAAATTTCGTCATTATTTACAAAGTTTCCAAAATGAGTGATAGTGAAAATTACAATGAAAATTTACGTTCCATATTTTAGCTATCATCGACCAATTGTAACTTTCATAGAATCAAAGGATGGTCTATGAGAAACAAACTCTAGCGCTACTCAACAGATTTAACTGATGAAATGTAAATATTAAATGTGGTCAATGAAAATCACGAGCTTCTTCTTTTAATTCGCAATATCTACCATCCTCATCTTATTTCAACTGCAGTAATACAGTATACAACAATTTTGATGTTTCATATCTACCGGATGCCCCCTGACTCACTCATTTTTTATATGAATATTTTCTTCCTAGATTATTTTCCAATACTATCTTTTCATCATAAATTTTCATGAATGTTATCTACTTCCTTTTGGACATTTACATTTTTTTTAATTGAAGTAGACGGACTGACTAACTTTTCTTTTTCGAAGGTTCGATCATCTAAATTTTTTTTGTCTGTCTGTCTGCTCGCGCACACCTCTCAAATTACTAAACGGATTTTATAGGTTTTTAAGGACAGATAGAAATTTTTCCTGGAGCAAAATATACGCTTTATTTCATTTAAATGGCGTACCAGGAAAAAAACAAGTTTCCCTCGGGGTTAATTGAGTTGTACAATGTATAACAATTCTATACATGTTCTCATTTCTATCTATATTCGTTCTATGTCAACCCGGGCGAATCCGCGAATATAAAAACATTTGATAATAAGGCAAAAGTTTGCGAAAGAGTTTACAAAATATAAAAAAAAAAACTGTCTCCGTTTTCGTTCGTTACGCTCTCTTAAAATTTGCATTTTGTGTTATATTCAATTGTATATCACATAATTGTTTTTAATTTGTTGTAAAAGGAATAAATATAAAAAAAAAAATCTACACATTGCAAAACTCTTGTGAAATAAATCCAGCCCTGCCGCTTGTACACAACCGAAGTACACACGAGAACATACAATAAAATTTCAATCAAAGGAAAGATATCGGTTTTTATCGATTATTTTACAAATTCAACATTCAGCGCCGGTGAGGGCGAGGTAGCATGTCGCAAGACTATTTACCTGCCTTTGTTTGTTTACGATACCCGGTTTTGAGAAATGTCTGTTTTTTATGTTCTTTCGGCGAAACGCATAAATAAAAGAAATTCGTGTCACAAAATGTTTATTAAAATTGACATCGAAACAATTTATGTAATTAAATATGTAATAAAAAAAATATGTACTATAGCTATACCAAGTTTTGAAAATGTGCTAGAGAGTTTAAAATAATTTCTTCTATCGTCACACAAACACTTTATGGGCACCTAACTCCGTACAGTATTAAAAAATTGCAACTGCAAATTTTCGATAGCTATGGAAATATTAGTAGGATTTAAAACTGAATCGGTGGACACGGGACGACAAATGTGGTCTAAAAACCAAAAAACACAACAACAATTTATCAGCATTAAATTTTACATCGATTACAAAAATAAGACCGAATACTCAGAAAGAATACTATAAAATTGGTATCATACATCTGTAAAGTTATTGATAATAAAAGTTTTTCTTTCCATTATGTAATTACATTCCTTTTAAGTAAAAATATTAATAATGCGAAATAAATACGGTAATAAGTTGGTAGGTTAGACAAATTAATAAAATATACTAAATAATACGAATATTAATTCTACAAGTGACGTCAAATTTTAACATTACGAAGTTAAATCTATCACATTTAACCGTATTGACCGCCAAAACAATTCGGAATTGTAAACGAGCTATGATAAATCGCGAAGCAGCTGCTCGATGTAAGCTTAACTTCCCGCAAAAGGCGACAAAGGAAGGGTCAAAGCAGATTGACCACTCCGTTGCGTATTCAAAAGATAGACAATGAAACCGGACCTAGCGCACACCCTTGGGACACACCGGTTATTTTTACGCTTTTTGTCCAAAACAGGTTCTGCGAAGGGTTGATTTTGATATTATTATTGCTAATGTAGCGCGCAGTGGCCAGTGGTCAGTTTTGAATTGGTTTTTGGCAGTGGTGCTGGTGTGAATTTGATTTTTTTTTATTTAAATTTCATTGAAGTCACAAAATGCCTAAAATAAATGTGATTGTTACTGGAAAATAAAATGTAAGTAGTAACACGAAATAATTTTTCGATGTTGAGAGTAATTCCTAAGAAATCTTTTGTTTAACTTATTATCTATTATTACTTTGATGGTTTTTACTTGAGGTTTCGATAAATCGAAGAATAAGTTTAAATATTTACCATTAAAATTATTACATTTATTAAAACTATTTAATCACGTGATTGAATATTGATATAACAAATGAATATCTTTGTAGTATTTTCTTTTCGTTATGAAAACTGTATATACTAAAATATATATCTGTATATATGAATTTTATTCATTTACGACATATTGAGTTAAATCAATAGTTTTTTTTTTTTAATTTAATGTGTATTAACTTGTCTAATTACATCAAGTGTATGAAAAAGCTCTTGTTTATATTTTTTAATTTACATATTTTGCTATAGTTCTTTTTGACTATAGTGATTTTTAAACAAAATCTATAGTTGAAGTACACTATAATCTAAACTGCTCAATTTCATTTTACCAAAATTAACAAAAGAACAGTATTTACATTATAATGCAAATATTTTGTATTTTACGATTTGTCTATTTGTCAGCTTTATATTCTCATACATTAATTGAGAGATGATTTATGTAAAAAAGGTTGGTGACCGGGTCACATGAAATTGTTCAGCGTACAAAAAGTCCTTTTGAAAAAAAAAATCCACTTTCTCGCTGCATCCTTTATCCGCCTTCAAAAAAAGTGTCCGCAATTATCACCTCCCCGTTTTCGCAGCAAATAGAATTAAGCGGGAATTAAATTAGCCCAGGAATTAACAAGGATAATGCCGCCTCTTTCACTTTTCCTTATTTTTTCTATCCTTTTTTCGCCCTTTTTTTTTCCCCTCCCCTACTTCTCTTCGTCCCGTTGATCCGACGTTTGAGTCGCATCGTTCAACCTTTTTTTTTTTTTTCGTTGAGTCAATTCGAGGCGAAGGAAAATATACGTTAATTATTTACTTTTGAATAATTTCCTGAAATGATGAATAAATGTACAGCGACGAGACAAATTTATAGAGTGATCTTGAACAACGGAAGATTCTGGAAGTATAGCCTTAAAAATCTTATTCAGACTTAATCATGTTGGTGGGATATAAAACAAGGTGAGGTGTTAGTCATTCTGTGATCACATTGGCTACAAAAGGAAAAGGGCCTACTCGAAGCGTGAAATACCATTAAATGTATTTCACAGAATACAGACGTGAAGTACCAGCTTCTGTTCTTGTATTTCGTCTAGTGAGTGAGAGCTACAATGATCCACTCCCCCCTCCGTCTCCCACCTTCCCTTCCATCATTATACTTGCCATCCATCAGATATTCTATTCCTGTCCCAGAGATCGGCAACACTGTTAACTCTTCCAGTATTGCGAGTGTCAATGGGCGACGATGACTATTTATACTTTGGTGGCTCCCAAGCTCGTTTTCTCCTCGAGAATGCCGTAGAAAAGAGCCTAACTATGAATTACTTAAAATAGACAAATTCGCATTTTTGAAACTATTGATGAATATCAGTGAAGCAAGAGAGATTTGCAAAGATCGTAGCAAGTGGAAATATGTGGTCTCTGCCTATCCTTCTGGGAAATAGACTTGAATTTATAATAATATTTTAATGCGCTATCGAGTTTTTATTATAAATACAGACTTTTTACGTTTATTTCGGGAAATAAATTACGTTCATACGAAAATCTCCTGTAATTGAGAAAAATTATCTGCCCCCACAAGCGATATCGGTAACTGTCCAATAATTTATCCATCGATAATTCAGACTTCGGAGACATGAAAAATATTTTTAAAAAGGATTTATTAAAAAAAAAAACCTAAAATCCACGCGTCCTTAGCCTACGCGTAAAATGCGAAATATTCGAATGGCGAGTTTAAGCCGATTTTTTTTTTGTAGGAGGGTCCGGCTAATTGGTTTTTTACTGGGCCATTTTCTCACGCTTGCCCGCTCCTTTTCCCGGGGGAAAATTATTTTCTTTGTTTGTTTTCGATACCGATTGGAATGAACGTATCTGTTTATTATCGGCTGTATTGATTTTTTTTTACGTGCGCCGTGCCGCTTTTGAATGTTATAACACGACGATAAAAGAATAATTTGCTGTATAAAAATAATTTGAAACACACATTCCGGTACAAATAATTGATAAGAAAATAAAATATATAATCCTGTTTTCACGAATACTCTGCCCTTCAAAACATTGACTGGAATTTCCAATATTTAACTCGTATAATGATATAGTTTGAATAGTTAGGGCTTCGTTATGAATGTATTCAAAAACTTTTATAATCTATAAAATAAAAAAAAATTCCACCGATTTTGCACTAAAAACGTACTTCATTAAAAATAATTTCACCCCACCTAACACTGAAACATAACAGCGAGTCTCGTCTTAGTAATTAATGCTGGTGGATCGCCCTAAACGACAGTCCTGAGCCCGTTATAAGAAAGGGGAGTTTAAAATGTCAAAAGAAAACGATTTCCCTGAAGGGGGAAGCGAAAAAAGGGGGGGGCTGCACTGCGTATAATTACAACCCTCAATGTAAGGACAGGGTAGAATTTTGATACTTATGTACCTAAGCGATCTCCGTGCCAAGTAGGTGGAAAATACGGAGGGATGTTTCATTAAAAAATTAGCTATGCGCCAGCCGATCGCTACTTACTAAATTGTTAATTTAAAAGTGTAAAAAAAATTGATACGAACGTTGATAAAAAATAATAAAATAATATATCATAAAAAGGACTGGAAAGGTTAAAATTTGTCTTATATGTATGTGGCTATTTAGAGGCCAATTGCTAAGTCTGTGTAAATGGAAGTTTTGTGCTTTAACAAAATTCTTGGAAAGCTGAGATACTGAATTTTTTTATATAGAAATACAACAAATTATATTAACATATGTAAGAAAATTACAGATGACGATAATGATATTTGTATATAAAAAAAATTCAATATCTTAGATTTCCAATATCTAATCTAATAGATTAATCATATGTTAATCTAATAGATTAGATTAAAATGTGTAAGAAAATTACATATGTTATTCTAATTAACAGTTAAATTAATATATGATAAATATTAGTAATAGTTTCAATATCTATGTTTCAAATATAAAGATACATATCGTATCTTAATTTTTGATTTTCATTCTGACCTTTTTGATCGCTATCTTCAATTGATGATTTGCAACGTATCATCCTTAAATCATAATATGACATGCAAGGACCTTTTTCCTTTCATCGACCGCTTCTTTTTCAACTCTTATCCGTATACCTCACTAGGAGAGAAAGAATAGTGTTTCCTGTTTAATGCGCTATTTTGACGTCGTACAAAGTATGGAGTTTGAGAAATTCTTTAAATTTGCATTTTAAAACTTCCATACCGTTTTGGCTCTCTGAAAACGTGCCAAAGTTCTTTGAGGTTTGGATCACGAAAAATAAAATAAAACTTTTGAATCGCTCTTCGAATATTATTTTACAACTAATTTTGAGATATGTGTATACACTTTATTCAAAAGAATGCAACTATAAAATTGATTATACACGTATCGAGCCATCCAAAGAGAAAACATGCGTTTTTTTATCTTAAACCGATTTTATTCTAGGTGTATCAAGTGATTACTCAAAAACAGTACTTCTTTAGACCGACGATGCATAAGAAGATAGAGATACATGTAAATAAACAAACCCTTGCGAGATTCTTTATTTTTGTGTGCTTTTATTTTAATTTCGAAATCGGTCACTGGAAACGACAACTAGCATTACGTCGTCACGCACCAGTACATCGGAATCGGTGGGCACATAAGAAACCATCAAAATCATCATAGTAATAATTGGGCATCCGAAAACGAAAATATTTACGGAATGTATAATCCCCTTAAGTGTAAACAAAATTCCTTATTCACCTCCACGTTGCAGCACCGACGTCTTGCCAATTTAAAAGAGGGGCGAACTCATTTATTCCTTGTTCTTTTCACCCCCTACCCCCCCGACCCCCTTTTTCCGCCCGAACCCTCGGCGGGATCGTTTTTCCCGCCGAGGGTAAAGAAACGAAAGAGGGCGCTGGTTTTCTTGCTCATAAAAATTACGTAGGGCTGTGCGGGTGGGACCCTCCGTACCTAAGGGATGGGATGTATTTTAAGTGTTTTCCTTTTTTTGTCCAGAAATTAATATACGCTTATATTAACAATAGGTAGTGCGATTTAAGAATGTGATTTTAATTACGTTAGTTCATATTTATATTAAGTCAAGTGTGCATGTATTTTCCGTGTTGTGTAAAAGCTAAATTAATTATGTTGTAAACAAATGAGACATTAATTGATTTCAATTTCTTCTTTTAATTTTAATAACGCAATTATACACAGACTAAAACAAAGATTTAACAAAGGACCTGCTTAGTTACTGCAAATTAACAATACCATGAAATTTTGCAGCAATTGCTTTTTTGATATTTGTTTTCTGTTTTTGTATTGTATTGTCTAACAACTGACAAAATACTAACAGTGCAGTATTTTTTACAACGGCTTGTTTAAATTTTTCGCACAGAAGCCATTTTTGTTAAATAGTTTTTTTTTGAAGACTATGATGATAATATTCAACTGCTTTAATAACAATATATATATTTTTTCTTATAATATAAGCGACAACTAAATAAGCATAACTATCTATTTAACAAACAAAGCCAACTAACTAATTATTATAAACTAATATGTCAGAGACTGACTTAGAACATATAGAGAGTTTGCAGCTTTATAAACTAAACGTCATTTATCGCTTATGCTTCTATTTAGAAATTATTCAGAGTCTTAAAATATTAAACTAAATAAAAACTATAGCATAAAAAAATATATTTCGAAATGAAAACGATTTTTTTAATACATCAGCTCATGTACTAAATTATATTTTAGCATAATTTACATCAAAAATTCTAGACTAGGGAGAACAGCTATGCAAATTATCTTAAAAATATACAGTCTGACTGGAAATACAATTCAGTTACCTTCATGTACGAAACAAGCGTATTTATAAAGCCCTTCACAGACGACAGCATAATTCAATTTTTTATAATATAGTAGGTATATTATAAAGGAATATAAAAAATGTATTATAAAAGCATATTGAGGGTTAAAGGCAAAACGTGGCCTTCTAATTCGAAAGCAGATCAGATTCCTTATCGTGATCAAGACGGACATCTTGATCAACGAATTTATGGTACAAGTCAGATTTTGCCACTCGCGCTGTGCTTCGGATAGCGCACCGAGCCGTCTGTACTGCATGTTGTCACCGCATTGGTGACAACCATCGCTGGCAGTCTCCGGTCCACAATGAGCCAGCGTGGGGCTTGCAAGACAGACGATGTAAAATAGAATTTTATGGGAGGGTTTTGTCTTAGTGATAGCGGCGATCCTGATATGCTTATACCGTAAGATACAAAACGTACGAACTAAATATAGATATCAAAACTTGCTGTAAAGTAACGGTTTATACATTAAAATTATTCATTTATACATTAATTATCATAAGAAAACCAAGGAAATATATAACCTATAGTTCCTATACATTACGTCCGCTGGTTCTGATGGGCTTCACCTTGAAATAGTTTTATCGATGTTTGCCTCCGTGTCGAGAAATGTAATATTTTATTTTTATATGAAAAGTTGCCGAAAATGAACTTACAAAGTTTTCACCGACAAAGTC
Source organism: Eumeta japonica (assembly GCA_005406025.1). Taxonomy (NCBI): domain Eukaryota; kingdom Metazoa; phylum Arthropoda; class Insecta; order Lepidoptera; family Psychidae; genus Eumeta; species Eumeta japonica. Next base: position 254,025 of record BGZK01000228.1, read on the forward strand.
GACACATCGGCTTAACAAACTTTTGCGTTACTGTTTAGGAAAATTTCCATCGAGTAATAAAAAAATAAAAAAGGTTTAAGTTTTCGTGTAATTAGTAAACTAACTAGTATCCAATAAATCGATTCAAATAGAACTTTTCTAGTTGCATTGGTACGGTATGGAGAACATATTTGAACATGGAAATGGATATTTATAAATTGTTATACCTTAACTTTTGAATTGAATAAATAAAATAAAAAAGAAATAAGACAATACTCAACACTGGCATACGAATAATCTTAACTAATTGCTATTCATGTTGAATTTGAAACTTAAGATGAAAATTAAATAGTTTAAGTAATTTTAAATACCTTTAAATTTAATGCATTGAATGAAATAATAATTGAATATAAAGGAAGAAATGTTTGCACAATGACATTGCTATCCCGATGTGAACTTTTCAAAAGCATATATTATAAAAACGTGCTGTATTATTGAGTTTCGTATAATACAGTTCTGACATCATTTTATTATTATAATTTTATTGTACATAACTAATGATCAATCATAGCAATAATCGCTCGTTAGAGATTTTTTTCGGTCTAATCAGACTCCCAGTATAAATTTTGATTCAGATTCCAAACGCTATTTCGTTTCTGATTCCTGTATAACTCACGATACTGACCTGATAATAGTTTCCGTATTCTATTTGAATAGTAGTTATGCCAATATTTAACTTAGAGTTCATTCCTGAGTCGAACCCTATTCTAAGTTTTAAGCTGTCTCTGTCTATGAAATTCTGATATATATACGTATGTATATTCGCAAATGAAATACATTTAATATATCTGTCGAGTTATACAATATGAACGGATTGTTTTAAAGAACTAAATGTTAAAGATTGACATATATATATAGATGAGTTAGTTTCTAAGTAAATATCGACTTACGTAAGTCATACAAGTCGACTTGATAATTGAATACAATTACCGAGTAATGAGAAAAAGGCATAAAAAGCAAAGCGTATAAAACAATTGTGTACTAAGAATATCGAAAATTTTTCCTCGTGCCGTAGACACAGATTTACAACGGAACTTCCTCTATATTTATTCCGCGACATCGTGATAAAATATCTACATTTTCTCGACGATATCGCATTCGAGATTCGCTTAATAGATAACAGAAGCGTTCGGCTGGCGAGCCTCCCGGATTCCGGCAACCAGAGGGTGACTACCCGATTTATATCGGAGCCGTTGAGGGAAGAAACTGGAAAAATAAGAAAGGGCTGTTTTTTGAGGGGCGGTGGGGTGGTCCGCGGGGAGATTCAATTAAGGCGGGTGTTCTGCCCCCCTCTTTCCCTTCAACAATTAATTATGCCCCCCGAAATTATGGTGGAAAGGACCAAAAAAGTTTGAAGACGTCTCGCAAATTGAATTCGGGTTTGCATAGCCTAAAAGGGAGGTACTGCTTGATCGATGTTTTATGCTAATATTTGGAGACAAATATTTCTCTCTTTATTATATTTCTCTCTCTTGATATATATGCATGTATTTCGTGTGGTTGTCTTTCTATTAAAATTAATTTACAGTTTACGTTATTTTTCAGTTTATTTTAAAATTTATTTAGTAACAGCAAAATGTTAGCTTTTTCTTAATATTGATTCAGTTCATGTTTTGAAGGTTACATAAGGCAATATACTCTCGTAATAAAATTATGGACAATTTTTTAAAAATGTGTATCACATATAAGTGATAAATATAAAGTACAAACGTATAGTATTGACACCGACAGTTTTGAAAAGACAAAACAACGAAAAATACATGATGTACCTGTTTAAAAACATTAGAAAATTCACCAATAAATTTAAAGATTGTTGAGATGCAACTTCGTTTTTTAAATTTCGATTTCGTAAAAGGCCTCCGTGATCCAGCTGCGTACGCGACACCATGGTCAATTTTATAAAAACCCTTGAGTTAATGTTAGGTAAGTATATTTGTTAAATGGCATATTTTACTATTGTTTTTATATTACTGTATTTAATGCTTCTTTTTGCTGAAGAAAAAGTATCGTGGAAGCGTTATTTTAATAACTATAAAAATATCTGCGTAGTGACTGTTTTAAACTGCTGATAATACAGAGAAGACACTCGTACCTAGTGACGTCATTGTTTACTAGCTCATCTAGAATAACGGTAAACTCGCGTTTTGTGAGAAAAACAAGGCATAGAATTTTTGAAGACTTATAGTTGATTGTTTTTTCTGACCGAATTTTATTTCTATTTCACGTTTAATCATCATGTATAGTAAGCATATATAATTAATCAAATAATGTATTATTTTAAATTATAGTAAACTGTCTTATTGCCTTATACACCTTTTACTGAAATTATTTTTTTTTGTTTCATTTTAATGTTTTTCTATCTATAATGTTAAAACCTTGCCACCGTTTTAACGAAATTGTAGACAAAATTTTAATACCATTAAGTGTTCATCGGTTCTCTTATGAGAAGACCATTGACCATTGTTAAGATGATGTGGTTTTTATCAACTCTTCATATATAAAATATCAAGATACTGTTCGCCGTTCGTAACAATTTCCCTGTGAGAAGACCACCACTTGGATGCGGTATCAGCTTAAACCTATCAAATTCCCCCATTTCATTACATTCTTATCCATACATATACGAGTGAAATACCACTGATCGACTCATCACAAAATCTCCGAAACAGTGGGTCCGGTTGACTTGAATTTTAGCAACGTTACTCTTTTCGGGATGTATCCGCTCACGTATTATTCAAATTCTGTTCAAAAATAAATTTTCATCTACCATCACGCATACTACTCCTGTCTACGCTGGCGAAACTATAGGCAAAAAGTAATATGCATATATAAATTTTAACCCTTAACGTTTATACAGAAATACAGGAAGTACTTTAAAACCGATTTAGCTACGTTTAATGCGGCAGGCAAACTGTCATACAGGAAAAAGCAAGAGACTAAAAATAGAAATACTAATTTTAAGACAAGGAAAATATGAGTCATTAAGTAAAATTTGATTTGTAAATACTTATCGAAAACGAAATTAAAATGATCATAAATTTATTTCATATGCATAAATATTTTATCTTTCATAGTATCTTATAATATAGAAGCTCAATTGTATTTAGTTGAAAAAATTATCCGAGTTAGTAAATTTAACATTTCCTAAGTCCTCTAAACTAATGTCCATAGATGAAAAGATCGAGCAATAAGTTTTTAACTTCAGTCGAATTAGATCGTTCGCTTCGTGCCTCGGAGGGCACGTCCAGCCATCGGCCCGGACTTCGCGACCGGATTGCCGAGTACTTTTTGGGATGTCATCGATGTTGTGGAAATATTTCGCTCGGTGTGCGTCTATTTCTGTCGTTTCCTCAATAAGTGTGCGATCGCTTTGGGATCGTATGGAATCAAATGGAAGAATAAAAACCGAAGTTATGATATGCCGATAACACAGTCATACTTCTAAAACACAGTATGCGCTTTACATTTCGAAAAACATAATCACGCCCCTGCGAGCCCGCGAACAAAAGGCCCGCCGCGCCCCCCGCCGGCCCCCGGCCGCCCCCGCGCCGCGTTCTATAGGAAGGTAAAAGAGTTTTATTCTTGAGGGGCAGTCCCCCGTCCGCCCTGTTTTAAAAGAAGCCATCTTGGGGCGGCCGGGCCCCCGGGCGGCGCGGTGTGGGGGCCGGGGTGCCGCTCCCCAGCCCTCGCCCTCCCCCCCGCCCCGTGCCGGCCCGCGCGCACTTCGCCGCGGGGGAACCACTTTTCTCTTTCCAAGTGTTGTTTTAATTCGTCCAAATATCTTATCGTGAACACGGAGGAGTTCTGATATAATTTCAACTCGTATTTTCCTTTGAGGTGTAAAGAGTGGAAGTGCTTGTCTCGGGAGCGGAGTGCCTTGTACGGCGGGACAACACGTCGCGGCAGTGGATGCGGGAATAGTATTTCGGGCTAGATTCAAGCAAAGCTTTTATTCAAATATATTTTCCTTGCTCATTATTCAATGATCGGTAATACCTATTTTGAGCACGTACATATTATAATTTTAATGAATCATTGTTTTCGTCTTGCACTATACATCAACTCTGTTTATGGCGATTGAAATGCTAACAGCGTATTATCATTTGTCGAAATCTTAAACCAAATGTTTAATGTTAATATTAAAATATTTCGTTTTAAGGAATACAGGGTTCGTAAAGAAAAATAAATTCATTTAATTGAATATAAATCTAAATAAAACCAGTAGTTCGAAGTAGAAAATTATGAATTGAAATGAAATTGAATGTGAAATGACACTGCAAACATCCGGTTGAGAGTTAGTCTGCACCTTTTAGTAATTTTGCAACCTATGTCTGAATCAAAAAAAAAAAATTATCTCATGCTCTAAAGACGAAGAATAAAGTGTCTTGACCTTCAATAAAAATGTGTATATATAAGCATTTAACTTATTTATGAAGTACTAAATTCATTAAGTATATCCAGTATGCACATATGTACATTGTAGATTATGAAAAAAATATTATATGTAGGTACATATAAAAAAAATGTAAATTAATATCAAAAAAATTTTGAGAACGAAAGGGTATTATTTTAATAGGGCATTCATTGTAAATCAGCTCTTATATATATTTTAGTTTCCTTCAACATTTTTTAGCTCTAAACCCGGATCTAGTGCGTGAGCCTCAGTCTATATTCGCTGTTGAATACAAAGAACCCTATTCTGTTCTATATATAAGTAGCTGGCTGCTTTTCCTTATCAGACGATAAAAAAACTATTGAGATTGTATTCAATACCTAAACTTTTAAAATTAGAACGTGGACCAGATCCGAACGCCATTTCCAAAATTCCACATCTTCCGCCCAGCTCGCTGGCGAGGATCGAATTTTATAACAGACCTCGAATACCAAATCGGTCCTTTGAAATACTATAGCGAGGAGTCGCTCACCGGCGCCGGTACAGTGCGACCGGGACGACATGTCGCTTATGTCCTAGAAAGTCTGAGAGACTGTTTTGATAAAACTGCAATTTCCTTGAAAATTAATCATGACCTGATAGGATTATGCATTAATGAAAATACTTCAAGTATATTCATTTGTTAAAAAGTATACCAGTTTCGTATGATTCCTCATTTTTTTTCATGTAAGCAAATGACTCGGCCATTTTTGACAAGTCTTGAAATTAAAAAAAAAAGTCTTAGGCTGCTATATATTGTTTAACGTTCTGTGTACTGCAAAAAAGTGTAACAAACCTTGTATGTTATTACAAACATAGTGAGTTTGTAATAACCCTACAAAGGTTTTTCCAATGAGAGTTTGCCTGAATCGGCGCGCTGAGCAGATGAATTGACCTTTGCAATGTTACGATTTGCAATAAACCTCTTCCGCAGATGGAGCTGCTTTCTATCGGCAGTAAAATGATTTATTTTTCAGTTAAGTAAAAAAATATTTTATTTATTTTATAGCATTTTTTCGAAAAGCTCCTAAAACCTAAAAATTTTATCATAAAATCACGATCCTTGGAGGTATTTTCGTTTGTCAGAATTTCGACGGGTCCGTTAGAACATTGTTCAGATGTAATTCTTTGAAAGTGCTTGAAATTCTTCAAAAACATCGTGCCATGTACAACCCTTATCTCTTCGGACATACTGTACCGCTGGGCAGGTAAATTTTAATTTCTATGCAAATCGGGTCGGTTCTGCGCTTAATCTATGAGCTTTGGTGAGTGACGGTCGCTGAGGATTTAATGAAAGCTGTGTCCTATTCTTCGTTAGAGAGCTTTCTTTATACCGAAGTCGCTTTAGTGCGCTCATGAAGTCGTGTTAAAAATGTAAGCCCCTTAGAATAAATTTGCCACGTAAAATGAATTATTTCGGTATTCAATGCTACCTTTACTATTACACGCAAGCCACTCACGCACGCCTAACGTACTGGAATTAAAAGAAATATTATACATAAAATCATTGTATATTATAGACTAACTGCGATAATTCGTTTGGATTTTTCATATGTTTAATTTATGAATTCAACACATTTGTATATTTATCGAGCTTTATAATTTATACATTATTCTCTAAATACGCCCTGGGAGGTAACAGGTAGGTTATTGCGTAATAAAGAAGGCATTACGGATTCTTGGTAAAGCTCTACTCCGAAGTGGGATTGTGTAAATTGAGAGAACTTTGTTTATGTTTTTTTTTGATAGACGTATTTCTCATATACATATTTTTTTATTAACTTATTAATTCCCATTTACAAAAAACATTTTTGTATATATTTTAGTGGTATCAAGAACGGGTAGAAAATCCAGGAAAAATACGCAAAAGGGGCTTAAGTGTTGTTTGAAAGAAAAATCAATGATTCCAATTTGCAGTATCTAGACGTCATTATCGAACTCCAATCGAATGTGCATCTACACTTTTGCCAATGAGCGTAACCCGAAGACATAATTTGTTGAATTAACTGTGCTAGGTAAGATATGAATGAAAGCTATAAATTGTTATCATGCTTGTTATCGTATCAATTTATAACTTTAAGTTACCGCAGAATATGACATATGAAGTAAATGATATCCACGGGTATCGCTATGTTGATAACAAAAAGGTTTTAGTTCGATGCCACATGAACTAAATAACTAATTAGTGAATAGCAAAAATTTTATAGGGAAGCTTCGAATACAATCACACCAAATATTCTTGTTGCGTTTGACTTTTCATTCAACAGACTACGCAATCGTTCTGTTATTCGACAAACGTGTGCTTTATTCCTATAAATTTTAATTTAATAAAAAGTATTCATTAAATATAAATCTGTAGAGCGAATGTGTATGATGGGAAGGTCAGCAAGGGACACCCTAGAAAATACTATGCGGACTATGTTGGTAGCATATTAAAAAAGGGCCAAATTTAAGCACCTACAACCGACACGCTTGCATGAAAAGATTGATGAACGTTAGTGAAGCAAGAGAGATTTGCAAAGATTGTATCATGTGGAAATCAGTAGTCTCTGTCTACCCTCCTGAGAAATAGCTGCGTTTATATTATTATTATTATCATTTATTAATATTTTTGTATGTGAATAATTGTAATAAATACGAATTCCCCTAATTAGATTTTCTATTTTAAGTTAGCAAAGATGGGATGTAATCCTCAAGCAGGTTTCCTCAAGAGGTTTTTAACAAGAACGTCTTAGTAAGCAGCAATAAGGGTATTTGCACTCGACATAACACTTATAAATATCTTCGTATAAGCTATGGAAGAGTATGCTTACCATAATTATGGGAAACAGTAAAGAACCTTTACCGTTTGTTATTTTTACTGTTTATTAATAGTCTATTAATAAATTTACACCTAATAAATATTAACCTATTCATTAAAAGAAAAATTAGCGTGTGAATCATAAACAAAAATATTTATTTCCTTTTTAAATAATTTATCCGTAGTTATATTTCTTTGTCTCGAAGCACCTGATCAGAAAGGTAGAGCGATCTCGAAAGGTAACAAACACGAATTGTGATTGTTTATTTTATTTTGTACAAATACCACATTTCTCCTTATCGATAAAAGTATTATTTTATTGAGTTGTCTTGCTTTAAATAAAGTATAAATTAAGCGGAATGTAAGCGACCAACGACCTTATTATGTAACTAGTTTTTTTTTCACCGAATCGTCGGTGTAGGCCCAGAATAAATTTTAAGATCTTTTACTCCAAAGCCTTTCTGAACCTAATCCAGTTATTAGCCTTAGTTTCAATATTCCTTCTATGTATTGGTTCCTATTCTAGTTATGCTTCCACAATCGGCGCATATTAAATTTTTCTAACACAAGCGCACGTCTCCCCCTCGATCCCGTGCACCCTAATTTCAATCCTGGTTATGATCCCGGTTTAGATATACGGTCGTGTCATCCGATATATGAGATGAAAACAACATTAAAATCAATCCATTGTCGAGTTAAAAATATTTGTTTGTTATCGTTCTTTATCACACTGATGCTAAAGGGAATTCAACGATATCACATAACTTATGTAATTAATCGAGTTTCAAGTTACCTCTTTATCGAATTTCGTCAAAATTGTTTCATTAGTTTATCTTTTGTGGTTTCTTGAAAACTACGATTGAATGAAGAATAATTTGTATTTTTTCAAATTTCAATTTACCCCTTTTTTAAGTCAAAGGGTGCAGTTTAAGCGTGCAATTAACAAATAGAATATTACAATTAATTTATTTTACATATTGTGATAGTAGGATCAACTTTATTTTTATTTAAAATTACACTTTCCATCTCATGGGGGTAAGATTTCCAATTAATGCAAAATACGTGTTTAATGATTCTATGTTAAAGATATTTTTGGAAAGTTTAAAATCGACAATTCAATAATTTTTCAGAATATCAATTTATAATTAAAATTCTTTGCAGTAATTTCTTGGATTTTTCAATTAACAACTTTTGTCCTCTTTTCTAACTCCAACTCGTATTTCTACAGGAAGGTTTTTACAAAATAATGTATGCTATAAAAAAAAGCATAGCTATTAAGCTATGAGTTTTTATAGCATGTATTATTTTGTTGTACAATTAAAATTTGAATACCATCCCATCATGCGCATACACATCGAATTAAAACTTGCATCGTGTAAAAATATTCACCTTCATTTCATCCCTTTGATTTGGATTGATAAAACAAGAATGCCTTAAAAGACAAAATTATAATTATGTGCACATTTTGTTGTTAACATACTTTGCAACATATATTTTCTTTTGTTACAGGTGTTGAAAGTTTCGAAGTACGAAGCAGTGTAACTGTACGAAGAAGAATGCAGAGAACATTACGCAGTTAAACACATATATTTTACTTCTAGAACAAAGTATCAATTTAATGTAAATGTCAAATTGAATTTTAATAAGTCACCTACTGTTATAGAAAAGTTAATGTCTAATTAATCACCTAATATTGTCGCGCGCTGTAATAAGTTATTGAAGTTTTCTACATAGGGTAGATAATGATAAAATATAATAAGCTAGCATCCTAAATAGTGTTAAAAAAGGAAACAAATGTTTTATTTTAATGTAATAACGACTAACAAAAATATTTTAAACTGAAATTAGATATGTAAATGATATTAAAACTTATATTGTCGTATATATTGTATTAAATTGCTTTCTTAAAAAAAAAGTTTCCTAATATTTTTTGCCGTGATCACAATAATAGTAATGTTTAAAAATAGGAAATAAAGTTTTCACCGTTTTATTGAAATCCTCAGCGGCTGTACGCAAATTCATCTACGTTTTGTGTTATACGAAACCAGCAAAACTTCTAGAATATTGTAGAATTTTATAATAAAATATCCAAAAATTCAAAGCATTCCGGGCAACATCAGAACTTCATAATACATTTGGAAAGTTGTTAAAACATCCGAAAGTCGATTATAACCCGTCCAAATAATGCAAGAAAGAATCCACAGTGTGGTCGCGCCGCGGAGCCAAGAGAGCACTGGCGGCCTTATGCAGCACCGCGAATGCATAAGCCACTTTTCGTTAGATTAGGAAAAAAAAATAGGCTCGGCCGCGGAGGTAATGCAATTTTTCATGAGTTTATATATATGCCCTACGACAAATTAGCACGTAGACCGATTTAAAACATTATGATAACATACTATCTTATTATCATTTGCGTCTAATCACTGTAGATTTTAAAAATGAACTTAAAGTTCTTTGTCATTATTTTCAAACACTACGATGAATCTTTTGATCAATATACAGGAATCATGACTATCACCGTAATTTGTTGACGATTCTATAGTTCATTACCGTAAATATGTTAAATCGATTCCAAAAACTATCAGTAAATTAATTTGTGAGCGTTACTTCAAATAAACTAGAAAGATATATAAAGATGTTCGCGCTTGAAATAATTTCATAGTCATTTTTTGTAGTCGTCTTTTAAGACAAATATTCCATGAAATGTAGATAATTATAAAATTGTCTAATGGAATTCATTAATTACTGCAGAAGAAATAGTTGCAGAGAGAAATTGGTACCAAATATTTTTGCGTAATTTTTGTCATATTTCCACATATAACTTTACTGATCCTATTACATTATGAGAGCAATTCTCGCTATGGCTTTCTGGGAAACAGCCTTAATGATTTCGAAATCAATTTTTACTTTAATACAGATTTGTTTTTCAAAGAGATGTTTCATGAATGTATGGAATTTCAAACTGCACCTTGTACACAACTAATTTCAAAACGCCATTAATAAACTATAGCGTTTTACTATAGCGACTATCATTTTGGCGTATTACAGTTTAGTTTTTTTTTTGTATAAAGCTATTGAACATATAATTAAAGGCAGTTCTTAATGTATAAAATAAAGATGACGTCGAAGACATAATAAATATTCACGGGAGAGCATGGCCGACGGATAAAGATAGTCATGCGAGCTTAAAAAACTGCTATCATACAAAGACAAAGAATACAGTTATGCATGCTTCTTCTTTGTTTGATTGCATCCTTTTCTGTTCGCCGGACACGCTCGCCCATGTTCGAAAATTATAATTATAAAATTCAACAAAAGTGAACAAAACAAAAAAAAAGATATATAAAAACTATGTTTATAAGCACTTATATATTTTTAACTTATAAACTAATCTAACAAGATAAAGTTTTATCTCATCCCATTATTAATTTTGTTAAGTTATCTCTTATGGTACATTTGATTTCTGATTGCTATTAATAACTTGCAAAATACACTTCAAAAATTGCAATTTTCTTATGTTATTCCGATGACCTATAGATTTTTTAATATATGTACAAAGTGTAAACGCTAAAGTATTCTCTCTTTTAAGTTTTCTTTTGTATTTCAAATTGAGGAGTTTAGACCACGCTGGCCCAGCGCGGGTTGGAGACAACTAACGATCATCGTCATCAATGCGATGATACCGTCTGAAGCTGGCGGCTTAACATGCTCTTCGAGACACGAAGCGTGTGATTTTAATGTGAACAAGTTAAAGATTCATTAGTTAATTCGCCCACGGACAGAGTCAAATCCACTAACTTCTAAATAGTAAGCAATAATTTTAACACTGAGTCTCCGCTCCTTAATCTATATATTATTAAGTATTCGATCACAAAAATATTCGTGGATTTCAGCACTTACTACGGTTGACTATATCTTTTATTTTTAGAATAACATTAATAAATTTATGCCTAAAAAAAATTGTATGGATTCAAAGTAGGTAGGTAATTGAACATTTTTTTTTGTAACAAACATAACATTGCATCGACGCTCCCACTGTGCAGTCTAAGGCCGTTCGAGATCACGTATGCCGATAACATTACAAACTTTTCACATTAAGCGAACTTTTATTACACTTATCTTGTGTGAGCGAGGTGCGCTCAAAAATGTACCCGCAGTTACAAACTCGTCGGTGTGGGGGCTGCGTCTACTTCGTATGAATATGATTTATTCATGTACTAGTTGGGTCCGCGGCTCCGCCCGGCCAATAGTAGGGACGGAGGGCGTACAGAAAATTATAAAAAAAATTAAAGGCAGCCAAATAAATAACAATGTTCTATATTTCAACATAGACAATTTTTTAAACCGATTTCAAATTAGCAACGAGATATTTAAAAAAATACGGTAAAATAATATGAAGAAATGTGCAAAAAACCTACACCTAATACCAAACTCAATTCTGTAAGGGTATCTTTACAGGGATATGAATATGATTTATCAATGCACTAGTTGATTTCAATGAGTTCACTCTTTCGAAAATCAATGAGCGAAGGTATCAACAGTTAGAACGCACGTTACTTATAAAATTCCTTGTAATTCTGACTACTGATCATGTGGATCACTAGATTTTCACGGTGTACGCCACTGCGCAAAATGCAACCGATGGATGTCCGCAACCCTCACCGGCAGACCAGTTCTTAACAAACTCGACTCGACGTAATAATGACGTCAAAATTACGTCAACCGAGGGCGCGCGGCGACAACCCTTCTCAAATGGACGTAATTTTGACTCGTAACAATACTGCCTGCATTGTTTTAAGTTTACGGGATTGGTCTGCTGGTTGTCAGTGCAGGTAATCGAAGGCTGTCTAGCGCTGTGGCATCCAGTTCAGGGTGTCTATGCAAGAACTTTTTTTTTCTATGGAATTTAAACTCGTCAATGGACTACACAAAAAAAAAAACGAAAATCGGTTACGTGTATGATAGCGTCACACGAATATGAATTTAATTTTTCACATACATAATTGCTAATTTATTTTGCGACGATACTAAAAGTAGTTATATATACATGTAAAGAAATTATATTTGTTCGTGCCTCTTTGACTATCCGTTCTCAATGTATTGGCAGCTTAGTCTACGTCGTCCACTTGTCTACGGAACGACAAATGTCAATACTTTTTTTCAAGTTGGAGAGAGTACATAACGTAAAGCTACAATATTATAAAAAATTAACGTGTGCAGGGAATCGATAAACTAATGAAATTGCTTTAAATGTCGCTTCTTTGTCTTTACAGGTATGATAACACTATAGTGTAATTATACATAGCTAACTGTACATAGCAATTGTACATAAAAATGTGAACTCATGTTAAAATAAACCTTTGCCTTTACAGAGCAACACATTTATTTAATTTGCCGATTCTTAAAAAAATCCGGACGAATTCGTCTTACATGTGTATATATAATTAAAATTACAAATAGGTATAGTGCAATTAAAGTGTACATTACTAGGAATACTAAGAATATTCCTAGGTGTTACTAGAACATTGTTTTGTTCTCTACTAAAAATGGAGCATTATTTAACATCTAAACTTTGTGCATATTTGTCCCTCCGTTGCTTGTTTGTTGCATCAACATGTCGTAGTGACAGTTTTCTGTAGAATGTCGAAAATTTACACAGTTGTGTTAAGTAGCAGTTAAATTTTTATATGCATTTCAAAACAAATTAACATGAAGAAGCAACTTATAATGCTGTATCCCAGCTTATTTTGAAAAATATTTATTATTTCAATAAATATCAATGATAAAGGTATAATACATGAAGTAAAGTAATGAAGTAAAATTTTCAAGTATATATTACCTGTGTAGTATTTTTTTATGATGATTTAAAAATTGTACAGCATAAAAACAACCACTGTTGAACTGCAATTCTTTCAATAGAGATGTATACCTTTTACTATAATATACATATACGATTACAAAATTTAGCGATTTATATTATTTAAAAACAGTACATATGTTAATAAAATTGTATATATAAAAACAAGTAAAATTTTCTTACTATTTTTTTTAGTACGTAAACCAACAAGACGAGTATTTTTCTTTACATAAACCAAAATGCCGTTTATGTTGTTATTATTTTCAATACATTTAAATTAAGTATCAGATGTCTTTGAATAAAAAATTCATTTGTAACATAAAACTGAGTTTCCAATAATAAATACTAAGTTTTTATAATAGGTACATGTAAATTTATTACCAATATCGTTCCTATTTTTATGAATTGAGGTACAGTTTGTTCTCTCTGCTTAGAAGTTGTAACTATAATTAACAGTGTATTTCTTTTTTGGGTTCATTTACAAATGTTATCAATTACTTTATGCAATTTCTTCGGTTCCGTATCATTACATTTTGATTTTTCTTCAGTATGTTCCTAGGACGCCCTTTAGCCACTCATCCAATACACACATTTCTTTATTTATATTAATTATTCTCGAGATGGTCTAAATCTCATATCAATACCATATCATATTAAATGAATGAAATATCAAATTAATAATCTCACCTAAATACCATTTTCACTAGCCACTACTACACCTTCTGTCAATCCAGATCTTTTTCTCGTCTTTCACTATTTCTACATCTCTCTTATTATAAATATTTAAAAGTTTTAATTAGTTTTTAATGAGGTTATTTATAAAAACTAATTCCCGTTATGAATGTAGCGAATGAAAAAATTCTTATTATGGTTAAGAGAATTTATTTGTAAAATATCTGATATCGATTTATCGATTTTTTAAACGAAAATTCCTAAACTATGCTTCAAATTAAAAGCCTATAATGATACATATTTATAAGATTGGTTTTATTAAGTGCCTAATTGAATACTAAACGTTACAATGTACTAAAAACAATTTTATTGAATTTAGATTAAATGTCGCAAAATAAAATACCGTAATCAAAGAAACAACTTATTTTTTACATATAGTATGTAATGAAATAGCGAATACACAAAGAATAAAATAATTACTTGATTACACATAATTATTTTATTATTTTAATATTGCTTCTTCTTACTAATTATCAAGAAAAATAATTTTGAAACAAACTTATTACTGAACACTCTCATTCTGATTCTCAATTTCTAAATTACTCAATAATTACGTAGCTATGTACAAATAATACAAAAGAAGTGTCACAGCAACAAAAAAATTCTAATATACGCTGCGCTAGTATACATGACAGATCAATGCAAAACAACAGGTTCGAATTGTAGATCGCGCCGTAAGGGTGATGAGCCGTGGATCGAGACAAAAGAACTTCAAAGATAAACGATCTATCTCCTTAGCACATAGACCGAGTACCTACAGCAGAAAATCTGTGAACAAATGACCCCGCTCGCTCGGGGCCGAGTTTACGACAATGCCTATAAGAAAGCTCCGGAGCGGCTGCGATAAAATTTGCATTCGACTGGCGGGCCCGCCGGCCGTAATGCAGCCTCTTTGCCGAGGGGAGGCTAAGATGATATGGAGAGAGCTTTCACAGCTTTCGTTTTGGTTTTGCCTTACATCGTTCCGCTGTTAAGGATTATGGGTAGAGTATAAATAATATAATATAAAATTATATTTTATTAATAATGTTAAAATTTCACAATTTCTAATGCAAAATATCTTTATTTCGTAGGTTATAGAATAAAACATGAAATACGTCATATCTTTCAAGAATTTAAAGTATTTCTAAATTTTACCATTCATTTAAAATTAGTACTCGTTTGCAACGTAATTTATCTCTCAAGAAGAACGAGCAAGGAACTTCAAGATATTGGGAATATTGGGGTACAAGTGTGTATAAAAAAAAAAGCGTGCATCTTCTCTTGAGATACGTCTAAGGGGAGATTGCATTTCTTTCATACTATTGTAATTTTTGTTATCCTGATAAATAGTTTAAGCATGTTTAGTAAATTGCTGGCGGATTTGTTTTTTAGCAAATTTAAAGAATGGTTCATTGTATTATTAACTATATAGTTAGAATTAAGATTTGCGAACTTTGTACATAAAAGTCCAATTTAGTCAACTATGGTTCATCGGTTCAATCCAATGGTTCATTGAATTATTAACTATACAGTTAGAATTAAGATTTACGAACTTTGTACATAAAAGTCCAATTTAGTCAACTATGGTTCATCGGTTCAATGCAATGGTTCATTGAATTATTAACTATATAGTTAGAATTAAGATTTGCGAACTTTGTATATAAAAGTCCAATTTAGTCAACTATGCCTAATATATATATTTTTAATTGTGCATCTTGAAACCTACAATTTATTTTTTAGCATATGTTCTTTATTACCCATCGGTATAATATCTGAAATGTAACGGATGCAACAGATTATTAGCTGTGAACAGTATCCAAACACCAAGTTGTAGATGAAAATTTTCTGTTTCTGTAACTGAGGCTGCACATAACTTTCGACTGCGCTTACAACTATAGAGTAAAATATTTCCGAATTAGCTGTGGCCATTAAGAAGTAAACTCTTTAATTTACGAGCTTTCGGTGAGAAGAGAAGCGTGCTACGTCTATTCATCTAATTGCATTGAGAAACCATATTAATATTAACATCGTGTAATGAAGAGGCCATTACATTAAACAGATATCACAAAATGTTTAGATTTTAAAAACCATTTATTATGGTGTATCCGTTATTGTAAAATTGTTCACATTTGTATGTCTATCACAATTGTATGAGGTTCTTTAATTAAGAATTATACTCTTACGTTATCTTGTACATCTTTTAAAAACTGCCTTCGAAACTAATAAAACATATTTTGAACGTGTGGGTCAATGTTCGTTTAATGATTGTAAACGTGATCATGTATCTAAAATACTTAGGAGTTCACCTACGGAAGACTTAGTATCACGATAACCAATAGCTTTGGCCAGTACGGCGTCAGGATAAATAGAGTCGATTTAGAACAAGGCGAATGTGAACCACGGAACGGCGCCGGTCATAGTAACAGATTTGAAAAAGTCCTTTCCATGCAAACCTAGCGCACGTTCGGGTGGCTGTCCACCTCCGGGGGGGCAAGCGGGGGCGCCACGGGGCAGGGAGGGGGCGACAGGAAAAAGGAGGGAAGGAAAATTTCCATTTTCTTGCGTCTTTCCTCCGTCCGCCTTCGCTTTGCAGCAGTTTTTGATTAACGGGCGAAATTTCATTATGTATTCATCTCACCGTTTTATTTATATAAGGCATTGTGTTGTCTATTCTTTGTTTTGGGGCTGAACTGAGTCGTTATTAATTCTAATTTCGTGAATTTCACCTTTGTTCACGGTACATACGATGTGTTCAGTGGTGTTGAGGTGTTGTTTTTTATTGTATAACAAAAGATAATCAGTATTTTCTTTTTCAATTTTGCCTGTATTAGATAGAAAAACGGATAGAGAACTAGGTTTATTTAGTTGTTGCATAAAAGCCTGATCTAATAATATAAAAATTAATCGTGTTAATTTTCATAAGCTATTTTCAAATGAATAATTCCTTATTTGCTACTCTCTTGTATATATATAGATATATATATACAATATACATGTATATTGTATATTTACTCAAAATTAAAATATAACGTTTTTCAAAAAATCAGACTTAAAAATAAAAAATTAAATCCCTTAAAAATTACGACTTTTGCGTTCAATCGTTTGTTTGTAGCAGTTTCTTTGTTATGCGCAGTTTAATTTAATCAGCTTCAAATCTCAAAAGAATAAAGATTACTTGTGAATATTATTAACAAACTATAGTTAACTATTGGTAAAATATATATTTCATAATTTAAGCAGTTTTTGAATTAAAATAATCCGTAATACGTAGTTTAATCGGCACATTTAAAAAAAACGAAAACAAATAAGCGTCCGAATCATCGAAAAACTTTAAAAAATAATTCATTAACGTTCAATTTATGATTAAATAAAATCATGTTAAACGAATGAATTATAGGCTATTTTTGAGAGTGAAGGGTAAAACATCAGAAACCCACCTAATTTGGTAAGAATTATTTTCTGGAGGACTTTCTGGCGGAGTAGGAGAAGGAAGAAATGCTGCGCACGAACTGGGCGAAAATCTCGCCAATGGCGGTTAGACTTATGCAGCGATCGTTTGTAAACGCTAGCTGAGATGGTTTTCACGATTAAGGACTTGGATGAGAAACGAATATTTCTTGATGTAACATTTATAATGGAAATATATAGGCTCCAGATAAAAAAGCATTCTGATTGGACGATACAAATAGATGTTTGGATAGTTGGTGTCATTTTTGACCTTCCGCTATGAAAATGAAAAAAAAATCATAAGCTGGAAAACCAGCGATTTTACTCCCATTATCGAAAATACATAAAGTTTTTATTAGTTCTTAACGGTTTTATGGTCTTTTAAATTATTATTACCATTTACCGAGTGATGTGTAATTGTGATGAAAAATTGTGTTTTTTTAGAATATCTCTTCATTGCTAACTGTATTTGAATCGGTGGATTCGTTCGAGAGATATCGTAAACGGAAAATTGACAAAAAGGGTTTTTCAAAATTACGTGAAATTCTTTATGGGTTGATATCTGATATTTGGTCATCTGTTTTTGTTTAAAAAATTGTGTCGAATACTATAAAACATATCAAAGTAAAATAATGAGTTTGAACGATATTGTAGCTGATATTGTACAATGAACAAAAAAAGGGATTTTTTTAACATATATGAGTTTTTGAACTCGAAGAGCTCAAAACGTATTAGAACTATATTTTTGAGCTGAGAGAGGTTGAAAAAGCACTAAAATCGAACTTTAGAGCGCGATGAGCTCAATAATTTACCCCAATTTCATTTTTTAGCTCTCAGAACTCGAAAGTAGTAAAAAGCCTTAAAGATGGCCTGCCAGGTCAAATATTTTTGAGACATTTTTATAGATAGCATTTTCGAGGGGCAAACGAACTTGCTAGTCACCAAAACATAGGTAGCCACCGTCGCTAATGGGCTTTCGTAATGTCAAAGGGTTCACCATTGCGTTGCCGGCCATTTGCATAAATATAGAACAATAGGGTATCTGATAGACGGTATATATTGGTGATGGGTGGAACAGACTGATAGAAGGTCTAAGTGGAGTGGTAGAGTGGTGAGCGAGGCGATAAAAAGGGGAATGTTCCACCAGATTCTCATTCACTGGACGAAACTGTTTTCACGTCTATACTCTGCGAGAGTGTAGTATCTCCCCGGTCGAGTCGGCTAATTTTCGTGCTGCAACAAAGTTGACCACGCGTTGGCTCTACCGCATTCATCACATTTGGTGAGTGCTTTGGACTGTGATAATTTATTAAGTCACAAACGGGTTGCTGCTTTTGGTTGATGCTTTTAATCTATATTTATGATTGAATTGAAGCGCAAGAGAGAAAGAGAAAGAGAGACAGAGGATATAATAAAATTAAGTATATTGCAACATGTATAAAAAGTGTCTACTTTTGGCCAAACAGTACGCCGGATACAGTTGTCGTCAGATTGTGTTTTTCAATTAGCGTATAGTGGTATTAGGGAATAAAATTAAGTTTATCTCAAATAATATGGAATAAGTTCTAGTTTACAGCGTTAGAACTACGATACAGTATTCATATAGTATCGGCATTACGATACATACAATGGTGATTTGGAAACTGAAAGAGAAATGTGTTGTAACATGAAATTATCTCCACGCGCATCGAATTTTAAGAATTTTTCACTGGGTGTAAAATAAAAGAATTTGGTGTAGTGCGAGTATTATTAAATTCAACGCATTGACTTGGTGTAATTGAATGTGGTTGTGAATTCCCACGAATAGTTTTGCATAAACAAACGTTTTGAAATGTTAGCAACCTTGCTGCGACATGCCGAATATTATTTTTGTTCAAATCAAGTAATGTCAGTCACCACAAAACGATAAAAAGAACGAGAGAAAGTTTATTTTTAACGAATCAGGGTATGTTTTTTACATTATTTTGATGGATTATATTTTTTATATATAATCATTTTCAAAATCGCCATTGGTTTTATGCGGCCAAATTTTAATGGTGGTGGTCGAGTCAAAATGTTTCCTTCGAATGAAAAGACGTGACATTCGATTCTTGACCGTGACGAGCGACCTGAGAGTTGAAATTTTATTATAAAATTGAAACTACTTTCTTTGCATTTCAGAGAGTACTTTAAGCCGTCGGTCCCGTATGTTATCACGCCACTGGCTATAACTCTCGTTAGCAATCTCCCAACCCGCACTGAGCCTTATTTGAGAATTTAGGGTCTAAGGATCGTATTAATAAAACACACTTAAGTGCAGGGCTTCATCTTGAGAGTGGAAAGAACGAGACACTTATAATTCTACGCTATAGAAAATATGTTTGGCTCCCACGTTACTTCTTAAGATGGCGCATCAATTGAGTGAAGTATATTAATACGACCACAAATTTTTCGATCTGAAATAAAAAGATTGTGGAAGGGTGTGCTGCAACACTTGCGTAATATAAACCTGACACAATTCTTATTAATGTATATTATGAGTAATACGTTTTTAAGCTCATCAGCTAACAGTTCTGCGATGTAAAATCTATCAAATATGTATCTCTAAAAGAAAAAAATACTGTAATGTAAGTATATTCCGTTGTTTTGCAAAATTTTCGTAGATTACACGAATGTCACAATATTGATGTAATCCACGAAAATTAATATATAAAAGAATAATAAATTGACGACGTTTGCTAATTGTTCATCTGTTCCGTTTTTATTTAATTATTGTCTTTACATATCTCAATTTTCATCAATCATATTGTTGTCACTAACCTTATAAACAAAACCAAAATTTTCTGTACTGTGGACAGAAGTTAAGCTTCATATAACGACCATTTCAGCAAATCCACATCGCTCTTTTCTACGGAATCTCAAATCATGTCAAATCAAAATATTCCTAGGGTGAGTGTCACACGCTTACGAGCACTGCGGATGCACGCTTCTCTAGGTTTTTGCTAACCTAGTAGGGGCAGTCGGCCACACGGTGGCGGGCGGAAATAGAGCAGAAACAAAAAACTCACTAAGCATACTATCATTTTTTGTTCTATCGATAAATAGGTATTTGTGGAATATATACTTTGTCTTTTCTTTATACGCTTTTGACGCTTTAGAAAATTAATATCAGCGTATTTTCTACAGGGGACGTATTGGGAACACACTATCAAATTCTTACGATCTGAAGTTGCCCGAAAGATGCGCAATGACGCAAAAGTTAGTCGTTCAAGGCAATTATGTGATTATACATGTGTTCTAAACACTACATATATTCAGTCGTAATATATTAACGTAAAATTAACGTCTATTTCCCAGAAGGGTAGATAGAGACTATACATTTCCACTTGGTACGATTTATGCATATCTTTCTTGCTTCACTGATCTCCATTAATCTTTTCATGCAAGCTCGTCGATTTCAGATACTTAAAATTGTGCTTTTTTTAATATGCCACCAATATTGTCTGCATGGTAATTTCTAGGGAGACCCTTGCCGACCCTTTCACAACACACATTCGATCTATAGATTGGTTTTGACAATCTTCTTCTTGCAGCAGCATACCTTTTTTTACTCTAGTTAGTCCAACCCAAATTCATCTTAATTCTCCCTCTACTTTTGTTTTCAGGAATTCAATAAGCTTTCTATATTTGAAATTCATCCGTCGAACTAACGTTCATGCTACTGAGCGCGAATGCCGGATACCTCAAATGCTACCTATTCTACCTACACATTGCAATGTATATCGTATTCAGTTGTGCTTTTGCATCTTATGCCATCAAATGCCATCACCTCAGTCTTGCTGCCATAGACTTTCACACTTCATTTCTTAAAAGAAACATTCAATTTAGTTATCATCTCCTACAGTTCTCTCGCCAACGACGTAAATATTAATTGCTCGTCGGCGTACCGGAGGTATTTGAGAGACAGCTCATCCATTCTTAGTCCAAACTCATACTCTATCAGGTTATGTAAACTGCTATCCATAAATAGATTGAGTAGCCACAGTGAAGCTATACATTTTATCAGATACCTCTAAGGATATTAAACCAATCAGTGTATGCCCCATTTATTCTGACCCAAAGACTGGAGCCATTGTATAGAGATTGCAGTGCCTGTATCGATCTGCTAGTCACACCATGCATGGATAGCGTTCTTCATAGATCATTTCTATGAAGCTACAGAAAACCTTCTGGTCATTAGCCAAAACTTTTTCCATAATATTTGGCAGAGCAAAATTTTGTACCCTACACTCCATCCCTTTTGAAAATCTCGTTCGTATATCCCAATTCTCATTTTCAGTTTCATTCACAGCTCTTTCAATTTTTTTCACACTATTCGCCAACGACGCTGAGGAAGCTTATAGAGTAGTAATTTCTACAAACCTGCCGTGAGCCTGTGCCTTTATAGAAGGGTACAATAACGGCTTTGCACCAGTCATTATATATATATATATATACTACGTTTTTTTTTAAATTTATTTAAAAGCTGGTATAGAAGGCTTGCCACTATATCCTCACCGCTCCTTAGCATCTGTGCTGAAACCCTATTATATCCGGCAGCTTTACTTACTTTTATATGTTTTAGTTCTTTTATAATTTCATACATTGTCATTTCATTTTCATCATTTTATTTTTATTTTAATCATCAATAATATGTTCAATTGTAGTAACCTTATTATATAAGACTGTATTCTCATATTCAAAAACACTTTCGAAATAATCCATTCAGTCCTTTTCCATATGACTTTCCTCATTCAGAAAGCATTAATTATTATTTCTAATCACATTCATACATTATGTCTCAGAATTATTGCTGGCCTTTTCCACCATATTAAAGATAAGTTCTTGATTAGCCAAGAAATTATCCGAGAATGTACTGTCATAACATTCTTTTATTTTATTCCTCCATCTTTTCACGCATTCCTTAGCTTGCAATTTTTTTTCATCTTTATATGTATCTTGAGCCTTTTTTAATTTTTCTTTCAAACCTTCCTTTCCTTGCAATCTGTCGTTAGCCTTTGCTAGACAATAAATCCCGACAAACTTTCTTCTTATCAGTAAGTACTTTCCCTTCTTCGAAATTCCATTATTAATTATCTTTTGTACTAAAATTTGTTCTCTCATTCACTCCAAATACGCCTTGTGCTTTGTTTACTAATACAGATTTCGTTACCTTCCACGATTTGTCAATTTCTAGGTATTCCATATATACTGTTTAATTCCACCCAAACTATCATTCAATTGTTCTTTATAGTCATTTTTCACTTTCTTAATCTGAAGCTTATATACTTTCAGTCTTTCTAGCTCTGTAGTAAAGAATTTTGCATGGTGTCGCTAACGACTAGCATAAAAATTTAATTCGACAGACCACTAAAAAATGTTCTGTGCCAACGTTGACGCCATGGTACACTCTCATATTTATAACTTTGCTTTTCAACGGATTATCCACAATTATAATGTCCATGCTGCTTTTTCCTTTCCTTATCCGACAAACATATGAGTGCATATTTTCATGGTCAAACATAGTTAAACTCTCATACAAGTTAAACTCTTAACACAGTAGGCGAAAGCAATCACCATTCTCATTCACTTTTTCATCTTCAAATTTACCTAAGTCTTTCCCATATCAGTGTCACTGTACCCAGGCGTTAAAGTAACCTAAAATGTTGATACTTTCGTTTCTGTCACAATTCACTAATATGTCCCTTACATCAGCCAAAAACCTTTCCCGCTCCTCAAACGATTTGAACATATTGGGGGTGTACATGCCTGAAATAAAAATTCGTGTGAGTTCAATTTCAACTCGAAAGCAGAGGAGCTTGGGACTTACACATTCAGATAATCTTTCTGATAGGATAAAGCCAACACCCTGACATCCTCGTTGGCTGGGTTGACGATAGTTCAATAAGTATCAAAAGATCCTTGTTAGATGGATCCATCCATACCTTTCCTTTTGGTCTCAGTTACGCATATAATATCCAGTCGTATGTCTTTCATCAGTTCGCCGATATCATCAATTTTATCATCCATACCTCCACACACATTCGGAGTACCAAAACGGACTTCTTTATTCAGTGTTTCTGCTCTTCGGGGAACTAGGCGTAACAGGTGGTGAACATTGTCTCCGCAATCGAGTCCAGTGCTCCTGTTTTTCTGGTACGGTTATTTGGCCTCCTCGGATACAATGGAACTGCTCGGGACAAGCCCGGGGAGAGATTTTCTGGAAATGGCAGTACTCCTCCTCGGGGAATAATTTTTTAATTTACGAAAATTTTAGAGGGAGTAGGAGAGTTAAGGAGTAGAAAGGATAATAGGTCGAAGGGACATTGAGGTTTTGGGGTGGAAAGGATAGGGTCGATGGATATTGGAAGGAGTAGTGGGACAGACAGCGGCTTTAGGATTCCGGGTTTGCGTATATGTGGCCCCTGTGCAATTCCCGACACGATTTATTCAGGTAGACACCCTCTGAAGAATAAATATTCATAGTAAGTATACCTGTATTTCTGCAGAGTGAAATTTTACTCTGTAATTATTGTTGTTCATATTCATAAAACTTAAATTCGGTGTATGTAGTTTTTTTTATAGTAATAATTACATATTAAAATTTAAGGTTATCTTTATTTATAGTATTAACAATGACTAAAATAATGTTTTTAATAACACCAAAAATTGCATAAATTAGATATTTTCTTGAATTTGCATAAATATTTTTTAACTTTGCAAAACGATGAGTATTAGAATGGTATTCCTTAAGCAGGCTTACGGTAGGAGTTAACTGGTGATAACCGTAACATAACTAAAGAACGTTACGCCCCGTCCAAGTGACTTTTTCTTTTCGTAAAACCTATATACCTAAAAATCTCATGTCAAGATGTTCATTTGCGCTAAGCTCTGAAACCACTGAAACGAATTCAATTAAATGTTACACAGCATATGAATTTTGATCCAACTTGGAAGAAAGGATATTAACATACTTTTATTATAAGCTTGTTATGAATGTTTGAGCATAATTTTCACCAATTTCCGAAATTCTGACTAATTTGAAACTTTGCAAACGTATCAAGGACCAATGACAATACAATAACCTGATAAGTTTATCTCCTTAACCTGATCAGGATCGCCAGGATCGAATAATTTCGTCACGTATCGTCTGCGTGAGAGCAAGTGGCTTATTAGTGTTACTAAATTATATTACTGTTTTGTAATAGAATTTAGTAACAGTAATAAGCAATATTATTCATTCAACTATTGTTGTATTGTTAAGAATTAGATAATTTTAATAATCGTTCGATATAAAACGTGAAAAATAAATAAAGTTTAAAAAAATACGCTTTTAATCACATCAAACTAAAAAGTGAAAAATAAGTCTTAATATGAGCTGAAAAAATTGTGCCAAAAAAGTGTGCTTTGTGCCATATTTTTCGAGCGCCCCACGCTTTTTCCGCAATAATACTAGTATTTTTCGTCATTGTTCATTATTTTTTTCAGCTCATATTGAGAATTATTTTTCACTTTTCAGTTTGATGTGCTTTAAAAGCTGTCTTTTTTTAATTAAATATATATTTTTTAATTCTGATGAGTGGAGTAGCTGTCGAGAACTATTTTCTTTTCAGATTTCTCTTCCGAAAATACACACAAACGCAAACTTTAATTTCCCTAGACCCCCGCCTTTCAAGTGGCATAAGACAGATTGACTAAAATATCGTTTACCTATTTACACCACATTAAATTTAAAACCATTACTATACTTTGAGTCTTATACTAGTGGCGATATTGGAATCTAAAACGAATAGGGGAACAGAAAGGAAAGCCTGGCTTTTATTTCTGTTGCGAACCGAGAGTGAAATTTAAAACGAGACCAGGATCGAAATCAAGAGTGGGATCAGCATCAGAATCAAGAGCTTAATCGGGATCGAAATACACAAAATGAAAAGAATTCGTTTGCTTCCGGCGTTATCAAAATCGAATCAGTGGTTGGTAGCGGAATCAAAATTGAAATAAGGACGCAGAACAGAATCGAGAACGGAACAGGAACAGAATCGGAAGCGCGGGACCGAAATTGAAAACGGTACGGAATTTAAAAACGAATGTGATTTCAGAATCAGAATCATAAATGTGACTGAGATCGTGATCGAAAGCGAGAGTGGAAATGAGATTGTACATCGGTCGATACAAAGGATGAAAAAAAACATTATATGTCCACGCTGGCGGAGCTGCGGACATATGGGCAAGCAATCCACAAGAAAGGGCAGAACAACGTCTGCCGGGCCAGCCAGTATTAAAATAAAAAACTCCTATATTTTATTCCTTACTTTGTTTTGTACAATTTATATTTCACTATAGCACAACTCATAATACGAAAGCATTTGAGAGTGCTTTATGACCGATTTTTTTTTTCACATCTTGTCAGCAACTATTTTTATGTTTGTACTCTTGTTAGTCAACGAAAATGGGATAATTGGATATAATTGTACAGGTAATTTAATGAATATTAACAATGTCAGTATGAAAAAAATATTTAATATATTAGAAAAAAAAAAATGTAAATATTTCAGATAAGCGATCACGTCAATCAGCTCTGCAAAACTTAAAAATACAGTAAATCTTGAAAGTATTCATTAACACAGCGTTTTCTTCTATTATTTTTTTGAATTACAAGTAGCTTTTTTTTGAAAATGGCTGTCTATTTCGGAGTCATTCAGTTATAATTAAAAATATATAATTTAATAGATCAAAAAAGGACAAAGTATATTGGCATGTAACAGTCACAACAATATATGGCACTTTTCTTCAAATATGTTACTGCACCTTTGGATTTTTCTTAATATTAAATATGACTACTTGATTTTTTTCACTTCTGAAGAGTATTCCATTATAAACTTTGAATTAATTGAATACTTATAGATTGACATCTATAACTGACATCTATGACATCTATTAACTATTTTAATATTCTATAATTGTTGAGATCGACAAAATTAAGTCTTTATTAAGGAAAACATATGCGCTATTTAGTGCTTTCATAACATCGTTATCAATTTGTTGATTTATTACATATTATTAATGATTTTATTCAATTACTCTCAAACGTTAATTTATTTCATTACATTTTTTTAAAGAATTCATAATTCACAATTTTACAACTATTTTTTAACAAATGAATATTTTTTCTAAAATATAATAAACAATAAAAATGTTTATTTCTATTAACTTAACCTAGGTTACAGTTTACATTGTAGGTACACTCCTTTTAAATATTAAAAAAAAACTTGTACCAGGATGCGCCGCTCGTCCAACGTCATTTGAATACAAGATCAAATATCAAATAAAATCTTTGATATTTTAAAATAATTGATTGCAAAATTTTATTCCTGTAACTTTAAAATTCCGTAACTTTTAATTTCCGTAACTTAAAAAGAAATATTAATTATAATTTTATTACCATGCCTTCATATAAAATTTCGTATTTTTCATTTAATTACTCTCAAACGTTGTTAATTTATTTGATTGTGCCTGTTATTTAATATGTAGTAAAAGAAATTTTGTTTCAATCAGGTTTCATACGATATCACTATTTTTTTTTAAATTTACACCAAAGAAGTAAAATCTTTTTACATGAATACATAAATAATACACGCTTTTTCTTGCCATTAATAATTTTTATTTTAATAATTAGATTTATAAGTATATAATAGGATAATAAAATTTTTGAAACAAGGTAGTTATTTAGAATTTGTTGATTTGATGGAGGAGCGGTCCCTTATCCTTTTAAAATGTACTACATATATGTACTTTTAAATCCTGAAACTTCTCACACATGAAATTCAAACTCGGACATTGCTTATTGGCAAAGGTTGCTAATTTTTCAGTCGCTTATTGTAAGTATTTATATAATAATGATTTTATACATTACTATTACATATCTTTAAACATAATAATTCTATTTTTTTACAATGTGAGAATCGTCCGAAGTTCTTTACACTAATAAAGTTATAATATTTAGATTACGTCAATTGTGAATATTTCATAATTTGTTATTAATATTTAAATTCTGTGATTCCTATTTCATTTACGACGATTGATCAAACAACACAATAATTTATAATAATGTTTGTCATATTATTATAGTGGGCGTACAAGTCCTATTTTTCTAACAATGAACCATATTAGGGAACATACTTATATTACGTGACGGGTTCACGGGGGGGGGTCTTCAAAATACTACGCTCCGGCACGGGGAAGGGTCAATGCTTCAACACGTAGTCTGAGAATTCTCGCGTTTTTTCAGAAATATATTCAAATTATGCGTGCATCGTTCAGCACTTTTTTAAACTCACAGATTGCAACACTAACGCGAATGTGCCGGGACGCCAGCTGATTCAAAACTGATAGTTTTTGTACTCATTTAGAAGTGGGGAGCTTATATAGTATTCTATTTGTAGTAAAACGTAAGAAGTACCTGTTACAATATGGTTTTAAAATAAGTTTTTTCTCATTGATTATATTAACTTTTTGTTAGAAAAAAATTATGAATTACCGCGTGAAAACTAGGGGGGGTGTCTTAGCATGTACTACGCTTGGTCACCGAAGAGGGGGGGCTAAACATTATAAAGTATGGGTCGTAATTTGGGTATGTTCCCTTATTGTATTGTTACTAAATTTCAAATTTTAGTTCAATAAAAGATCGAAAAGTAAGTCAAGTTAAAATATTCGGGCGACGAATACAAATACTTTAGCAGATATTCGAACGAAGCAGGTTAAATAATATCTTGTATAATAATACATTTAACTACACACTTAACAACTATACTACATTTGTATTAAAATGTATTATAGTATTACAAGATATTATTTAACCTGCTTCGTTCGAATATCTGCTACAACATGATACATCCTTTTTATTCCTATTTATAATATTTTGGGAAAGTTTAGTTTAAATTAAATTACTATGAATAATAGTTATAGAACTGATTTATTTGTTTCGACCCAAAAAGGGTAACTAGTTGCCAACTTTATGTGCAAAGTTAACTTTTATAAATAAAAGAGTTGGGTTATGGTAATATCAAAGAGCTATCAGTACTTAAAATTTTTCATTCAATAATTTTACGTAAGCGCAATTTCTTTATTGTTTTATTTTAGAATCTGTTCTTTAGTATTCAATTGTTTAAAAAACCTATTTTCCTAGATTTTTACACTTTTAACTCAAAAACATTTGAATTTTTAAACTCTTGTCTCAAAAAGATTTAAGTGAAAACACTAATATAGTCCCAGTTATATTTCTCTTTAGTTTCATTAAAAGATATTTAAATGAAGACACTAATATAATTGCAGTTGTACTTCTCTTTAGCAAATAATGAAAATATCATAACCTAAATATGAAGTGTCGAAAAAAAAAATAACCAAAATCGTCATTGTTTCGTCAGTTTAATATTTATAATTTTTCAGTATGATCAGATCATAAT
This sequence comes from Eumeta japonica, assembly GCA_005406025.1. NCBI lineage: Eukaryota > Metazoa > Arthropoda > Insecta > Lepidoptera > Psychidae > Eumeta > Eumeta japonica. The sequence goes on from BGZK01000228.1 coordinate 282,794, forward strand.
ATTCATTACCATTAATAATTATTATTAATATAAATAATAATAACCTATTCTTACTTTCTGTACGTACTACGTATTTACTGACATGAAACTCCGTCTATAGCGTATTAGTGCATGATTTATTTACGAATATTCTTAAAATATCCTATATATTAACATGTGTTTGCTGTAATTATAAAATATTAGGTCAGATTTATGGAACTTAATAACGATTCTTTCTTAACTTTTTTTCTAATAAGAGAAGAATCGTTTTTAAATCTTATCGCTAGATGTCGCAGTACATAAAATCCCAACAAAAAAAATTCCTAAATAAAAATTCTAATCAACTTTATCGATTCATTTAAGATTGTTACGTAGGAATTATTAGAATGAATAAAATACGAGATTTTCATTTATTGTGATTGTACTACTGTCCAAGAGATGGCATAGCGTGTTAATGATGTTTATATCGTCGTATATATTTATTACTGTGCGCCAAGAATTGTTTGTTTATTGATTTTAATTTTTAATGTTACTGTTTTACAAATATTTAATAAAATTTCCCATTTGGATACAATTGTATAAAATTGCTATATAAGTATTTTTAAATGTATTTAAGTTTTTGAAATATAAGTTATTGTAAGTATGATAAATCCTTCCATGGTCAAAACGTGTGAAGAACACAATATTAACAATTTTTAGTTTCCAAGTTGATGATCGCCAGCTTAATTGACATAATGAACTTTGCAAACTTCTCACATTAGATGTCGCTTATTAATTTTCATACTTTTTCAAAGCAAAAATTTTAGGTAACGATATAGTTATGTACTTACGCTAATTGTAAATATTTTTTTAACACGAAAATTAGCGGACACGCATATATTAACGAATAAATATTTTTCTGCATAGCTTTTTATAGTTCCTAAGCTTACTCTCTAAAACTGAATTAGTAGAATTTTTACTAATTGAAGTAGTAATAGTAGAAACTACATCAAAATTAGTAATTTTTAGTTGAATCTACTACAGATTTACTAAGTTTGTAGGCGTTACTTTTCAATTAGTAATTTTTCACTAATTGAAAAAGTAATATGGCAACTTCACTACTGAATTAGTAGTTCTGAATTAGTAGTCACTTGACAATTAGTAAAATAATCACTTTTATAATAGTAGAATTATACTTTTTAATTAGTAGAAAATTTACAATTTTAATTTGTAATCATTTCTACTAATTGAAAGAGTGGATAACCACTTATTGCTGGTCGTATACTTTGGACATTTTAAAATAGTAGCTATTGACTATTAATTAGTGGTTTTCCACTTATTCAGTTTTAGAGAGTATACATTCTGTTAAATGAAATATAAGTATATAACTTATTAAAAGATACATTCTTGTTAAAAGTTGTTAACAATAAATAGTAAGTGGTTTATTCTTTAAGGTATATAAACAAATATGTCATACCTATTCTTATCTCCTTTTTATCTTATAACTTTAAATAAGGCAGGCTTTAGAAACGATATATTCAAGCTAAGTAAATCTAGCACTTTAAAATTGTCAGTACTAAAGCTTTTTTTTGTGCATTAACATTAGAAAGGCATAAGTTATTTGTAGGTTGGTATGAGGTAATCTACCGAACTATTTATTCGAGGCTAAACATTCTTTCCCGGATAGAAAACTACATCATTGCTGAGTACTACAATTTACGTTTTACTGTGATTAATAGTAGATTGTAGTAGAAAATTATTAATTAGCAAAGTCGAAGAAAAATGAGCTGATTGGGTACTTTATTAAAATATTTGAATAATGTTCAATGCCATTAATCAAGTGTAATGAAAAAAAATTGCCCTTTATGGTTGTAAACGAGTTAAAAAAAAATCCATGTTACAAAACATCCAGCTTGTATATTTAAAAAATAACAATTTTTTGGGACGAAAATAAAAGAAAAAATGTAAGGTTATGTTTAGACTTATTTATTTGGTACAACACATCAGACAATACATAAATATTAACTTTGTCAAGATACAATCGAAATCAGATGTGGAACTTGTATCCTAATCAATGGATCGAAATTGGGGGACTGTGATGGGAATAGAAACTACTACGTAATCTGTTTTCGTGTTGGTCGCAAATTTACAGCAAAATCTAGACTAATATATAGATAATAGACTTAGACTAATATGCAATTGACTAATTTTAAAACCCCTGACGTATGCAGAGGGATGTTATACGTTTGACGGGCATATGTGTGTTTCGCTGTGGCGTTGTAGCTTCTAAATGGCTGAAGCGATTTCGATTTTGTATTTTTTGTTTCGAGGATGGTTTAATCGAGAGCCTTCTTCACTATGATTCAAGAAAATTTATCTTAATAAATTACATATTAATAAATAACAAACTAAAACATAAGGCTTACTTTATGAAGATTTTCAGTATTTTCTAGTTAATAAATGAATATTAGCATCTTCCGTAGATCTGATTGAACTCGAAATTCGATATCAGCCTACTTCAATGACATTAGAACATAGCAATTGTGAGTTAATGCTGCAGAATCACATAGAATTTGCAGGATACCCAACTCTCCCACTGAATTATAGCGCAGGGTCCTTGGGCTCATTGGAAAGGTTTCAATGGATGGATTACAGATAGGCTGACTAGCTTCAGCCGACAGCTCTGCCCGTGGACGTAGTATGAATTCTTTATCTCGTTTATCGACCAATTACGCTCTTAATTACGATAGCGATCGCTGCCCCGCCCCTATTCTGATCTAGATCTTCATCTCTATGCCAGTTTGCTACAATCTCGATACCACTTTGTATCACTCTCGATACCACTTTGTCTCACTCTCGATATCAATTTGTCGCAACTTGATGCCAGTTTGTATCACTCTCGATGCCAGTTTGTCTCACTCTCGATGCCAGTTTGTCTCACTCTCGAAGCCCAGTTTGTCTCACTCTCGATGCCAGTTTGTCTCACTCTCGATGCCAGTTTGTCTCACTCTCGATGCCAGTTTGTCTCACTCTCGATGCCAGTTTGTCTCACTCTCGATGCCAGTTTGTCTCACTCTCGATGCCAGTTTGTCTCACTCTCGAAGCCCAGTTTGTCTCCTCTTCGATGCCACTTTGTATCACTCTCGATACCACTTTGTCTCACTCTCGATATCAATTTGTCGCAACTTGATGCCAGTTTGTATCACTCTCGATGCCAGTTTGTCTCACTCTCGATGCCAGTTTGTCTCACTCTCGAAGCCCAGTTTGTCTCACTCTCGATGCCAGTTTGTCTCACTCTCGATGCCAGTTTGTCTCACTCTCGATGCCAGTTTGTCTCACTCGATGCCAGTTTGTCTCACTCTCGATGCCAGTTTGTCTCACTCTCGATGCCAGTTTGTCTCACTCTCGATACCAGTTTGTCTCACTCTCGATGCCAGTTTGTATCACTCTCGATGCCAGTTTGTCTCACTCTCGATGCCAGTTTGTATCACTCTCGATGCCAGTTTGTCTCACTCTCGATTCCAGTTTGTATCACTCTCGATGCCAGTTTGTCTCACTCTCGATGCCAGTTTGTCTCACTCTCGATGCCAGTTTGTCTCACTCTCGATGCCAGTTTGTCTCACTCTCGATGCCAGTTTGTCTCACTCTCGATGCCAGTTTGTCTCACTCTCGATGCCAGTTTGTCTCACTCTCGATGCCAGTTTGTCTCACTCTCGATGCCAGTTTGTCTCATTCTCGATGCCAGTTTGTCTCACTCTCGATGCCAGTTTGTATCACTCTCGATGCCAGTTTATCTCACTCTCGATGCCAGTTTGTCTCACTCTCGATATCAATTTGTCACAACTTGATGCCAGTTTGTATCACTCTCGATGCCAGTTTGTCTCACTCTCGATGCCAGTTTGTCTCATTCTCGATGCCAGTTTGTCTCACTCTCGATGCCAGTTTGTATCACTCTCGATGCCAGTTTGTCTCACTCTCGATGCCAGTTTGTCTCACTCTCGATGCCAGTTGATCTCACTCTTGATTCCGAATGAGGTCTCACTTTTGATCCCGAATCCGGCCTTAATTTAAGTAGATTCCGTTTCTGGACCCTCAATGCCCTGTCGATGAATATAATACGGTACGGTGGTGTACGTGGCGTACGGACAGCGAACATGAGATATGGCTTAAGGGAATCAAATTAATGAATTATGACTATTAGGTAATATCTTACCAAGTGATAGAGTAACGATTAGCAGTATGGTATAGGAATGCTAAAGATTGCAAAAACAAAACAGTTACTTCAGGTGAGAAATGAATTTTCTGCGAAAAATTGTTGTGATTATCTTAAAAATATGAGCGTTAGCTCATTCGATTGGGAAAGCGATTCTGACTACAACTTATTTTATTTTTCGGCAAACTAATATGGGAATTGTAAAAAACGAAAAAGAAGGTGCCTGTGGTTTTTGGTTATAACAAAAAAAAACTTTCAGACAGAGTGAAAATTGAAAAAAGCATTTAGCATTAAAGAGGAGGAAGTTTCTAACAAAAAATGTCAACTCCCGGAACTCCATTGTTTATAATTTTAATTTGACGCTGAAAATAGGCTTTACGCAGTCGTTTCTACACTGGTGCTTCGCCGCTGAACAGAGTGTGACAGAAAATGCTTTTTTCCCTATTATATATTCCTTTACAAAAATTATTGTGCTATCAGAACACATAAAAATATAGTCCCGCTGACAAATAAATTGTAACTTCATTTTTCTAAAAATTGTACAATTGTTGATTAACAAATTTTTTGACTTCTATTTTCATAAAAGGCGACATTTATGTTTTGTTTCTTTAAATAGCACGGGCCGACAGACACAGGTCGACCTTCTGACCTGGAGACCAGGATATACTTTTCTGCAGGTTTTTGGTGCTCTGAATGATGCTCTGGTGCTCCGAGGTTCAAATTTTTCAATTAACTCTGGCTTCCGAGATATACTAATCTAAAAGTGCAAAAAACACGATTTTTGGCTATATTGAGATTATGTAGCATCGCGATCTTCTTTTTCTTTAAAAAAACTATAGGTAGTTTATTTAAGTAAAAATGTTGCACTTTTAAATGGCGTTAACGTTACCCAAATATCTCATTTGTCCTTTGAAATATTTTTGTAAGTGAATTTTTTAGTTTCACAATTTTTGATCCCCGCAAAGTTCATATGATTCTGAATTTTTTGAAGTAGAATTTGGGCATTTATGAGTTCACGAGGAAAAGTAAATAATGTACATCACGATATGTTGTCCGAAATCACCCTTAAGTACCTTAAAAGCATTAAAAAATAGTATAGGAAAGCTAAAAACGATCTAAAAGTTGTTTACCAATAGGTAAATTTAATAAAATTTTCACATACTTCGTTAAAAATTTTTTTTAATGAGTTTATCAAGTTAACCAAATAAGAGATTTGTTGTTCGGAACTTTTTAAGTGACCACCTAAATCAAAAGTCCACATTTTTCCAACCAACAAATCCCAATTCTTGAAAACCCAAGCCTAAAAATCCTAGGCTCATACACCCAAAGCCCACAAACCTCGAATCAACAAACTCCAAGCCTACAAATTCTAGGCTCACACACTCCAAACCTACAAACCTCAAGTCAACAAACCGTAAGAACGGATTTCGGATCCAAATTCAGCGCACCAAAAACCTTAGGAAAGGTATATTCTCGTTTCTGGGCAAAAAGCTTGTCGGCCTGTGTAATTGACCTATATTTTTTTTAATTCATGGAGCCCTTCTTATATGTATACTAAACAACGTTACGTCATTAAAGTTTTTTAATTCATTATTATAAAGTCATGAAGTTAAAGAAAATGGTATATAAAAAAAGTTTGGTAATTTTTTTTAGAGTAAAATTATGTTATGGCTGTTTACACATCTAATATTGGCATTAGTTACTAATGAATAAAAATTGTTTACGTCATTTGTTTAAAATTTGTTTGTAAGTAAATGGTCAAATTGAATATTGTTCAATTTTTTTTATTAATATTATACAATATAACATACAAAAAAAAAACTTATAAGTAAATGTTTTTCAAGAGGAATATAATAAGTTTTAAGTGGGCGATAATAAGTGAAATTTTTTTATCAAATCGAATGCAATAAGATATTTTTGTCCACTTTATTTTGCTCAACTTCTTTGATAAAATAAGCATAATAATTTTAAACTAAAATTAGCAGAGAAATTAGCCCGCGAGGGTCGTCCATATGCTGGAGAATGAATATTTTCCAGAATCCTGAAGGATGCGGTGGAATAATCGAGATTTCAACGAGACTGTACTTGATTTTCAGCTCGTTTTTCAAGCAATTTTCACTTATTATCGTCGCAATTCTGACTGTCATTGTAATTAATGTTTGAAAAACTTTTCTTTTAACAGTTTTAACAGCACTTACACTCAAAGTTTTTTCACACACAAAACAAAATTTTGCAATATCCATGTTTTTGATAAAAAAATTATATAACAACAAAAAAAAAGCCTAATATTCACGAAATATGTAAGAAATGAATAAATATTATAATATTCCAAAAATTTAAGATATTAAATAAGAAAGGTCACATTACGGTTAAGGTTAAATGATAAATTAATTCTCTAAATAATCATCCTGAATGCCAAAGACTGTATTATTAATAGTTAAAAAGTTATAACAATTTGTAAGCTGACAAATCAGATGACCGCTTCAACTTTAATACCACGATATATTTGAAAATGCAATTAAAAATGGAAAAAAAAATATTTTTACACTATGTTATAGATCGTTGTTTTTGTAATTTTTTTTATGTTTAATAGAAAAAATATAACTAAAATCGTAATTTGTTTATAGTAGATTGTTTACATGGTCAACAATCAAGTTATTATAAAAAAAGATTTTGTTATAATGTATAGAACAATCATGATTTGTCGAAAAAAAAATCTTAACTAATAATTTAAATGTTTGATGATTAAAAAAGAACGATTAAAAAAAAATATTAAGAAGTTTTTTTAACCATAATTGTTTTTCCAATGTAACAAAAAAAAATTAAATATTGAACTTAACCATTTATATATAAATACATTTTAATAAATGATGCGAAAAATTCTTTTACAACATGAACCTTTGTTAGATGTGAAAACAGCGATAACATAATTTTACAAAAAAAAATACCGATATTTTTTTCGTTTATCGTTTTTTTTAATTATAACAAACAAATAAAAAAAATATAAGCTCACGACGTTATGTTACTTAGTATATCTATTAGAAGGGCTCCAAGAAATAAAAAAAATATAGGTCAATTATTAAAACTCTTATGTCGCCTTTTATGAAAACAGAAGTACGAAAAAATTATTTAACAATTTTACAACTTTTAGAAAAAAATATTTTAAATATTCTTCTCAGCAGTGCTATATTCTTTGGAGTGTTCTGATGATACAGTATTTTTTTTTTATTTTTATATTAATATTTAATAACAAAAAAACATAATTTTCTATTGCACTCTGTTCAGCGGCGAAGCGCCAGTGCAGAAATGACCACGCAAAACTCTATTTTCAACTTCATATTAAAATTATAAATAATGGACATAGAGTTCCGAGAGTTCAAGATTTTTTATTGATTTTTTTTTCTCTAAGACGTATTTTTTTTAATTTCACTATTACATAAAGTTTATGAGTTATAGTCAAACAGCATCATTTTTTATTTATAATATATATAATTTTAATTTGCGGAACAAACAAAAATATACCTTTTTCAGAATTGCATGACGAATTAAATGAACTATCGCTCAAATTTTTAAAATAACCAAAACTATTTTTTGGCAGAAAACTGACTGTTCGACTAGACTAAATGAAAAAATACATCTAATCAATAATAAAGTAGTATTTAATATAGTTTAATCACAGATTGTATCTTTAAGTCAGATTTGGTAATTATTTTACATATTAAATTATTGTTAAACAATAAAGCACAACGCTTGTGCAAATTTAAAATACCTATCGAAATCCTACTTGTCAGAAGTTGCTATTCTTCTAAACCCGATCTGTCATGAGCATTATTAAACAGTTTCTTTAGTTGAATTGGCAAATAGTAAAAGCCTGCAAGCTTTTTATGCGATTAACGGAAACGTAATTTTGTCCTTAAATCAGATTTTTTTTCTTGTAACTTATAGACATTGTTCGATGCTTCCTTACAACTTATGGACACTTGTCGATCATAGCGAGTTTACTAATAATGTATAAAGCTTAAAATCATTTAAGGAAATAAAATAAAAAATTTAAAAAAAAAAAACACCCCACGGAAACAATATCTCTAAAAGAGTAAATAAAATATGCGTATTAACCTTTAAGTTATAAAATAAATAGATAATATTTTGATCCTTGCATCGTCGTGTCGGGAAACCGCTAAATTGATAAATCTAATTACAGAATAAAACTAAAAATGATGAAATATGAATTTTAAATTCAAATAAGGTACTTACGCATCGTAAGCAAATATCAAAACATTTTTTAATAGGAGCCGCTAAGCCTTAACTAAAATTTATCGGCCCTTGTCACGACGACTTTTGGATCAAAATATAACCTACTACTTATATTAAACTTAAGGGTCAATACATATTATTGCTTTTCTTTTACAAGTATTGTTTGGCTCAAGAGTTTTTTAAATATAAATTTAATTTTATTGTATGGAATTCATCTATTTACGTATTCAAGAAGGAATTATTTCATGTGCGCATGAAAGAGAAGCCAAAAGCTATGTAATATAAATAGAAGCGAAAAGGGGAACCAGAATATATTTTATGTCCAAGCGGAAGATCTCCAGTAATGTAATTTAATATAAAAAAAAATATGAAGAGATGTACTGTTAGCCTCTACCGCAGTCAGAGTTAGGAACTATAGAAAAAAACCAGATAAACGCGAATACGACTCGCACCTTGAGGGTTCCTTATATACTTAATTACCCGTGTAGATATTTCATCCATTAAGAATCTCGATGAATTTTTTCTATTTTTTTCTATTTTTGATATCGATACTGGCGAGATATTAGTCCCAAGAATTCCGAAACTTTTAATTGAACCATAATACCTCATTCATGATGAAGTCATGATACGTGATACGGAGGAAATTCGTCTTGACAGACAAACGGATAGACTGACAACGGAATGATTCCACAAGGATTCCTTTTCCTTTCAAGGTACGGAACCCTAAAAATATATATCTCTTTAGACAACTTGTTGACGCTACAGAAAACTAGAGTGTTTTTCACTTTATCGCCAATTACTTATCACTAAATGAATAGTCACGATTTTTAGAGCAGACGGTACTATATTTGACGTTTATTTATCATTGTCATCTTAAGTTGTAACAAATATTATAAATATATTACATTTAGCAGTAAAGAAAGAAAGAATAAGATTAGTCGTATAGTTTTCTGGACGGTCTGATTAATCAGAATTCGCATATAAAGAGAAGATGCACAGTCTAGCGCTCGCATACGGCCGCAATAAATGAGTGCTAAAACAGACGGTTTAGCACTCATTGCATTTAGTTAGTTTCGTCACACCCTTCGTTAAAATACAAAAATAACACCTAAAAGCTACGAAAAGGATTGTATTTCTTATTTTCGATAAGCAAAATTTAGTTTATTTATAATACGCGTATTATACTCACGTATTATAATGAGTATTCGATAAAATATTTTGTATTTCTTCATTTAAAGTAGCATCAAAAGCCGTTATATAAACCGACTTATAAAGAAATAGACCTAAGCAACATCGGTCTCGTATTTCTTGCGTTGTCCCATTATTCGGTCGCTTAACAATAGAGACTGTTCTTATACTAATGGAGTTGCCTTTTTTTATTTATTTATTTGTTATTAGCTTCATAATCATACAACTCTTAAAATTATCTCTGAAGTAAATCATACAATGGATTAAACCTATTCCAAAAAAAAAAATTGTAATATATTTGAACTTATTTTTAGCACAATTATATATAAGTATTATGTTCATCAAAAAAACATTTTATTTTATTATATAAATAATAAAAAAGTTTTATATTACCTAATATACTCTATACACTTTAGAAATATCAAGTTCTTTCATGTATATTTTCATCAATATTATGAAATCAAAGATTCATATTAAGTTCATTACTACATTAAGCTTTATTATGAAGAAAAATATACTATGATTATTTTCATACATTGAACCAAAAAACAATAATAAAAATTTTAAATATTATTAAACCACTCCACTGATATTTTGTTTTAGAACAGCACGTGTACATTGTAAAAAATATGACTTATTGTTTTCCAATAACAAAATGAATTTTACTTGTTCTCATTGCATTTAAAAATGAACCTTATGTTATGGCATTTCAGTTGAAATTTCATATGATAAATAATGTTTCTTCCCTTCTTTTTGTTTGGCACTAGGAAATGGTATCATAAAATGTGACAAAATATACATTATGAGCTATTTTCGCCGTCGAAGCAATACGCGACTGTGCATCTTCTCTTTTTTATATATTTATGTTTGCGAAATTGAAAAGAATACAAACAAAACATATGTTCATTTGCCATGTAAACAACAGGAGTTCTATTCCGTTATTTATTGACGTTCGGCTATTTTTTTTTTTAATTTTATTAGTCTGTTAATTTATAACAGCATAGCATTTAAAATTGATTATGCTTGTTGGATAATCACAGCTGAATTATCGGAAACAAGGAAGTAACATTTTTATTGATTTACGTCGTACGTACTAAACTATTACTTCTCAAGGAAAATACTTTTCATGATTTAAGTACCATATCGATTTGATAAAATCTAACAAACCTAACAAAAGTCGCTAGAAAAACTGTCAGTAAACAAAAATGTAGACAGTACTTATTTTATTTACATTTTTTGTTTCAATGGTATATTAATAATATTTTATATGCAAACAAAGAGGGAGATTTTGATGAAACTAAGCAAAGAAGTTCCTCGAGGCTATTGATGTATAAAAAAGAGAAAACACGCAGTCCTGTGTTGAAAAATGACCGCGGTAACAGAATGTTAAAACAGACTAGCTATTTAGCACTCAATTCATTAAGTGCAGCTTTTTATCTTCTATTACGATATCGAAAAAACCTATAGGGCCTACGTGTATATCTACTCTCTGATTACGCATGTGTGATTTAGTATGCGTGATCGTCTAGCCAATAAACTTATATAGTAAAACTATGTGGCGTGAAACTGTCTGAAACAGTCTGAATAGGGAACAATAGTTCAACTCTCCCAAGATTCACGAAACTTGGCCTTTTATCGATTTGTCGCGAAGGACTCCATTGGCCGATGTTTCATATCGCGTGCTTTTCACGTACCACAAAAATGGAGCTGTGAGGTTTCTTCCCGCGATGAAAGCGCCAGGGTGAGTCTTCCAACTTGTCTTAGCCGCAGCTAGACTTGGGTTGGAGCGAGCATAGTTTAGGTCTTTGTTAAGTTTTGGGTTCAGGCGGCACATTCATCGACGGAGTTAATTTCATTATTTGACACAGTTAAACCTCCTGAACCCGTATGCAAATACAAACACTTAAAATTATAAGCATATGCTTTATGATAATTATAAGGAAGCGAAATTATTTAAGTCTCTGAGTTTTTTACAGTTTCGGTTACATATAAAATGCCTGTACAAAATAAAGTCATATATTTGAAACTTCTCGAGCAGTGTAACTTCAGAATAATCTCCTTTAGCACTAGGACTAGCAACGTAATGGTTCAATATCATACAATATATATATATATATATTATAGTTAAGTTAAATAATATATCCATCAAATTATCAGCAGGCGTTTACGCAAGTGCCAAATGAGACAAATAATATCCAATAAAATATTAATTTCATTAAAATCAATCAAACCTGCGAACAAATTTCCTACTTGCGCTAGAGTGCTCGATAGGTTTTATATACGTATTAAAATATTAAGTACATTTTCTTCATATCAATAATGTTCAAATAAATTACACATTAAACTTATAATACAATAGCAAATAACACATTTTACATAATACACAATTGAATACAACAATACACGTTAAAATTAAATTAGTTTTTTAACAAATTATATACAACTATTGTATTCGCCACAAATATGTTAATTTTTAATGAATCGGTACCTTATTTTATGATATAAATAACAATAAAAATTGTAATTATTATAACACTATACAAATTATTTCATGTACATTTTCACCGATATTATAAAATTATAGGTTCATATTAACATATATCATATTAATTGCCAGTACTACATTAAATATCCTATGAATATTTTTATACATTCAACTTATAAACAATAATAAAGATTTAAAATAATGTTACACCACTTCACCAATATCTCGTTTTAGAACAGCACCTATAAATTGTAAAAAAATAAGACTTATTTTATTCTAGTAACAAAATTATTGTTATTCGTTTATTTTGCATTTAAAAATGAATCTTATGTTATAGCCTTACGGTTAAAATTTCAGATGCCTAAATAATGTTCCTTCCCTTCTTTTTTATTGGCACTCAAAATGCTGATGTAAAATATGAGGCAGAGACACCGTGTGATTTGAGCAATTTTTCGATATTAAAATAGTAAGCGACTATGCATTCTCCCTCGTTTATACACGTCTATGTTGAATCCGGAGGAAGGACGTGTGTAATGTGATGTTATGTACGGCTCAGATTTTAAGTGCACCGTATTGCTCTACAGAGCCATAAACACAAGTTAACAGAGGGTAATGGCGAGGGAGTTTGAGAGTGATGCATTAACTGACATAATACTAACCTAGGCTTTGATATTGGCTTAGAGTCGACTATGTTCAATGGAGCGGGTCCAAATCACGGGTGGATTGAAATTGGATCCTGAAACAGGTCTCGTGCCGTTTTATTTTTAATTCTGTGCAATCCGTCAAACTATATTCGATTCATTCAGCTTGGGTTCGCTGGAACAATTGCGTTGTTTACGTTTAAGTAACTGTAGATGTTCATATTTGTTTGGGATTCAGTACGTTGAAACGTTTCATGGAGAGGTGACCACCTCCCACGGCATATAGGCGCTGGCGGGACACCGACAAAATCCAGTGGCTTCTTCGTGTTCTTGCTACATAGTCCTTTATCTTTTCCTAGTCCCTGTTAACTGCAATTCCTAAGGTCTCGAACAACAGACATTTTAACTACTTATGCTTTATACTACTAGCATAGGCATAGATCCTTTTAGAAAAAGGAAAATAATACTTAGTTTTCATCGCCACTCATGAAACGTATTGCAAGTAGTGTACAATTTCCCGGTTTCCCGGTTACAACATGTTATAGACCGCACACTCTCTGGAAGAAGCAGTGGACGACTCTGGTAAAACAAGCAATAGAATGTTGAAAGTTATCCGACATCCAAGGACTGAGAGAAGACGCGATAAACCTTCGGTTCAATAACACAATCTACCACCGGAAGGATCGCGGTTTGTATCCAGGTGTTGCGTCCGTTATGTATAAGTACCTCAACAATAAAAAAAGCGAAAATACTATAGGCATACGCACGCAATACGCACCATTATATTTAAAAACAATTAACGCGGGCTGTCATAGGACACCCGGTTGGAAGCACGGTTTTTTCGCTTTTTCGCTATACATTTTTGAAATCAGCTATAGCTTTATGTATTAATTAACATACATAATGAAATAAATTAACAAATTCTGAGAGTAATTCAATGAAAAACAATAAAATGACAATAAATGAAGGAGTGGTAATAAAAATGTAATTAAATTTTGTTTTTATTTTACCTATACATAAGTGATAAACATACGCTTGTAAACACACAAACAAACAACAAATACAACTGCGTTTCAAGATGTTCATGGGCGTAACGTACCAAAGTAAAAAAATTAAGACGGTAGAAGTTTCACACTTTTTCCGGCCTAGTTCTCGTTCACCAAGTCTTTGGAGCGTGCAAGTGGGTGAGTGGAGTGCTATATGCACATTCATACAATTATATGGATTGTGCACAAAGACATTGCATAAACAATATATACCACATCGACCAAGACCTTGATTATAAAATAGAGACGAAGAATTTCAATACGAAACAAGTTTCTTTCTAAAAGGCCCGCAACGCAGTTGTGACAATCCAAAAGGTGCGGGTGTGCATGGGCGGCGCTGATCGTCCACTCCGGCAGATCGCATGCTCGGTTCCCCTTAAAAATGTTAAAAAATTGCGACGAACTCATAACACAGACATACGCATCGAGAAAGAAATAGAGCAGCAATTAAACGGATTCTAGAAGAGAGACTTTTCTTGAGTTCATGGTTACTCGGTATCAATAACACACTATCTAGTTTCAATAACGCATAAGAATTCTCCGCGTCTTGACGACATATCGATTCGTTTAAGTTGCCATTCGAAAACTGCGTAAGGAAAACGTTGCTGCGATAAAACGTTACGTGTAAACACTGTATGATAAACGATATAAATAGAGAGGAGAATTGGTCGATCTGTAAGTCTGTAAGATTTTCATACGTATAGCATAAAGCCAATTAGGTTGAAATTTGATGAAAGTGTAATTGAAATCGGAGAATATACATGATGTATTACTCCCAAAATTTCAAAAACAGGTGTTAAATGACTTATAATATCTCCCGCAACATTTTTGTTTTAGTTGATATTATGACACAAATTAATGAAATATTTATTTTTCAACACTGTTTTGCTGTTTTTGGCTGAAAATATCTAAGGATGTTGGACGATACTTGTAGTATCGAAAACGAAATAGAGATCCGAACAGGAAGCAAATTAAAAAAGATAAATTTTCACCCACAAAGTATACATGTATAGCGCTATGCGTATAAATATTATGAGTATGAAGAAATTCACAATTCAATTCGTAATTTTATGTTATTTATTGAGAAATTGATTAAGAAAAGGAGAGCTCTATCCTCAACAGTTTTAATTTAAGAACTAAAAAGCCATCTGTTTTAGTAAATACATTTCTGTTGGTCACGACTCTAGCATAAGTGTTATTTTTAAATAAGAAAAATATCTTCAAGTTGACAGCTTATGCGATCGCTAACAAATTAGTGCTGTGACATATAGACATCAAAATTAACCATATCGATTTATTTCTTCATTTTTAATACGGGATACTTGAAATAAAACACTATAAATCCATAAAATTAAATACTATATTTGTTGCTTTTAATTCATTATCGTTTTCGATAAATAAACACAAAATCCGTTTTGTGTTAGAAAACGTGAATTCAATAACTGTTTTAATAGTCAATATATTTTCTTATCGCCAGTTGTTGCCAATATTACAAATCATTCAATGGTTTTATTCCTAAGCGAGCTCGTGTAGACGCATTTAAATCATGAGTGTTGAAGCAGTGTTTTTCCGTAATTTGTTTCTATTACTAAGTCTATTATATATATTAAGGATTTGTTGTTACGAGGGTAAGTAATTTATTTCAATGTAATTACCAGCCTCAAATAGTGTAAAAGAGTAATAAAAATAAGTATACATTTTACTACTTTCAATGAAAATTCTAATTCATTTACATATGCTCTTCGATTCTTTGTATTTTTTTTTTAATTTAATAAAGGGTTTAATAACGATGTTAATGAAAACCAAGTGAACATAATCAATATTAAATTATCAAAGAACGACATGAATCACAGAAACGCATACGAACAAATAATATACTATCTGAAAATTAATTACAAAGGCAACGTTAATCTAAGACAGTTCAACGAGGTTAGCTTAAAGGACGCTGTAGAAGAACTTGCCAAAGACGCCGATGAAATAAAGAAGATCGTGAGGACGATAGTCAACTGCGAAGACCCTGACGTCAACTGTTACCCGTACCACGTCGCCTACGGTAACAACTGTGGTGGTGTCCTTTTACACAACAGGTGGGCTTTGACCGCAGCGCACTGTGGGTAAGCTTTTAGTGCCCTTGAAAACTTATAATTATGATATTTTTTGGGCTTATCTGAAATTAGGACTGCTTATTATTCTCCGTTATTAGCTTCTAAAAAAATCAAAAACGGTATGTCGATTTTTACCTATTGACAAAAAGACTGCCTGGTTGACGCAATCATTCTACATGTTGCGTTGGAGGCTTGCGTTCTACTCGTATACCCCCACAAGACAAACGAAAAATTTATGTCTGTCTTTTAATTTGAATGTTTTTTTTTTTGTATAATGTGTATGTATTTACAAAAAAAGTATATAAATATATGTTCAATTAACCATCTGATACGCATAGCACAAACCTTGTTGCTTAGTTTGGGACCAGATGGCACTGATATTACTATGATACCGAATAATATATTATTATGATTATTTAAAGTGTTTAATAAATAATCTCGGTTTTTAATGTTCACTCTGTTTATTAAATAGTCATATGAAAGAAAAATTAAATATTTAAAGTATAGCCCATCATACTTTAAGGTCTTAACCCAACTTTCATCAAGCATTCTGAGATCTTAGTAAACACAATTCCTTGAGCATAAATGCACAAAATTGACGCAATGCATTTGCAACATCTTCTTTGGTCTCAATTTTTTTTTCCGTGAAAGAATTTCGTCACAGATCTGAATAAACAGTAGTCTAACGGTACAAGGTGCAGATTAAATGCTGAATGTGCTAGGAGTTCAAGAACGACAAGTTCTTGGATCTTCTCCCGCGTAATTTTTGCAGTATGTGTATGGTCTAGCGTTATCGTGTTGTAGAAACAAACATTTTCGTTTTACTAGACCTAAATATTTCTGCAACAATGCCTCATAAATTATTGTCTGTTTACAATATATCTTGGCTGTAGTAGTTCGACTATCTGGAATTACACTAAACCGAAAATACACATAACAAGACTTTCAGCTCGAATCGATTTCTCTTAACGACAAATTCAGGCAATTGTCGTTTTTCTAACCATTGATTTTCCATGTTTGGAATCTTTAGATAAATCGGTTTTTTATCAAAAATAACAATGCGTTTAAAAAAAAATATCTTTCGTTAGGGCTATAGGCTGTTTTCACACTTCTACCAGATCTCGTCTAAATCTCGGGCTCCATTTGACAACTTTTATAGATCTTATCCAATGGCTTTAAGTGGCAACGTATGGTGTCTTTACAAGATCAAAGAGGGTTCTAGGGCTACTACAAGGTTGGTTTTCTACTGTTTCCTTTGTAGCTTCAATATTTCATGCAGGAGGGAGACCAAGGCGTGAATAATCTACCAGCGTCAAATCTTCACTATTAAAACGATTAAACCAGCACTGTTTGCTCATGACTGTATCTTATAAATTTTCTCATATTTTGCTTTCTGCTGCGGCTACTTCACACTATTCTTTCCAATAATGTCTTAACTATCCACTAATTTCGTATTTATCGTACTCCTTACGTTTTATTAGCAAAATGCCTCGCCCAGTCAGTTAACACAGGTAGTATCATTAAAAGAAAGCAAAAGAGATGTACTCTTGTAAGTTGTACTCTTGCAAAAGTTGTGCTGGAAACTTGTAATAAGTTATGACATGAAAAAAAAAGAAGTATATGACTTTCAGTTATGAAAACCGACGTTACTTATGAGACACCCTCGGTATTATTAAAGAAAAACGACCAAATGCAAGTCGGATTGTGATGGAATGGATTCGGCACTTTAAGTCATCGCATTAGTCTTCGAGAAAATTAAATAATGCATTGTAGACACTTTCCCTCCTCGCTATTATGCGTCTTTCTAATAGACTAATATGCATTTTCCGTGGGAATTTAAATGAATAAGATTTTCGTTTATATTTCCTCACCATAGCTTATCAAAACGTACGTACTAAATCCATGAAAATGCAGTTGCAGGTGATAGCTGGTGTTGGATAGATAGAGAAAAATTGAAAACTAAAAGTAATCACACACTTGTTTATAACTTTTTGCACTTGTTATTTGAAGGAAGAACCCGCACATAAGAGCTGGATCCAAATATGCTAGAGAAGGTAAAAAGGTTGTTATAAAAAATCACTACCCTCATAAGTTGTGGATGTCCGTACGCAACCAGCACATCTTCGATTTTGACTATCAGCTTTTGGAACTAAACGAGAGCCTCGACTTCGACGAAAACGTAGCACCATTAAAGATTGGACACAATGATGATATTGTACCGGGGAAGTTTGTGACTGTATCAGGATGGGGTGTGAAGGACCGGAAGGTATTAAATTTTTACATATATATTAAATAGTGTTTATGATGTCGTAATAAGTAAATAATAGTTAAAAAAAACCAACTGATTGAGAAATAACTGATGTGCGAAAAAAAATTAATATTAAAATAGGAACATGTGAAAAAACAAAACAAATAGTTGGAGTTTCACATGAAAAAGAATTACATATAATAAATCATATAATATAATATATATATTTGTTCAATCCCTCTTTAAATTTATGCAAATCTATTATTATATATAGAAAAAAAAGCAATTATTTCGATGAAATATAGAAAGACTAAGAAATTTGCATGTATTTCATTTATAAAGTTCATTGTTATGATCGTAAGCATATTTATCCACGAATTAAAATTAAAAAAAATGTATGTACTAAATTTTTTTTTAGCCTCATATATAAAATCCAATTTTACATGAAGGTATACGATGACATAATTTTTTGTTTAAGTAGATTGTTATTTACGCCATTGCACAATTAATTACCAAAGAACGATTTCGCGGACAAAATTCATAGGCGCAGTTGTATACCTTTTCCCTCTATCTAAAGGGAATAGAGGGAAGGGATAATAATATCATTCATTTTAATACAGTATAAATCAGTACACCAGTAACATGTATTGGAACTATTACAGTGAATCATACTTTTGTAGCGATATTGTCATGTGCGCCACCAACGGCCAATATGTTAACCTGAAGCGAGCAAGTCTGTATTTTATATTTAATCATATTTTTAATGCCATATTTATCAAAAACCACTGATTGAATGATCTGAAATAGAAAAATAAATTCTTATTTGTTAATAGATGCATAATACTGTATTAAAATTGTATATTATATTAAGCTGGATTTTTGTATAAAACCTTTTGAAGTTATACTTCTTTTGGCACGTTTGGATGAGAGTGAATTTGAGCTGCGCGCGCACAAACGACATGATGAAGTTAGCCACAGAATAGAAATAATAAAAAAATATATTTTCAACACTGAATATAGTTACAATACTGAGTGTTCATACTATATAGTACATAGTACAGAGTGTTCATGCTATATATTACATAGTACTTATATTCATAACCCAGTTCTTGCAAAATATAGTATTCATATGAATAATCAATTTTGAGTATTAATTTTCTATAATTATTATTTTTGTTCAATTTATTATATATATAAACATTATTTGTAAACTTTAACATTGTGTTGTGAAAATTGTGAAAATTTGAAGTGTTTTAAATATTAGAGGTTAACCATGTAAGTATAATATATAGATATATTTCTAACGAACTTATTATTTTTCTAACAAATAATTGAATAATAAGTACACACTCTTTTTTAAATGTATTTGACTCATTCACATAATGAATAATGATTATATATTTGTACTGTATTGTTATATTGTTACGTTAATAAAACATTTTCAATTAAACAAAATCGTTTTGATTGATTTTAATATTTATTGTCGATTACTACTGCATTTGAGTTATTTTAAATATTATTCATACGCCAAAGAAGTATAACTTCTAACGCGTGTACATAAGTACACACACTCTTTTTTATTATGTAGCGCTTGCTTTTATAAATATTCTGGTAATAATGAAATTAGTTCAAAAATTGATTTTTCTTGTGTTATTTATATTACGATAAAACAAATACTCTTTGTCGCTTTGAATATCTGTTTTTGCGATTAAACTCGAGAATCACTGCTTCGATTACGTGGATGGTTTTAAGTACAGAAATACGTTACTAGGTTTTATTTACATATAGAATTTCTTACTTTTTTGTATCTATGAATTATTGGTAATAACAATATTAAATGGAGTATCAAAATCAACACCGGTACCGGATTGGAATTACAGCCAGGAACAATCGAGATGAAACATAATTTAGCGACGAACCGTTGGTCCGTGGGTACGAAATATTAAAAAATATATATTTCGCTTTCGCTAATCGTGGCCGGGACAGATGTCGTATTACATTATTGGTGATGACAATTGAAGTCAATAAATAGATAACTTAGTCTGGGTTTGACGCGATTTTTTGAGTAAAAAAAACAGTTTGCTTCGATTTATTTTCGACAACGATTTCTCGCATACGAATCAACTGATTTTGATCCGGTTTGCGGCAATCGACGTGTTTTTACAGGGTCAAAAGCTGGTTAGAATTTGAAATCGATCGGTCAAGCCGTTTTGTAGTTATTCTAAAAAATACTGTTTTTTTCGATTTCTTTCCTCAACGATTTTTCACCAACGGATCAACCGATTTTGACCCGGTAATCGACGTATTTTTAATAGGTTAAGAGCTGATTAGATTTTGGAATTGATCAGTCAAGCCATTTTAAAGTTATTTAGAAAAAAACACTTTAAAAAAAAATTTTCTTAGTTTTTTGAAAATTTCTCAAAATCTACCGGTCCAAATCGACTCAAACTTTTAGGAAATCTAAGTTTGGTGAAACTCTTTGGAACGCCGTGCAGTAGGCTTGATTTGGTCAAGCCGTTTAAAAGTTATAAGAGGTTCACATATACCCACACACACACACACACACACGCACGCATCCACACAGTCATACGGACATCATCTCAGGGATGATGAGGGAAGCTTCCTAGACCCTCAGAACGTCGAGATCTGATGAGAACTCGATTTTTGTAAAATTGGGTGAAACCAATAACTTCCCGGAAATTTTAGAAAATTTTCAATTTTCTTAGCGGGAAGTTAATAAATTCCAGAAATTCGTCCATTTATAAAGCATATAATCATAATGTAAATCGCTGTAATAGTTTTAATACTTTTAAATAGGATTTCTAGAAGTTTTTAATATTTTTTTTGCAATATGATTAAACTAAAAATTCTGATACAGGATATTTGTTTTTAGCTTTTTCTTATTTTGCTTCTGAAATAGGGCTCGCATTTCGAGATGCTGCGGGGCGTGCTAGTTCCCATAATTGAAGAGCGGCGCTGCCAGGAATCATCGACCGCAAGACACCAGGGCAACCTCACGTCCAGAATGTTCTGTGCCGGCTTCGAGAAAGGGCTAAGGGACGCTTGTCACGTAAATAAAGTTTGGTTGATATTTGCGAGCGTTACATCCGTCACTTAACTGGAAAGTAATGCAGATTAATGAAGTGCATTTAGGCTTTGTTAGTACTATTATGTTGCTTAAATTGGGATTTCTACGATATAAACAAATATATTTTACTAAGGCTCCATGTTTTTTATAAAAAATAGAAATATATAAAGGGATATCTTAAGATATTTATTATAATTAATCGATTATATAAGGGTCTTTCAGAAATTATTTATAATATTCTTATTTTATGGATAAACTTTTAATCTATTGTTATTGAATAAGCAATTTCTTAGAAAACTAGCATTGAACAAAACTCACATATACATCTACACTGTTCCTCATCAATCCGTTTGTCAAATATTACTAGAGATGTACTACAGTCTTTTTAAGAGTACGATAAGTGCTATTTTTTTTTTAATAATTTGACTACGGTGCTTTTGTCAAAGTTGACATAAATTAATCCCAATATCATTAACATGACATGATTCTTGAATTCATAGGTTTTCGGCGTGTCAAATGTGAAATTTTAAATTGGTACGATAAGCACTAGCAACATCAAACCAAAATCGACGCAATGAACTCAGGTATCAAAGATACGACGATGAAGCTGATTCACCTACATCGGCTACTTTTATAGAGTTGTATTTATCGAGATGCTAGTTCTATAGAGTATTCAATAAAACTCGCTCCATTTTTAATGACTTTCCGCGTGTGATATGATCCTACTGTTACCGTTCTCTGGTAATGCTAAAACGGTTAATTGAATGACCTTTGCCGTAGGGCGACTCTGGGGGTTCGGCCGTGTCCAACGGCCGCGTTCTGGGCCTGGTGTCCTTCGGATACGGCTGTGCGGAACCCAACTCCTACGGTATATACAGCAACGTGGCCTTGGTTAGATCTTGGATTGAAGATATCACCAATTTGGACCTGAATTAATTGTTATGATAGGACGACATCCTAAAAGTGTATGATCCTTTGTCTGTTATTGATCTGCCGCATCGAATTGTAGATTTGCTAATAATAAAAAAATTATCAAAGGAATATGCTTAAATATAACTAAAATATGAAATTATTTCTGTACCAGTTTCTGTCCTTTATTTTACTAAAGTTCCTATACCTACATTAATCTAACATTCATCATCCGAGATTAACAATAGATAATCGCTGACTTTTTTTTTTTGGTTTTGTTAATTGCGACCAATAAGTACAATAGACGGCTTAAAAAACGTTCATAGGCAAATGATATTACAAAAAAGTTCAATAGGAAACACTTGTTATAAAATTTAAATTATAATAGTTTTAATTCAGCGTATACCAAAAAAGCATCATCGATTTGAAGGTCTCTTCCTAAAAGTACTCTACTTTAACGAAAATGATCCCCCTTTGCCGTTATGTATCGCCGACGCGTTATGTACTATGGACACATAAACACCGTATTTACCATAAATATGTAGACGTGTTAATGTAATTATCCGCTTTCAATTTTGTATAAAACCGCCTGTGTGCGTTTACATGCGACGGTGTGTGTGTGTGTAAATGCACGCACAGGTTCGATTGTGTGCGTGATTTTATCTACAACGCTGTTTGCCGTATATCGACGATTGGCCACCACTCGAACACCCTTTAACCCGCTCGTGACCCCTCGGCGGGGTGACTCCGAAGGTGGGGGCATGCAGTCATCTCCGTAATGACGATGATGCATCTGAGTTTGCGCAGTTGCACTAAAGAGGGAGCCAGACTCAGAAACCTATCTAGATAGCCTACTATAACAAACGGGCCCTAGGAATTACTACAGTCGCCGATTAATACTAGTGATTTTGCCACGGATCGTAGGTTATTAGGCTTTAAACAACAATGCAACAATACAAGTTCATAAAATAATACTAATATAGATCTATGTAATTGAATGGGTCCAGACGGTGTCTAGATTTAATATACGAGGCTGATACAATAAGACAAATTTTAATAAACGTTATTAGAATTAGTTTCAATTATTTTCTTAAAATAAATTAAAAATTAACAAGACCAACCATAAGTAAAAACAAATTGTGATATTACTTTTTAATACGTCACTCAAACAACTTATGGGTTTTTGTTGTGTATTCTCAGGTCTTATTAAACAAAAAAGCGATAATGAGGAACAAATGGGATGATAACGCAAATCTTTTATAAAACTATCAACTCAATAAAGACTAATATAAAAATATGGATTTTAAAAATAATCTAAAAGATTTTAAGGGCGAATTCTAACAAATCATTAAAAGATTTTTTTTTAATAGCTTTTCAATTCCTAATATAACACGCACTGTTAATATTGAATTTTTTTTTAATTGGACTTTTTACAGTGTAAATTTATTGCCTCCATTTAAGCATTCTTAAAATTTTAATAGAGGTGCTGACGTTTAGTAGGCTTAATGAGTATATTTATATCAATACAACCAGTATTATTAGGGTTCCGAGCCAAAATAGCTTATAGTTTCGTCATATCCGTCCGTCTGTCCGTCCGTAGGCATTTTATTCAAAAACCACAAGACGTATATTGTTGTAATTTATAGTGTAGATGTTTTGTTTAAGCCGCTACTTAGTTTGGTCGTTAAATAACAAAAAATAATATTTCTAGGGGGGCAGGGTACACCATACATGTAATAGAAGCTGAAAATTTTTTTTTCCACAAACGAAACGGGTGGCACACATTTTGACAATTCTTTTAAAAACACTTTAAAACTTCTAAGTAATTTCTCTGATTACGTAAATAATTTCCGAAAGTTGCAGAAATTGTGTCTCCTCCTCTATTTTTTAAACCGTATGTCAAAAAAATATAAAAAAATAACGAAGGTAACGCTAAATAAATACTTTTAAAGACAATTACTTAGAACATGATCGAGAAATCTGTTTTCGAGTTATTTCCGAAAAACTGCGCTTCTCAACAAAAGGACGTAAGTGCCATTAAGATATGCTCTTTTGCTGATGCACTTTAGTTTACACTAGTTTAATATTAATAATACCCTACTTGTTTTTCTAGTTATATGCGACTAATGCGTTTATAACTATTAGGTGCCGGAAATATGGAAAAAGTGTAACAACGTACCTACCTATTTCATCTGTAGCGTATTTCTTTTTAATAATGGCTTCGGAATCCTATAATGAGCATGGTACGACATGCTCTTGGCCAGTTTTATTTAATAAGTTACTGAAATTTGTGTCGTATCGTTGAAGATACGCCGATGTGGTATGGTTATATGTACTCATGTTAAACTTGAAGATGTCTCTTGGTACTTGGAACAAGAGGTTTCATGATACCCATCGTGTCTTTGACCTTCACGCAGTAGTTTTAAAGTGTGTGTTTATAAAATGATTCCAATACTTATACATAATTGATGGACATAATGAATATTATGCATTGATATTGCACCTTGAAAAAGAACGAGCTTTTAGTTTACAGTATTTGAATTTGTAATTATAATTTAAAGTTCTAATTTTACTACAAAAAAAAAAAATAATATTATTAATGTTATTTTATACGTGACCACATTTAATGTAAAAATTTATTTAATAAAGTCACGATTTTACGTTTTTTTCTGTCGGTAATGTATTTGAAAAAAGCACAAAAGTGGGTAATAATTAGAACAATTTGTTTATTTGCTCATTTATATTATAGTTCTTTGGTAATTTTAATAAAACAGTTTGTAAATATTCTATATTGTCTTATAACTATTCTACGCTAAAAATTCTAATGGCGCGGTACGTGTGGGTTATAATTTTAAAAAGGCCATAGGAGATCATTATTTGATGATTCGCGCTACGTGGGGCGTAGGGGCAGTCATTGTGGGGCCGAGGGGGGGGTAGAGGGTAGAGGAGGCAGAGGTGTCGCTGGGTGAGCCTCATACCACGGTAGGCCTAGGATGTGCGGCCCTGGCCGAAAATGCATCCTGCACCAGTGTGACCGGCGTGGCTGGTGACGACGCGTGTATTACCACCTACGCGGCGCGCGAAATCAAAAAATAATAATAATATTTAAAACATAAAATAGCGTATTTAACCATTGGCCTAATCGTATTTTATTACTAGTTTTAGACATTTAAAACAAAAATTCAATATACAAGAAAAAAAAAACGAAACGCGCGCCTGCGTATTGAATTCTGTAACCGCCCGCCGTCACTCTCATCGAGTTAGTTTTGTAAAATATACTCAGATAAGTTTCTTCTCCAATAGTTGTAATAGTTAAGTGAACTTGTATTTTAAATATTCCGCAACACTTGGACTCTGAACTCAAAGACATTCAGATCACATGATAATAAGAATTTCATTTCGTCGCTATAGTTGTTGCAAGACATCAGACAACTGCAACCAATATAAATAGGTCTGTCTTCTAAGAGAGAGAAGCAAATACAGTATTGGAAAGAAGAAAAAGAAGATGAAAAATTAGAAGCGTCTCAACTTGTGAACAGTCAAGAATGAGAAAGTTGTCTAAGAGGCGATGCTGAAGACGTAAAATGTAAACGAGCGATCCATGAAGCCAACTACAATTTTATAGTAAAATTGTATTTAGGATATAACAAATAATCTTTGTCGTCATTTGACGATAAAGAAACACGTTTTTTCGCAATAGAACAAGTTTTAATTTCATACCGAGCATTATTACCAGGAAACAATAGAAAAGATAATCTTAAGAATTTGAGTTTTTGAGTACCACTTAAACAACACCGATTAATTTGGAAAAGTTTGTACTGAGTTCGTCTAAGTTCCTTATCGCAAACTCTCTAATATATCTAGTGAAAACTGCTAATTTAGTAAAGGACCATTGGACTAATTGATAAGTGTTAGAAAAAAAAATCGTTTGGAGATTAAGGTTTTTTGGAAAAAGTTTCGACCAAATTCATCTACCGATCCTGACTTAATGGAAGATGGAAATGAATTGAAAAAAAATCTTGTGCCTTAAATTGGCCTTAAATTAGGTGTAAAAAGGTAAGCCGTAAAAAATTACTTCAAAAAAAAAAAAACAAAATAAAACAATAAAAATTTATCTCAACCTCCACTGTTGGAACGACCTCCAGATTTCTTTAATAGTGCAAAATGATTGTAATTTATATTTAAAAAAATCGATTAGATATTTTAGTTACTTGGACATTTTGTGTAAATACCAGAACGTTACTTAATGATGCATTTAATGCAACTGTCGATCTCGACATAAAGGACATAAGGACCAACCTGCATCTCAATATGCATAATAACAAACAACTAAGGATCGAAAATTATTTGGAAACTTGAACAAACAACAGAAGAAAAACTAATATTGAATAAATAGCCGGTGAGGCAACCGCAGTTATTGCAGCGAAATCACTTTGAAATTTGGAGATTATTCAAAGGTGAGTACTGAATAATTTATAACTGTAAGGTAACTTATTAAATATTCTAGTAAGATAGTCTATTGTGCTTCAAAAAATAGTGTCACAGGATGATCCGTTAGGATAATACGAAAATAGGAATTTGTCAGATGTAAATATCAGATTCTTTAAAATATCGCTAACTTTTACGTAGAAGCTATCAGGTATTCGTCTTAAAAAGGCATAAGCGTCATGGCATTATTAATTTTCGTCTTTAAAAAGGTGCAGCGTACCTAAGAACTGGTTTAAAAATGCATACGCCTCCATTTTCATAGAAAAGTTCAAATATTCACGATTCGAAAACTTAACATCAGCGCGCATGCCCGAATCATCAGCAATCATCGTCAAGTTAAATTATTGATTGCCGCCATGTTGGTTTCATGGTACAGCACGTCGGAAAGGTGGAGGGGGAGGGTGGGGAATTCCGCTATAGTTTTCACACAACGCCCAATTACGTGGTGTGGGAAATGAACGGGAGTTGGGAGGTCGATGGAGATAAAAAAAAAACAAAATGGCGGCAGGGATATTTGCATGTAATCGGTGCGCATTGACCAGAAATCGATTTCAGTTTAGGACAGTTATTTTATTTATGTATTTGAGGGTACCACCTTAAAAGCGGGCGGTGGAGGTTTAACGGTTGAGTGAGTTGCCCTCGAACTAGGAGGTACTCGGTTTGATCTTGACCGCGAGCGAATTGACCGATAAGTTTTTAGTTTATATCAAATTGTACCGCACATTAAGCTATCGGTCCCGGACCCTGACACAGTATTGATACGACGGTCGTTAGCAGACCTCAATACGCACTAAGCCTGGTGGATTTTGAGGCTCAAACACGTCAGTCTGAAACATAGGAGATTGTGCGAGCGTATGCTTCGATACGGGAATGTTTGAACGTGATACAACAACTTTATTAGAGTCCGAATCGAAGTCCGTTATTAGAGTTCCTTATCAGGATAGGATCTATATACGAGCCTTTTGGACTGCAGCCCAGAGCCCCGGGGATATATAAAGCCCCCAGTTCTCATCCTAAACAATGGATAATATTGTACATTAAAAAAAATCTATATTTCCCCTATACCGTATGTATCATTATAGAAAACAGTTTTATGACAATATTGTAATTAAATTAATTAATTAGGTAGGCCCTCAAGTAACATTAGTCCAGGGCCCCACAAATTCTCGATCCACGTCTGTTCCCCGTTATCTCTATGAATATACGAAAAAAAATTAAAATAGTAGCGAAACACGAAAAAATTATGAAATACTGATGCTTCTATGACACACAATAATAAAACTTTAAACGAGTTATAAACAAGAAAGATAGTCGATATTGTTGTATCAGTTTTTTAACAGTGTACTGTCCCACAATCTATCCCTTTCCGATTGGAGAGCGCCCGCACTAAACCTTCACACACGTCGTAATAACTTCCAAGACCGACTGCTTAACGAGTTCTCTGAGACACATTACGAGTGGTTCTTAATTAGACTTTTGTCAAAACGTCATTGGTCAGTTCCACCGTGATCACTATTCGAACCCGGTGTCTCCTGGCCTGAAGGCAACGTTTTGGACTGCTCGGCCACAAGCCACAACCGATCTAATACAACATCTGTACCACTATATAAATCTATTGGTTCTGTCTGTACATTTATTTTTTTCACCATATTTTTTGATAAATAATCGTTTTATGATGCAGTGATTCACATATAATATTTTTTTTTCATTTTTGTCTGCCTATCTGTCTGTCGGTATGTCTTCTTATAACTCAAGAACGTCTCGGACGATCGAAATGAAAACTGGTATTCAATAATAAAATGTAGTTGCGCACATGTTAGGCCACTGTCTATCTGTGTCTGTCTGTATGTGTCTTTATAACTTGAGAACAGTTTGACCGATTATTATTTAAATGGGTACACAGTAAGAACATTTGATTTCGTAAATGATAGGCTATTGTTTTCCGGTTTGTCTTTTGTTTGTCTGTCTATACGTTTTTCTATAATTAAAAAAAGTTTCACTGATCCTAATGAAAATTTGTGTACCAACAGTAAAAACATGTGATTGCGTAAATGATAGGCTACTGTCTGTCTATGTGTTTGTTGGTATGTGTGTATGTGCTTTTTATAACTTATGTACAGCTGTATTTTTTTTTAGTAACTTTGTCAATATAAGTAATTAAAAGAATAAAGATACAATACAGAATATTTAATTGATGTTCAATGAGACATGAGGTTCAAGGCGTATGGTTGTTCTTTATGTGACCTCTGACATATAATAGGGTTCGACTTAGGTCTAAATTATCTGTTTTATAAATTGAGACATATGATAAACATTGTACATGATTACAGTGTAATTAATGAGCGCCACCCGACAGCAAATGCCGAGAAAAGATATATAATTAAACTTAATGATGTTTACGACCAAATGTTGTACAAAGAGATTAAGGTTGGTATCTGATTTCGAATATTAAACTGGGTTCACTTCCCACCTATATTTTTCTGATCTCTCATCTGTGATGAAACCTCGGCAGTAGACGGTGCAGGCAAATATGTTAGCAGAAATGTTGCGGGCTGAGGCTGCCTCAGCAATGGAACACTGTGCATTTCCAAACCGCCGTCTGCGCATCCAGATATCAGACATTCACTCTTGCGGGGGTGAAAAAAAAAGGATCTTAGAACCATTATAGACATGTGCCACCGATGATAACCGGTATACCAGATTTCACAAATCACTTCTCTGACCAAAAAATTGCACCTTACCCGTTATTTACGAAGATTCCACGATAAATACTTATGTTAGACATGAGATGATTGCCTGGTTATAATATTTCCTTGAAAGAAATTCGCCTTTCGCAATGTCTGCCCTGACGCTTTTCAAATCAGAAAAGAATACCCACGAATTTTTGTGTTTGAAAAAGTGATCTTCGATATGATACAAATGATATGGCAGATCAATCTAATGAATGAATGACACCAACAATTAGATAATCAAGATAGATGCCTTTAAATTTCTTCTTTTTTATAATCCAAAGAATAAATCGAGTTATAGAAGCAAAAAAGTTCCTTTCCTTCTAATCAAAACGAATTATGGAACTATCGCAATAACACTATGACATCTCGTTCAGATGCTAATATATTCGTTCTGTATATTCGTGCCATTGAACAAAACTACGGAATCGATTCTAAAAGTTCCTTCATAAACGAGAAAATTCTTGAGTAAAATAGATTGTAGACATTTCGATATGGCGTTATCTGCATATTTGTGCTAATACAGATTTTAAAACTTCTTCCACTTATAGAAACCTACATTATCTCCGAGTAATATAGGCTAAATTTCATTTTGGTAGTAGCCCTGTCCAAACCAGAACCGTGAGCGGTAGTGGAATCGATATTGCAAACAAAACGAAGAGCAGAATCGAAAGCCGAGACCGGACGAGGACGGAATCGAGAACAGAACCACGGTTGGAATCGAGTGTGGAATTAAAATTAGAACCAAGAGCGTGTTCGGAATTGGAATAAGTAACAGTGCCGAGGTCAGAAACCAGAGCGGGGCTTCTTAACCTTAATGTACTTTGTCCGAGACCGGGTTGTCAATTAAAAGCGAGACTGCGATCAGGATTGGGATCGTAAACTGTCGATATATAAGATAAAGGAATGTGTTCAAAGTCCAAGCCGGCGAAATCGCGGGCAGAAGCTAGTATTATACTAATTTTATATTATTTTATATACCTATTAGTTTTTTCCCAAGTGGAATTTGGTCTGTCACATAAAGTTTTTATCGAAACTTACTCCCCTCCCCCGGCCCGCTATTTACCGGCAGCCCGTTGTATATTTAGCGAATAGGATTTTGTTTTATTTGTGAAGTAGTCTATATTCTGCTTCAAATTAAAGCATATCTACACGTGGGAACAACATTAAAATTCATTCAACGATTTCTGATATGTGCGCGAATAGATAGACAGACAAACAAAAAATTAAAAAAAGATTTTATACCACTATTAATGTCCCCTGTCCATTTTTCATACACACCTCTAATGTACAGGCACACCCGGTTCTATTGTTTTGTCATATGTATAGATTATGTTATACATGTAAGATCGGTGATATTATTACGATATTAAAATAATTTTCTACTGCATAATGCTCCATAATATTATAGATAACACTACTACTGTAACATTTATATCAAATCAATTTAGGTCATAACTCCAACTGTCGCATTTATATTGAAGTAGTTTTAATTTACAGTAATAAATGAGTAAGGAACGTCTCTCTGTATCATTATAATTTTTAGGCATACAATACATTTTCTTTGATCAAATGCACACTCAGCTAAATCAAATCTAGAATTAAAATTAATCGATCAAGGTGATAGTCGTACACCAGTGTCTATATCAAAGTCAGTACTTTGATCAATGTATAAAAAATCAATTACATTCAGTAATGTAACATTCGATATTGCAATAATTTTAAATTAAACGAATACAACACAATTATAAGTTTAAAATTTAAACTGAAATAGTACCTACATAGGTATGTGTTCAGTTGGTAAGAATTTATGGTAATAAAATCACATAACTTGTACTGGCTGAAGATAAGATTGTCAATATGGAAACTTAAAATTGTAAATATCATAAAAATGCTCTCGATTTACCGTTTATAGTTAGTTAGGCCATAACCTTCGAATGCATAGATAAGATGACCCGAACTCCTTGGTCAATAAATATACGCATTTAAGTAAAAACATTATCTATTTTTTTATTTAGACTATTAATGTTTAATAAGATACTAAGTAATCTACGACGGAAGCTGAAAAATATATATTCATAATCATAGTATGATTAGTGATGTCGTTATTTGTGAAAATGTTTAAATAAAAATTAATTGTAATCAATGTCGATTACCAAAGTTATTATAAATTAAAATTATAGATCATATTTTAATCTTCAACATTAACGCCTGTTTAAAGGCGTCTCCAGAGGCGTGTTTGATTGAGATAAAAAGCACAATCTACATCACAGTCCAAAAAACTTGGATGTTACTCTATTTGGAAAGGCACACTAAGATTTTTTTTTTCATTTTTTTAGGAACGCTTTTAAATTAGAATAAAGTAACTTAAAAAAAAAACTATGTACTCCCAGAAGCAAAAAAAAAATGTGAAGTGTATGATAAAGCATTATCGTTTACAAGATTAAATAAAAAAAGTGAAAGGTATATGAAATTGAGAAAATAAATAGCCTAAAACAAACTATTCCACGTCAAATGATCAAAATCTAGGTACCTTCAAAAGTTCCAAATCGTTTACATCGTACATATAAATCTATTGCAAATCCGTAAAAAATATTTGATTTGTACTTATTGTTGGGGTTTTGCAAAAATTGGGCATTTAACACTAGCAGCTATTCAAATTAATAAACAGTAGAGCATATTATCAGTACGTCTGCAAATGTTGAGCGACGCGTTCATTCCTACAATTATTAAGTGCTGCGACGTGACTTCTAAGTAAGTTTTTGCCCTGTCAAGTATGCGCGTTACAGTTCGTCTATACGCATTTCTTTAATAATCTGTTGTACAAAAAATAAAAGCTGAAATTTCTTCGGTGAATTCACCGTTTATAAGTCCATCGCACATCAATCTATAAAGTTCATGGAGATGATATGATAATAATCATATTGTTATGAATTTTAAATTACAAACTTTAACACATTTTTGTTGTTCTCAACAGAGCAATAAAAAAACCTTTACTTTATTTTCCGTATTTGCTTCTTTGTCTATATCTCATCGCTTATCAAAATATTGCATTCACTCATACATTTACTTTTTTCGAGTGTCACTTCACCTTACTCTTGTTTTTTTTATAACACCTCTTGTTTTCCTTCGTGCATAAAGAAGGCTTTTGATAAATAAATCAGCTACTATTTAAATAGTAGCTTATTTATTTACCTATGTAAATTATAATATTTTAATTTATATCCATGAAAAAGCTGAACAGCGATGGTGACGCTACTCATCTTTATCTGAAGCCTATGATATGAATATGGAATCAGTTGGTGTATGTTTTATTTATCTTAATGCATGTAGGCATAGAAGTCTATTCAAGAATAATTGCATTCAGATGCAGCCTTCCATAGTTCGTTTCTCTACATTGTGTACTAAAGTTTATTGCAAATCTTTGAAAGTACAAAAATTATAGAAATGAAAAATCTTTTGATCTATATATCATTTTTAAAGAAAAAATTTCGGATCCATAATCTAATTATCCCATTCCTTTTTGAAACGAACTGATTTTCGGCGCAATAATTAATGCAATCTTGATGTACACATTTCTCATTAGTACAAGGGTGTGGAATCATACAAAAAGGTTTTACCTATATTTCAGCATTTATTAAACAGTTTGTGTAGATCATTAACTACTATATTGCAGTATTCCTTCAGCATCTTTGATCATATCCGACCTTATCATTTCCAGAAACATATTCCTCCATACAAGTTCACATAATATCTATTCATTAATTCATTTCAACGTAATTTTTAATAATCTTCATGCATAATGTCATAAGATTGCTCTGTATTTTTAAAACAATTTATTATTAATTTCCTTAATATTTTGACAATCTTCTGACATAGGCATCCTGTATCTCATTCTTTACTTTTTTCATACATTCCTTAGCAAGTTAGTACGGTAATTCACGTCCTTATTCTAATTCATATCTTTTTGAGTAATTTTTTTTCATGCTTGCACAGTAAGTTTAAATCTGCTTTTTCCTTTTTATCGATTGTTCCATCAAAAAGCTTTCTTGATGAGATTACTTTTTTTTGGAATTTGTCTTCTTATTTACACCGTTCTTTATTTTGTCTAATAACTTAAGTCATACTTCTCAAGTCCACCGATTTTTTTTTCATAATTTGCTTTATATATTTATTCTTGTTATTTGAGGGTCATTTCTATTTCATACCAAATTTTATTTGAGAAACCAGTGAACAGCTGTATCATTTGTACACATATGAACACAATGCTCAATAGTTTTCAAATTAACCATTGACAATAATGAAGCCTCTTATATTTTTATGTCCTATTATTTTCTCGACGTATCCTATGTTACAATAACATTGTGTTTGTTAGTTACAACTCAAACTTGCTTATTATAGGTAGACAATTGCCGTTTTAATTCACCCTTTTATTCTAGTTTACTTTAGATCTTATGCATATACACAGTCATTAAAATGATAACCGTTTGCTCTTTTCAATGATATTTTTCTAGGAAACTTCTCACATTAGACTAAAATTCCTCCTTTTCTTAAACTCTGAACTTAATCAAAACGTCAGTTTCCAAGATGAAATTCTACCTCAATCCAGTCTTGACAAGAAGCTAGAGAAGAATCCTATATCGAGTTAACAATCCCTTGATTACCGTCAGTTTAACAACCTGCCGAAAATTTGTATTGGCGTCATTATTTTCGTTTTCGTCATTTATGCAGAACAACCTCCAACTGTCGTTGGTGGATCTAAAATCTTAACTCTTAATTTGAGACAAAAAGAATGTGGAAGACTATGACAAGAGATGCGGCAATGGAGGAGTGGTGAAAAGTAGTGCTTTTGAAGCAAAAGATATCGATTTCGAAACCTGAAAGTAAAATTAAATAGCTTCCATATCTCAGGAAGCATGATGATCCATTTGTTGGTGACAAAGTTAGTCAATAATCTCCAACTTTTACTGAACGGGTAAGGAGAGCTTAAGGTCAACAGTGGAGTCATGGGAATCTGACACAGCATCCCTCAGTAGTGGCATGATAAAAGCCTGAAACAACATAAAATCTTGTATATTTCTTTAACTGTACAGATATCACTAATTTACAATGCATCCCTCCATATATGTTTATAGAAGCAAAGAGGACTTCACCAGGCTATGTGTGTCACCCTTCAAACGAACTAGAGAAGTGACGGTTGACTAACATGTAAACACAGTTTATTTTTGTTTTTAGTATCAAAATTATGTCTATCACAATTTTAGTTACAGCTAAATTACTTCTAACATATGTTAAATTTTGATAAATAAACTGTGATGCCACAATTAAAATTACAATTTCTCTAAACTTGCTTTAAAAAAAAAACGAGGTCCCAGTCCGTAAATTGCGCAAATGACCCGCTTTTACAAAACAAAAAAAATCTGTCAACACCCACAGCATGCTCTCAAAACAGGATGCAATATGACATCAAGCTATGGAAACAGTCAAAATAAACCAATTCGGCGGTTTTGATATCAGACAAATTCCTTATTATTTTAATTGCAAATGCAATGCCTTTTCGCCCACTCACCGATATGAGGACTCCATTGAAGTTTATTATCAAAAGTAACACCCAGGAATACAATAGCGTCGACAAGCTCTAATTCCTCGTTTGTTGTTTAAATAGAATCAGATTCATTTTTAACATTTGGAAGTGAGAATTTCATATTTTGTTTTTTGTATATATCATTTACACTAAACATTTTTCAATTTTGGAGATAGCAATGTTGTTCACGATGTTCACATCATCATAATCGAGTGAATATCTTTTAACTTCGACTAATAAAGAGGTATCGTCTGCAAACAGTACTATCTCATAAATATCCGTAACAAGGCTGGGTAAATCATTAATATAAACTAGAAACAAAAACGGGCCGAGGATCGATCCCTGTTGTTCAGCCACGGATCTAAATGATCTCATGTTGTTGACATCGACTCTTTGAATCCTATTAGTCAAATATGATGCCAGTAGGTCGAGTTCACGACCCGTAACTCCATAATGATGTAGCTTTCTGATCAGTGTTTCGTGATGTACACAGTCAAACGCCTTGGAGAGTTCTCAAAACACTCCTATCGCATTCCGCGAATTCTATCAGGCTTCAAAGACTTTTTCAACTAGCTCAACACGAGCATCGATTGTTGAACGACTGTTTTTTGGATAATATATTATTACTATAAAAATATAGTAGAAGTTGATTTAGGATCAATTTACAAAAATTTGGCAGTCAGCAGTACAGATGTAAGCCTAAAGTTAGTGGGGTTCGATTTACTACCCCTTTTGAATATGTGAACAACTTTACTTACTTTTATTAGATAAGAAAACACGCCATCATCCAAACATTTATTAAAAACCAGCTCCAAATGCAGTGCAATACGATTAATAATGGAGTTTACAATTTTAACTGATAGACCATGGAGATCAGCAGTCTTTTTCGTATCCAACGACTTAAATGCCTTAATAACGTCTTCCGAATTTATATATTTAAACTCAAAATTAATGTTAATTGGCGGAATATTTTCCCTCAATAAGGATTCAGTAAGAGCGAGAGATGAATTGAGAGATTTGGAGGTCGAAATTTGAGTGTCAGTAAAAATATTTTAAAGGCTTTAGTAACTTCTATGATTTTTTTTAATTTTATCGTTTATCTTAAGTTCAAAGTTAAGATCATGACCTTTAATTTTACCAATTTCGTTCTTTATGACACTTCAACTTGTTTTCACAATTTTTTCTCTATTCTTTATTTTACTATTAATGTGATTCGTTTAGGTCGCGATATAAACACTTTTAAATGTTTTTGAATAGTTTCTAACATATTCAGCAAATCTTTCGCTTTTATTATATGTGCTTTTGTCGTAAAGGTCATCATAATCTTTTCCTTTTTTTTGTGTATTCCCACAGTTGCCCAATCACTGAACGATAGAGACTCGTTTAACTTTAATAATACCCTCTTTTATTACATAAATTACCGAGTTCTAGTACTCATTGGAATTGTAACAGCATTGTAGTATCGATATCCTCTCCATGACACATTTTCTAAATTTTATAAGATTTTTTAGATTTATTTTAACAGGTATTTTAAAATAACGCTATTCGACCACTGTGGTCTGATTTTAAATTATTGATGATATATCTTTGATGTGTTTCGACATTTGTATAAATATTATCAAGACATGTCTTAGAAACAGACGTGATTCTATGGCGATTCTTGTAATATCCTGAAAAAAAGAAAAATATTTTTGTTTACTCTGTGTTTGAATATGGAAAAGATTGTATTGTTTATGAACACACTATAAAAGATACAAAAAACAATAAAACTCAACTAGAATTAAATAATTTCGCGGTAGTGGCCAGTTGTGAATTGACCCATTTTTAATATTCTGATACCTATTTAATTAATATTTTATTTTACAGTAACTTAGCATATTCTTCGTAATTGTAGTTTTTATATCAATGATATAAAACAGAATTTTGGAAATAAAATAGTGAAAAAAAAAAAGCTTTATTATATTATTTTTATTGATATACCAAATGATTTGATGACCTATGGAACCATTCTATCAATCATCATTCATCATATCAATAATTATTGAAATAATATATTACTGCCTTAGAGAGGCAGGTATGACTATCAGACCTTTGTATGTATGGTTTGCAGGTATGACCTTGGTTACGATAAGTGATGGTAAGTTATCGATACCGGGGAAAAAACGTAATACATTTCCTACAAGTTCACACCGTGATGCATAGTAAGCTCTTAGTCCCCGATATCATAAACTGCGATAAACTGCGCGCGGGAATGTTTTAACGCTTTCCGTTCAAAGCGAACTTTCCATCAAGGTGTGAAAAAACATCAAGTACATGGAGTTTATTTCAGTGGTTGTTAACAATTTCTAGAAAGTCCCATGGGAACATGAAACATTACTGCCTTTATTTAATAAAAAAAAATTATACACCACATTATAGAATATTTTTAAATAAGCTTTTGAAATCTTCAAGAAAAGGGAAATCGACATCTCATCTGGTTTAATGTTGAGATAAATAATTAATGATTTTTAATTTCCGATTTTAGAAAATGAGTTTAGTTTGCGTGGATGTTATTTTGGAGATTTTATGTATAACATAATATAATAATAATATAAACTCACGCTTATATCCCACCAGGGTAGGCAGAGACTATAGATTTCCGCATGGTATGATCTTTGCATATCTCTCTCGCTTCACTGACATCCATCAATCTTTTTATATAAGCTCGTCGGTTTCGCGTGCTTAAAATTTGGCCTCTTTTTAATATGCCACCAATTTGATCTACATTGAATTTTATTGTTTAAATTATGACTTTTCGGAAGTTATGACCTTTGAGACAAAATTACATCCAGTTTCTTTCATAATTCAAATATATTTTATTTGTATGTCATAAAAGCACATTTGAACTTAAAAGCTGGAAACGAGTTTAAAACCGATTGAGGTGCGATTAACAAAAACGATTTGCACGTTCTCAATCAACTGTAAGATCGAAAGCCATAAAATATATCTAAAGAAATAAATGAAGCGCGGTACTATTCCGATTCGAGATATAAAATCAGCATCCTTATAATTAATGGCATGCGATGTTAAGAACGAAGATTTCTACCATTCGCCATGTCCTAGAAACCGTTCTACCCACACGCGTCTACCATTTCTTTCTACGCTGTGGATACCTAGCTAAATTTCATAGGATAACTCTAAGAGCTGGCAGCGAAAAAACTGGCAAGCGGAATCCCACCGAAACGCGACAATGACGCGAACGAACAGAGTCTTAAGGCCACGATATTATAGTTGGGTTTGGCGAGTGCGCTGTATAGGTTTGGCCGTTTTGCATTGCCGGGCTAATGCGGTAGTGCAGGCCAATGCACGCCCGCTTACAACTAAGTAGGGAAGTAACGTCTCGTAATGAACTATTCGGAAAGTAACAGGTACGAAATAACAGGGTGATGAATAAAAAAAGAAAGCAATAAATGTGTTGTACGTAGTCATTAAAGAAGATCTCAATTAATTAATCGTAAGTCCTTATAGCAACGCAAATGTTAAGTTGCTATAAAAAAAAAAACATTAAGAAAGACACGGCAGCCATCTGCAATCTAGATATACTATTTGCTTTGACAATTTTCAGTGTCAAGCTGTTTTTGATGTCTGTTATTTCGTTATTATTATTGTACTATGTAATATAGAAATAGCACTTGAGATTTATTGTAATATTTGAAGAAAAATACCTGCAAAAATGACAACCAACAACCACTTAACAGAATTAATTATCTTTAATTGAATATTTTACAATATGCTTTCCGTTTTGTTGTAATTTTTTGTAACATTCTCTATTGGTATTAAGAAAATAATGATAAAAATAGTAATAATTTAGTAAAAATTTGCAGCAAGAAATTTAATTCTCACTAATCAAGTTTAAAATTTTACACAAAACGATTCTATTAATTCGATCAAACCACCAAAGGTGTTGATCAGAAATGTATCATTTAATGACGAAAGAAATAACAGTTCCTAAATAACGTAATAGTTAAATAAAATACCTGTTCCTCAAAAAACGGTTTCCTAGTAACTGGTTAGATGCGCCTACGCGCGCCTCCTAACCCGTGTCTGTAAGCGCTCAATATAGGCTAAAACATATTATTATATGCAAGACGTTTCTTGTACTACGCGGCCCCTAGGGTTGCCTTTCGGCGACTGTATTCCGGAAACTTTCATGGAGATTTCGATTAAATTAATGTCGCGAAAGTATTGTAACACACTTCATTCATGGCTTTGAATCGACTGCACGAAAATTAACGTGTTCACGTAGACCAGCTACATCTGGTGGTGATTCTTAAGTATTAATATACACATTTTCCTTCTTTTACGTTGCCGTATTTAGAAATCTTCTGTGTCACCTGCATGTACAGAATTGAAAGAGAAAACTTTCAATTTAAAAATAAATAAAAAATAGAGATAGACGCTTAATAGTGTGTACTAACAGGATATGTCTAAATAAAAGTATTTTAGCTTGAAAGTAACAAGACAGTCTTTTGACAATTGCCTACCTTCAAATACTTCTTTTTATGTATTGAAGTGAGGAGTTCATCTGACCCATTTTAATTGAAAGTTATGTCGATGTCCACTTAAATCGCTTGTCTCCGTTCATGCTTCATCGCGTATCACAGTTATTAGATTCTTACTTAAAACATTGGTTTTTTTTTTTGCTTTTACTGTCTGATTTAAAATTTAATTCCGCTTTTGTTGAGTATGATCTTTTACAGTGTATCCCCTTAAATTAAAAAGCTAGGGTTCCTAGATTCTAATGCCCATGGACAGCCCTAGGACCCGCAGGCAAATATGAACGAATGTAAGTTGACTTAGAATAAGTATGTTCTGCAATCGAGAGCCGGCCAGTGTTAGATCATAATGTGTTGAAACTGCTTGTGTTGTGGGTTAGGATAATACTTGTACAAACATAAGAAACATACTTGTTTTTTTTTTGTATAATAATCAACGATTAGTAAAACGTATAAAATTAGTGATTTCGTACGAACTTTCGGTCTTTCCCGATAATAGTCAAGTGAAAGGACTTTATATGAAATGTGAGGTCATAACATATTTTCAGACTCTGAAACATTTTTTTTCTGTGAAAATTAGTGGCGCAGGAAAGAAAATAAGGAAGGTGATTATATTTACATAATTAATGTTTTTATACGAACGATACGAAAATATTTTCATAATGAAATAGAGTTTATTTATATTAACACTTATTAGTTATTGTAATATTTGTACATAACTAACCGTTAAAAAATTAAAGCTCAGATTTCATATTTTGGCGGGAGTCTCAAAATCCATATTTTTTTTGTATCATGCTGAACGGTTTCTAAATATTTAATTTACATGAAACAAAAAATTCTTGTGTAAGTATAAAAATATTACGAAATGTTGTAAATTATTAATGAAAATATTTAAGTTTTTAAAAAAGCTTTAAAGTTATTCACTGACAAACATGAAAAAGATCTTATGCCTTGCTAACATTTAATTGAATTTTGGTACATCATTATGCTTCAAAATTGTGCTTGACTGGATAGTGCGCAGTAAAATACTGCAATAATTAAAGAAATCGTAATTAATAAAATGGTAATTGTTCTGAATAAAATAAATTTCGTTTTTCTAGTTTTATTTTCTACTGAAATATCTATTACATAGTTAGTATAGATAAATTTGAAGACGCCAAATTTGACAGCTATAACACAGTCTTGGGATATGAGTTGGGGTAATGACGCTTGCAAAATGTAGCCGAACAATATTAAATTTTGTATTTACATCAAATAAATACATTAAATATTTGTACGTATAAATAAAATATAAGTAAATACATTAAATAACCTCATAGTTGAGTCAAAGCTGATTTGTAAAAATAACAACGCAAACGAAATATCTACACATGACTACAATAAATCTTACATATTATATAACAATTTTAAACTTATAAATTAGTTTTATTCCCTTGCGATTACTAATCAAAACATATTGCAATGATACTTACATAGATGAGCGAAATTACAAATATTTAAAGATTTTGGTATGATTTTCTTATTTTTTTAAACAACGCATTTTGTACTATCCAAAAATCGCATTAATTATTTGCACTATTTATTTTCATAACTGTTCTCTATAAGGAGCATATAAAATTTTGATACATATTATTACAATACTATATTTCTTTCCCATATGCATTATGTTTTGTCCATTTGCATTTTAAACGTGTATAACTATTCTAATTTTGTGGTATCGAAGCGGCCTAGTCTAGGTTTACGGATTTGGTAATTTTTTTTCTAAGATTACCTAAGTCATGCTGGTAGACCCTGGTGTACCAGCATGGCTTAATTACTACCTGTAGTACTAATACACTATCTACTTCTTTGTCAGATGGGTACAAAGCTCTACTAACACAGTTCTAGTGTCTTCTTGGCCATACCATCTAAATCCACTTTTGTAGAGTTTCTCCACTATGGACGCAAGTTTGATACTATCACGTTTGAGTCTAGGCACTTGTCCCAACCATCTCGACATTTTCATTCTATGCTCCTTCAAAGCCTCCGCCTTACTTGCAAACATTCTGCCTCCATACATAGTCGCCGACCATAAACTATAAACCTTCAACTTCCTACGTAGATACAGCACATTAAAAAATGTCACAAATATCACTCCCTGAGGTAATGAACGTTGGTGGCCGCACTGTCTTCAAATCAAAAGGTATACCGGCTTCGACTCTGACCACAAACGAATAGATCGATGCACGTTAAGTCGTTGGTCCCGGTTCGATTACTGTAATGATGACAACAGTAGCTATCCCACCAATCAGAAACAAAAAAATCGATGATGGACGATAGAACCTGAGACGAATTTCATCTCATTCGGTATTACACACCACTTCGACTGCATCCACTAAGCGATTGCCAAGTGTAATTTTAGAAACTTACAACCATTTGTAACGGGCGATACCGTTTGGACTAACTCGCTTTATATCGCTGCGGCGATCCATTGAGTTCAGTTTCGACCTAACCTACATATTAGGTCGTATAATATATTAGGTTATATATGAGTACTAACTGCTTTAACAGGTCTTAAGTTATTAATCGATGCAGCCTAATAATTGGGTCGTCCGCCTGGAACTTTAATTCGAGCCATCGCAACTGCATCTGTAAGCTGAAACAACTTTACAGTTGAGCATCGATTGAAAAGATTTTGATGAATGCCGAACAATAAAGAAGGTTAATTATTATAGTTCAATGTTCTCGTCTTAGAAGACGCTCTCGCTTTAAAAAGGGAAATAATACTTGAATTACGCAAATCCAAGTGATTAATAATTGAAATACATAAATTTTAAATAACTTACCTTCCAACTTGAACATAAATTTAAGCGTGTCGAACGTATTGATATGATATTTATACACTGAATTAGGACAGCGACGTTGCTTAATTTCAAGTAACTTGCGCACGAAGTTGTCGCCTCTCTTGTTTACACTAATATTATTTGTAAAGCGAAGAAGTGAGTAAAATATTCGAAACATCTTTTTGAAATACCTTTTTATTAGTACACTCATTCATTTAAATAATTATTATTTAATATTTTACAGTACAAAAAACTTAATTTATTTCAGATCCTAATTATGAAAAGTTAAACATCAAACAAGCGACGTGTTTTTCAATTTTCTTTCTGACATTTATTATTTATAACGTACATGCTGAAGTCTGTTCCGAAAATTTAACAAAAACCGCAGTTATTAGTTGCTGTTATGAAGTTTTATGTGACTGTTTAATAAATATTTATTGCGGATTCTATTTCCATTATACTAACTAGAAACATTTATTTTTTTATTGTAAAATATTTGATACAGTACAATTTTATTTTAATCAATAAAACGACAGTTAATAGTTAGCCATTGCAAAATTTATGTTGTCTCTACATGACAACCAATCGAACGGTAGTTTATAACGAATCCGCGAGATGGCGTCGAGATTTTCAAGTAGCGGTCAGCTATAAAATAACGTATTTTGCCATGGCTCATGTAACAAAGTGAACGCCAATTTCTGTTAATGTCCCGGCTTTTAACGAGTCTCTGGATACAACGGTTGTATCATAATTTGTGTTCGGAGTACAAAATTATCCGGCATTATTTACGACTGCTCCAATATTTCGAAATCGTGTGCTGTGAATAAGTCATATGTCAGTCTTCAATGTGGCTGAGCACACACTCCACTTTGGTATAATTAATTTTGTTATTATTGCTAGTACGTGGTTATTGACTTGCTTTCTTATATATTCTGCTTTTCAAAATTAATTTAGCAATGAATTTTTAAGTAATTGTTTTCTCGAAGAGGTAGAAATTTTAAATTCGAATCATAACGCCGATCTAAACGGCAGTTCAATATCGACTCGATTTCTTGTCTGCATAATCATTTGTTTGTATCTTCAACTATTTTGAGAGTAAAGGAAGAAAAGAAATGAAGAAATAAAAAGAAGAGATTAATTATTTCTTCAAATAGAAATATACAACATTTTCAAAACGCATTGAAAAGTATAAAATTATTTTTCCTAACTCCATAGAGATTGCGCTGAAAATTTGTAGTCGTAAATTTTTAATAGTTGTAAAAATACATGATAGGTGCAGTGCAGATAAGTGCAATAGATAAATACCTCATTTATCTATTGCACTGTGTGAGGGTAACTGCGGTTGAGAAAACTCACACCACATTACAAAATTATCACCGATTGAGCTTAAATATTAATGCAGAATTTTTATAATATATGGCACATACCTCAAGTTTTTTGTTTTAAATCTAATGAGTATTTTCATAGATTATAAATATGCAAAATTATTCAAAGCAATTTGTATGGAATTAGGCTTAAGCTAAGAGAAACATTTTGTATATTTCAAGCCGTTTAAGAGCGTGGTACTTTTTTTGACATATAAATAATTAGTTTTATTAGACTGAATGTCATTTAAATTTTATTCGTCTCATCATATCTAGCTATCCGCTCGCGGTTTCACTCGCGTAGACATTGATTGCGTTCCTTCATCTTTTATACGAAAAGACCTCAATGTTAATCCTAATCTTGTTCCTACTTTCAATTCTGGCGCCGGTAATGCCCTTGTTTTCGATCCAGGTCAGCTCTTCATTCTAATCCAGATTCGGTATTCGTTTCCGACCCAGGTACCGAGTCTCCGTTCTGCTCCCAGGTTCCGTTTTTGATTCCGACATCGCCCACGATTCCAATTTGCGCTAAACTAGGAGGACGTATGCTGGTGTCAAAATAAAATAAAAACTATCTCACTCTGAAATATTATAGCATTCTGTGTGTAAAAAAATTTTTGACGTGACAACGTCTTATAAATTGGTTTGCCGGGTGACACTTCAAGAAACTGCGTTACGCTCCGCTCACGTTATGCGCTCACAATGAGAGCGAGTGAGAGGCACGCGTCCCTTCCACTCGGGCATGGTTAGCCCGCCTAAGAGCGAGAGACAGACATAAAAAGTGAAAGGCACGCGTCCCTTCCACTCGAGCACAGTTAGCCCGCCTAAGAGCGAGAGAGACAGAGACGCAAATGTATTGCAAGTTATTGTATGTATATTTGTATATAAATACGTATGTATGTGTAAAGGTAAATATAAAATTTTGTTAATATGAAATTCAGTGCGAGATTCTTTGTATAAATTAATGTTTTAAATTGTTACTATTATTTCATCCTTCT
Source organism: Eumeta japonica (assembly GCA_005406025.1). Classification (NCBI taxonomy): domain Eukaryota; kingdom Metazoa; phylum Arthropoda; class Insecta; order Lepidoptera; family Psychidae; genus Eumeta; species Eumeta japonica. Next base: position 327,449 of record BGZK01000228.1, read on the forward strand.
TCCTACTATACGAATGAATATTCACATTAAAATGATTTTACCACTCAAAGTCGTTGTCACGTAAAACTTTCGCTCGTATACCGACTTTACAGGCAACCAATTTTTTTTATACTTTATACAAATCTAACTAAACCTCCTCGACGTAAAGCTTTTTTCCTGATATCGGATTTAAATGAGATACAGCCTGTATTCTACTGCAAGCCAAGCTCTATCTACCCGTTAATTCAAACCGCATTAAAATTTAGTATAGACAGACAGCCAAAAGCTTTGAAAATCGTTGCTTTCTCTTATATTTTGTTTCTCTTGTAGTGATTTTTTCATACATATATTCAATGCACAAACACATCGGTTTTACTGTTTCGTTATATGTATAAATTTAACAGTAGAGACTTCGGATTTAGTTATAGATATATTTTTACTTTAGTACTATTTCAACTAATATAATATTATAAAAACCTTTAGCTTCTAATTCACAAATCCGCTGTAAAGAACTGACCAACATTTTATTCTAAATAAATCTCAGCGCGATTCAAATCCTTAGTATGTTCGTTCCGATGTATGTTCTTGTTGACAAATTCACAAAAAAGAATACACTTTCTTATCTTGATTATGTCCGAAATTTAGATAAGATGATGATAATCATAAGTCATCATCTTCTCAATGAAGAATCTCAATTATGTTCCAAAATTATCGCCATCGGCGGTTTCTCAGTAACTGATGGCTGAAAAACGCTCTTCACGCCGTCGACGTAAGTTTTAGTCGATTCACGTGGGCATTTTAGGATGGTGATTTTGTGGAAATGGGATGTGACTTATATATTAAGCTTCTGTATACTTGTAAAATATTATTCAAGTATATAATTTGACATAATTTAATCATCGATTAATGTCCTAACACTAATGTCAACAACTGATATTTTTATGTTATTTTTTTAATGTTCTGTTAAGATGCAATGTGAATATTTCGATTTAACATAAACTTTGGAATGAATCTAAAAAAAATATTCACCTCATAAAAACATCATAAGGCTTTTATGCCGAAGGCTCGCTTGCGACCGGCACTAACATGCAGCACGCGACCTGCCGCTGACTCTCGAATCTGTTCTTTCACTACGAATCCTCCTTAATCTAATCTTTTCATCCAATTCCATCCCTTCATCAATCCACTTGCTTGAATATTGATTCAAGAGGATTGATGGTTATCGAACACCTAACCTAATAAGTTTTATGCTAGCCATATAAGTATATAAACACTTTCTTTTTAATTTTTAAAACCAGGAATCCGTACCCCAGAACACAACATCCCAAATTTGCTAAACTGCTCAAGAGCAGATCGAACTTTTGATAAAAAACAATAGATATCAACCCCTATTAGCTGTCTAGATAGCAAACTGATCCCAGTTACCCTTCTGATCCCTACTGCATAGCATATGATGAACAAAAAATAGTTGACATGAACTTTGAACCGAATTCAGAGGACCAACTATTTTTTATATGTGTATTGCTTTGATAAAGTGAAACATGGGATATTACCTAGCTATTGATTGCAATAGAATTTCGATCGCACATTTTGTTTCGGTCCGAAATAGCTATTAATATAATTCCACGCCTCGTGACGCGAACAGTTCGTGTGTGCTCTACTTTCGACTTGTCCAGGTCAAAAAATTTCCTGGTTTCAAATTGCCTGAATTACATTGCACTTATAGGATAATATGAGGACAAGTGTAGTAATAAATTATAATCACCTTTAATTTATTATTAGCGCACTTATATTGTTTAACACAAAAAAAAAAATAATTGAAAAAATCCATAGACGCCGGGATGTCTGTATATGTGAATCTTGCATGTAGTCACGACAACGGCCGAAAAACTTCACGTACTCGGATCATTTTTAAGGCTGCGAGTCAAAATCGTAAAAACGGAACCCTTATAGTTTCGTCATATCCGTCCGTCTATCCATCTATCCTTCCGTATGTCACAGGCATTTTAATCAAAAACTACAAGACGTACATTGATGAAATTGATAGTGTAGGTGTCTTGTTTAAGCCGTTACTTAGTTTGGTGGTTAAATAACAAAAATAAATATTTCTAGAGCAGGCACACCATACATGTAACAGAAGCTGAAAAAGAATCTTTAACGAGTGATACATACTTCGACAGTTCTTTTAAAAAGACTTTAAGGTTTGTAGCAATTTTTCTGATTACGTGAATAATTTCGGAAATAATCGCTCAGAAATTTGCAGAAATTATGTCCCTCCCTTCTGTTTTCTAAACCGTAAGTCCCAAAATATGAAAAACAATAATGAAGGTAACGTTTAATAAATACTTTCAATGAAAATTATTTTTAACATGGTCGGATATACTACTTTTAAGCTATTTCCGAAAAACTGCGCTTCTTAACAAAAGGAAGTAAGTGCCATGAAGATACGCTCTTTTGCTGATGCTTTCAGTTTACACTGATTTAGTTGATATGCCTACTTGTTTTTTTAGTTATAGGCGACTAAAGTGCTTATAACTGTTCTATGCGGAAAACATGGAAGAAATGTAACAACGTAGTTTTTTGATCTGTAGTGCATTTCTTTGTAATAATGGCTTAGGAACCCTATGATGAGCATGGTCCGACATGCTCTTGGCCAGTTTTTTTATTACTAATTTTAGATCATCGCGAATAGTTTCGTAGTGAATTTTATTAAGCTAATCCGTATTTGTCGTTATTTAAAAATATAATTGTTAAAATTCATTATGACACGCATGTATTTTTTCTGGCGTACTTAGTGGCGTCGCCAGTGTTGCTTAATGCATTGCAATATCACTCGACGCTTTACATCACAATACTACTAAATATAACTGATTTTTTTGGTTTTCTTTTTCGGGCCTGTATTTCAGAGTAATAATTATTTTTAATTTCTCCATTTTACTTTATGACTGCGCAACTGTATTTATTTTTTATTATAAATTGAACGTGTCTTATGAGGCGTACACTTTTGGATGGCCAAAATATTTAGGAAAAAAATAGCAACCGATAGCTAAGTCCTAGCGATATTCATCCAATAGTTTCTAAAGTCGGTCTGAACTCTATATATACAAGTAGCACACTTGTGTGGTGTTTACACTTTACAAGGTTGTAAACATCGATAGCTGTATAAAACCTAATAACGTATATTTAAAACGGACAAGATCCTTGCCCTCATCTACGGTTATTCGCCACTAACATACGGAAATTTACGATTTAATTATAAGAGTAGAAATAAGAGATAGCCTATTGAAAGGGAAGTGTTCTGCATTGTGGCAGTTGAAAGATCTACGTATCTACAATTTAGAGTCAAATTTATGTTTTGCTTCATATTGTTGCCACCTTTAAAACCCTAACGAATTTTAATGATTTTCGCTTAAGTTCTTCAGCAATGATTAAGGTATTTGCTATATACTGTCCGTCATTTAGTAATGAAAGCTTTCTCACGTTTTTAACAGTCAGAAAATGATCTGATGTTCTGGTAATAGAAATTAATTTTAATGACTATATTGTATGTTCAAGTGATCGAAAGCGTATTCTTATTTAAAAAGTGGGCAACGGACAAGTGAATCTTCTGAGGTTGTGGATGTCCATGGGCGGCAGTGACCATCTACTCTTCGCTTGTCCGCATGCTTATTTACCCCTTTGCCCCTTATAAATACTGTAAAAATACGTGTACCGTTAGATTAGGTTGTGTGGGGGCAATTTAGGAAATTATAAAAAAATTTTCGCAAACTGCACCGTGTAACAGCAAATGAAAAGATATGTTATTTTTTTTATATTAAATTATTTGTGTTCTAAATTTTTATATACAAAATTATGTTACTATTTTATATAATTTTGAAATAGTTTTAGTTATTAAAAAAAAAACAGATAAAAATTATCCGTTTCCCGTCTCTTCGAAACTAATAAGTCTAAAATTAAAAACCTTCAGAAAACGGTTGCATAATAATACACGGCAGGAACACTTATAAGAAGTCTATAGTGTTAAGGCGATACCGCGATAAGAAGAAGGGGATGTCCCCGCGGGTTCACATCACCATCACATTGGATGATGTGAACCAATGAATAAACGAGTACCTAACACTATTACTACTAGCGCATACGAAAAATGAAAAAAGCAGTAGTGCGCGTGGCCTCAAGACAAAAGACGTATGCGCCCTCGTTTGAAATAAAAAGACGCTAACAATCCGAAATCCGCTATCGATTCCGAATAACAGTTAAAAAGGCAAATTATCAGGGTCCGTTTAGAAATTCAATTACATCGAGAAAATTTTGTCCAATCGTGTATTCCTTTTACAGTACACTAATTTTAATATCAAAAAAAAACATATACCTAGTAATCAAACTCGTAACTCGTACATTTAATGAGAACGAGGAAAACCAAAAGTCCCTGTTCGTCACGGTATCGCCTTAAAATAACGTAATAAATCTCTCAACAGTGGAACTAAATTCCTTAACGCGGCTTTCTTTATGAGTTGAATGTTAGAAATCGTGACATAACGAAAAAGCGTTATGCTCCCTCCATGTAATTCTCTCCCTCTCTCTTTCTCTTTCTCCTAAAATTTGTATTAAATGAAATGTATTGATTTTATTCTATACTATGCATTATCTATATTGAAAAAAAAACTTCGTTCCTGACGGGGGTTCCCCGATCGCACATTTAGTTTTTTTGTACATACAAATCTACATTTACAACTGTTTAGTTACCAAAAATAAAATTAAGTTAAATTTGAAAAAAAAACTTAAACCAGATATTGACCATAGGGTATAATTCAAGCAAGTATCACGTATTTTTACTACTACAAAATTCTGAAAAATAAGTAATTATACAATATGAAACATGTTTAAAATTTTTTGAAACAAGTATTTGTTTAGGAAGACGTTAAAAGTATTGTGAATCGTGTGAAGTTTCCTTAACGAATTGCTATTTCAAAAAAATGTTTTATGCCTCTTTGTATTGTTGTATTTTATGTATCTTTGTATTGTATTGTTTGTAAAGAAATTATAGCTGAAAATGTATTTCCACATTTTTTCTGTTTTTTTATTAATTTTGCATTAAAATTACCAATTAGACCTTATTGTAAGCATGCATTTCGTTATGTTAAATGAGTGTATGGTAGTATTAAAATATTAATTAACAAGAGAAAAGAACATGTAGTTTAAAATTCTTGTACGCACATTATTATTTTTATGTACGTCCGTGTTATTTTAAATAATTAATCAATTTAAAACACAAACATCAACTATTATAGGGCTCTTCCATGTATTACAAATATTCCAAGGTTTCGGAATATTTTCACTATTAAAATTCTTTCTGTAGTGAGATAATGTAATAAACAAATGTAGTTATTTATGTATAATTGAACATAAACATGTGTGTGCGTGCACGTGTCTGTGTATGAACGCAATTAAATTTTGTCTTAAAACAAATTAAAAAATATGAGGATGATAATGAAAGTTAATAATAAAATTAAATTAAGTCTTTCAAGTGATGCGCTTAAGAATTAAACCAATATAAATTAAAATGCATAAGTATTAAAAGATAAGCAATAAGTTTAAAATGACGTGTAAAAATGTAAATATATGCTTATGAGCAGTTATTTTCCTTCTAATTAATGGAAAAACTCAATGAAAATCTCGTTTACATGCGGACGGATGGACACACAGACCTCATTACATAACCAGCCTCGTAACTTTAAAAGCAATAAGTTGGTACGTGTACATACAAAACATCCAACCGATCCTGAGTGCGTGTGTCCACAGGCCCGTGAAAAATAACGGTTTTTTTTGCTTTCTGCACGATTTGCCACTACATGCTTAGGGTTTTCGTGAAAGTAATATAAAATAAAAGAAACAAACGAAAATGGTCCGTTTGACCGTCTGTGATTAATAGCACCTCCCGAAGAATGATTTTTTTAATAGTACTGGAGCCACAAAAACAAATTTGTTACAAAAATAGAAAACAAGTCCGATTTAACGAATTCTGAAACGAAAATTACTAAATTAAACACCGCTCACTTGAAAAGTAAAAAGTTGCAATTTGCTTTCGACATCCAGTTGTAAAATATTAATTTTAAAACTTTTAGTAAGTAGCTTTTAATACACCTGTTTAAAATAAGTATAATATCAGCTATTTAAGATTTCTGGCTAGCTGTTGTCAAAATAGAATGAATAAATTTTGAAAATAAACACATTATATATTATTTAAGTTTGTTTTTATTTTATCTTGCAGTAACAAATTTTAATTTCTCTTAATATAAAATTTAAGTATGTTTAATTAAAAAACAGATAGTTTTTTACATGTGATATATATGAAATGTTTTCATTTACAGTTTGCATTAAACAATAGTTAACTAGATTTAGAGTCGAAAATCGACAATACAGTTTACAGTTTGCGACAATAATGAATAATTTAAATTTCTATTTCATTCATATTAACTGGCATTATCGTGTCGCATCGGACAATGGGCCCGTACGTCAAACCAGCTATAGGGCCGGCGCTCGGTCTCGGGGCAAATTTACATACATTTTAATAAACACCACCTCAACCTAACTGTGGTCACTTCGCGGGAAAAATGTTATAGCTTTGAGCGAAACGGACGCCGATATCTCGTTAAAAATCGAGCCGTTACGGTCTAGCGTAGATTATGCAAAATCTAGGAAAAGGTGGGAATTTAAAATGAGGCATTAAATGCAACTAATGCATTTGGCTTATTCTATGCATTCATTTGGTAAGAACTAACAGTGTTGACCTCTTAAATAATTTTCACCGTAAGTATATATATATATATGTAGGGCAAATATAAAAAAAAATCTGATATAAGCTTTTTTTGAACACCATAAAAAAAGACAAAATCAATAGAAAGTACAAACACAGATGGTTTAAAATGTGTCGATTTTATTATGTCAAAGATTTTCGCAAGAAGTGAAGGGTCTTACCTTTTTGGATTTTGCCACAAGGTACTTATATTTGATAAGCTATTACACAGTAGTTTAACTGCACTGCACTTCATAGTTTTTTTTTTGTGTTCATATATTTCGTTGCTTTATTCATAAACTTTTTCGAAACATTAAATTTTGTTTTGTTTGGGTGACCTAAATGACGAACAGAATATGACAATAGTCAATGTGATATATAACTAGAATTTTCTTCTTTCGAAGTAATTATATAGGAGTATTTTCTAGATAATACTTGATCGTCGAAATATCGGTATTTATATATCGGTATAAGTGTTAAGTCTATTTAGCTAATGAGTATAATATGCAAATAAAGCACCATAAATCTTCAAAATCGTTAATAATAAATATTTAAAGTATTAACGTTGTTTAGAACCTTTATTTACACAAATAGAATAACCGTTCTAATAAAAAAAAAAAATCTGGAAAACCATTGATCCTGTAAGCTAAAACTTTGGACTATCTTCAAGATCAGAAAGCTTGAATTTGTATACATGTACACATTTTAGAGCTAAATGAACAGATTCAGCAAAACTCTTTAAAATACATAAATCTGATTTTAATCAATAGATTAGTAAAGAATTAATATGAAAAAAAAAACATGATTTTGATCATTTTTATCCAATAATATTGCCCGAATAAATTAACCAATTTGAAGTTTTTTGATGATTTAAGCTAATTATACTTTGATAGTAACAGACTTCTAAAATTAATAAAATAAAATAAAAACTTTACATACAATTAATGAGATAATAAAAATCTACTTTAGAGCTCGAATTTTCAGACAATCTAAACCTGTCGAATGTGTGTAATGAAATTTGTAGTATTCGACAAAGTTTATTGAAAACTGTAGTTGATTAATTATTGATTATAATAGTTTCTATAATTTACATTTATTATACAAAAATGTTTATATAAAAATTTAACATAAATTTCTGTATGTCGTAAACCTGGTTTTAATAAGTCCGAACCTTATAAGTTATTGGGAAAAAATCATGTTAAAAAAGTACACATGATTTTTTTGTCTACCAAATTAATTGATTTTAATGGGCCTTACATAATCAATGCAGTTTTTTTTTGGTATAGATAATTGAATAGGTTTTAGAATTCGTTTCTTGATTAATTTAAATGTTACACTAATATTTTTCTTCTCCAAAAAAATCTTTTTAAGATTACTCAAAATTCACTTAACCGATCAAAGTTAAATTTTTAAGAATTTCTAATTAAATTTTAAATTTAAAACACACACACGCACACAGACCAAGGGACATCACGGCAAGAACTTTTAGAATGGCTTCGTATGACCTCTAAAAAGTCGACTACTCGTTGTAAGCTCGACTTTTGAAAACGAAGGCGAAACATAGTTCCAATTTTTCATAAATTTCAATATCTTAAATGTAGTTTAATTTTACTTCGATAAGTAAAATGAAACTTTTTTAAAATTCTCATGAAAAATACAAGTAAGTAATAAATATTAAAACAGTATTGTATTCCTTGTTAATAAATATTGAAACGATACTATATTTATTCCTTGTTTCACTTGCTATCATTAATCATCTCATGTAGCAGTAGTTTCGATGTTAAATGATAAATTTTACGGCACAACAAGCACAAATTATAAGCTTACACTACATCGACTCACAAATCCTTATTAAACAGTACTCTACATAGGTACGCAAAGTTTGCGCAGTTTTGCTCAAGAGTCAATCGGTTAAGAAAGTTGTATAACGACTTAGTATGCGCCGCGGCGGCCGGCGCGGGCGCTCCGACGCATTATTTTTATAACTGTAAAAGCTGGGATTGAATTCCTAGAATAAATTCTACGCTTACTACATTATCTTCATATAAATAAGCGTAGTTATTACATTGATATGTCATTATATTGCTGTCATTATTGTTAATAAATGTGTCATTATTTGGAAATCATAATTTATTTTCTACGCTACAAAACACCAGTAGGGTCCAAGTTGGGCCTTTAAATCGAGGAAATAAGTTAAAATTTTGATTTATAGTTGTTTTAAATAATAAGAACTCTAATTCTGAACTTTCGATTCTGAAGAATCTGTTAGGAGGCTCTATTATTCAGACTCGATTCATTCTCTTTTTTCGGAAATTGAACTTTGCAATATACAGATAATAAAAAGTGATGATCTGATTAGGTTAGACATTTACATGCGACCTAAAAGACTGAATTAAATGCCTGATAATTTCACTGACCGCATAAACTGTTTGAATATACCCATATATTTATCGTTTGCTTTATGTTTCCTTGCTAATTAAATCAGACCACGAAGAAGAAGTAGAAGGAGAAATAAAAGGAGAAGTGTCCAAAGGTGTGAGAAGTTTCCACGCTTTGGGACACCGTACCATATCTTTTACTCAGATGAGAATCCGTCTCTATTGTATATTGCGGCTTGTACAACTCGAGAGTTACTTAGTACATAGAGAATTAACGATTTTCAAATATCTTACTTGTGTTTCTTGCGAAACTTAATTTTTATAATATATAGGATTGAAATAAAAAAGACCGTGAAAGAAAGTAATAAGACAATTGCCAGAAAAAGTTGATAAATGTAATTTTTTTATAGTTCGACCAATAAAACACATTACTCATGACAATTTTTGAAAAAATAAAAAAGTAGAAATTGAAAAGAAATAATAAGAGATTTGAATGCATAACACTTTAAAGTCAGAAATTTATTTATAGAGATGGACCTAATAACTGAAGGCATTATTTCTATTAAATTAATTTTCTTCAACGATTTTTTTAAGTGATTACGATTATAATGTGTGCAGGACACAATCTACAAGCCGAAGCACGCACGAGCAAGCTGGGAATATTAATTTAGTCGCACGCAACATCAGAAGCGGTGCCTAGAATCTATCGCAACGAAACCGCTTTAACCAAAAGCAATAGTTTTAACCGCACAGCCATGGAGGCAGTTAAAATTCGCCTTTAATAAATATTATTAATGTTGAATTAAATATATTTGTAAATTATACATTGAAATATAATCATGAAACAGCTATGCCTAAGCTATCAGTACCTAACGCAAGAAATGCAGTTATTTCGCGTTCGTTGTGTAAACGTAAGACAAACAGACGCGCACTCACACGACGGCGCGCGCGCGCAAGACGCATCACATAAACCAATGTTTGGCCGCTGTGCCAAAAAACACAAAGGAGTGTAGGTGGAATCGATGATTTTGAGCATTTCGAAAAATTAATGATAATTATAAAAACTAAAAAAGGACGCCTTTCGTGTTTAGAGCATTACAGTGTTTTCCATTAATTTATGACAATGACTCTTCTGATTATAACTATTAATCAGTGTCAAAAAACACACAATGCTTAGTCACAGTGAATTTGTTTATTTAAAACCACATATTTATTTTTCATTCGTGCCTCAAGTACTTTAAAATATGGTGTTCGCGTCGATGTTATTCACTGCATGTGTTCCGTTATGAGACGACCGTCCGCGGTCCCTTCCCCGAGCACAAAAGACTTTTGCACTAGGAACATGATTTATAATGATTAAAAAGTTAAAAAGTCCAAAAATTTATTTTTGACCATTAACTGATAGATTTTCATAATTGTCATCAGTAAAGTCATATGAGGAAATTCACGAAAAATGTTATGAGTACGTTGTATAAAACAATAAGGGTTGAAACAGTCTTGTCTATCTAATGTGTAATGTTCCTATTTTAATAAAAAAGAATGATATTGCCTATTTTACTCATATAAATTCATATAGATTAAAATAATAAAAATATTAAGAAGTTATTTTGCAATTCCAGCATTGTGCACTACTTATAACGCATGTCCGGCACTCTGTGAGTGCAATCTGTGGTCAATAATATTGTTTTTAACTACATTAGGGGCTGCATAAATCAGAATCGATTTATCTTGTCGCAGTGTACTACGTAACTACATCATTGACACGGTGAATTTAGTTTTGAATTAATTATTATGAAATTGAATTATGTGCTTTGAAATAACAAGACTAAGTTTCTTGTTAGTTGTATATCTTATTTATGATAGTTATTTTATCGCAATCTGGAATCAATCGACAAGCGCACATATAAAATATTTCCTACCTTAAAGCACGGTGAAAGTCTTTTTCGCCTTGGCAAAATTTGTTAGATACTTTAGGGCAAAAGTTCTTGATTTTTAATGAAAGATTTTTGTTTCGCATAAATCTAAGTTTTTATTGAAAGTACAACTAAGTAAAAACTACATTCAATTTTGATTATTAAATTAGTCTGAAAGTAGTCTGATAAAATAAAATTGTAGGATAACTGGGAGAGTCGAAAATTTTAAACATCTCAAACAAATTGCTTTTATGAAACGGCTAATAAATTTAAAAAAAGTAAATACTAATATTAGTAAAAACGAATATATTCATCTACGTTCCTGAGAAATTGTTGAAAAATACCAATACCGACTAAAAATAATGAAATCGTATATACAATCAATTATTAATGAAATAATTTTTAAGCCTGTTTAGAACAACAGATGTAATAAAATTAGATAAACCAAATTATAACAGATGTTAAAGTTTTATTCATTTTAAAGTATTGCATCGATACCACCATTGGTGCAATACAATAAATCAGTACAATACATGAATTAACTTAAGTCTCGAGATAGTGCGGTCGCACTGTAATAAGATGAAAAACTTGTAATCACAAAAATAGACCGAGCAAAAATGAACATAACCGTAAATTTCGTCGGACGCCCGGCCAATCGCGTCTAGCCGCGGCGTGTGCGCGTGCGCCTACACGAATAGTGCTATGGGCGGGGAGGTTAGTTTTATTTAAAAACTCGTGTATTAGACGAACGTAAAGATACGTAGGCGTTGCCTAACGTACGAGATTGGATTTTGGAGGGATTTGAATAGATAGATGTGTACCTACATACGTGTAAATGAAAATACATAATTATTACAAGATAAAGTAAGTGATAAATAAACTTGAGTTAGAGCTGTATATTGCTCAGAAATCGCTATCAGTGGCACAAGTAAATTTATGTAATGTTTTAAAGCTAAATTTCCGATAGAGAAACATTTTCTGAGAAGCTATTTGCAGGAAGGGTAATATAATTTTTCATCTGCGTAGATATCTGTTACAATGTATTAGTAAAATAGTAAAATTGCACGAAGTATAAAAAACTAAAAATTCTCCTTATTTTATTATGTAGTATTTCTAAACAAAAATAAAAACATTAATATAATACATATTGATAAATAGCTTATTTTATATTAACTCATAATAACCATAAATTAACCATATAATAACCCGTTCTATGGTTTTGGAAGACCTTTAAAACATAGCCAAAAAGTAGACGGTAATTCTGTGATCTACATATGGATCTATAAATCTACTACATAATCTACTCATGGACTATCTCGTTATGGACTTTGCAAAGGGTGATTGTTATGGGACCGTTAATGAATAAGCCAAGTTTGAATATACTATTACGGAAAGTTAACAAGAGATGTGTTTCAGAGATTTGATAAGTACCTAAGCACCTACAGGTCTCACGTGTTGATTAAAGCATACATCACTACTGGAAAACGCCATATAAAGCCACTTCTATGGAAAGCTTGTTTGTATGTAGTGCGTTTTTTTTTTTTCAATTTTGCAGGAATGTAAAAATGAACTTAATAATACAATTTCGAGTAGTTTTAAAATAGCTTTTCCAGAATCAATTACGTGTACGAAGTAATATTAGTGAATAAATTTAACCGTGTTCGAATTATTTCAAAAATCTAAAAAAAATTGAAAACCGTTAATAATTTTTATTTAACATATCAAGAATTCCATTCCCTAGGAACGCCCTTGAATTCTTGAGAATTCTTTTCAAGATTACCCATACTCAATACAAACATTCTTAATGAAACTTTTTTTTATGAAAATCTGTAACATACTACTAATTTATATACATAACATGTTTGCCAAAATGTCCTATTTCTTATTCCAACCATTGGAGCGCTGGATTTTCAGGGACTTTAAAAGCATAATGCCCGACTTATTATGAAATTCAGTTACAAAATCAATAAAAACCATATTAGATCTTCCTCATCAAACTAGCCATCCAGTGGGATGGTTTTTGTGTCAAATTCATTTAATTACTCAATAAAGTAGCATTTTATTTATGAGTATAACAATATAATGTTAATGAATCGATTTCTAACTAAATGTAAAATAAAATATTAATTAACAAACTTCACAATATTCACAACTTGCAAAAATAATCACGACCGGCTACAATTATTGAACCGATTCTAATTCTAGTCAATATCAGTGCTTATATAATGGGTGATCTTTTCCCTTTTTTACATACATTTGGAATGCATAATAAAAACCTATTATCGAAGTCTTTTTACTTTTAAGCAAACATATGTACGAATGATTAGTTTTTTTTAAATTAAATTACAAACAAATAAACAGTAGAGAAGACACAGTTACCTAATAAAGATGTAAGTAAAGGCAAAGTTGTGTAATTCGATTGTATCCATTTCCCGTGTCTATGGTGAGGTATACCTAAAACTATCATTGCATGCCTTAAGCGCGAGCGTAGGTATGCTTCTACTGTCGCCTGAAAATCCCTTCTACACTGGGTGTGACCAAAAAACTATTTAACTTTTAAACTTAATTTCTTCTTCAATCTCATCACTAATCGATTGGGAATAACTCAATTGAAAATCCCAGCTTGATATAGTACCGATTGGCTGTAATTGAATTTTTCAACTGGCAGTTATTCATGTTTTGACCCGCCATTTCGCTTAAATATCTAAAATAGAGGTTGAGGTTGAGTGTGAAGCTTTTATTTTGCATTATGATGTGTAATAAATATGAAAATTACATATCCTTTTTTTGATTCAAGTTTACTATAAAACTATTTGAAAATCAAAAATAAAAAAAGAGAATTTTTAGTGAAAAGCTCATATGTTATTACATACCTCTGATTTAAATGACATACGTATGGCACGAACGCTTAAGGTATGCACAATTGGTGTTAATAAATTTCTTAATAATTTTTATTTTAATACTTAAACGATTTTCTGATTAAGTATATATCAATCAATTATGATTATTTGTAATTCTGTGCTAAATAAGTATCCTAATCAGACAAATACTGTTACTTAAATATAATTAAAATTTCGGCGTTAATAACTTTTGAGTGAAGAAACGGAATTTTACAACTTCTATGTGCTTCGTTGAATTTACAAATTTCGAGCGTGTTGACAACACAAAGAGGAACAAAGGGTTGTATACGAAAAAGTGACAAAAGCATCTTCACCCTTTCAATCCAAATATACCTAATGTAGGCCGTCCTTTTTCTCAGCGACAAAGGTGCAGCCGGCGGCGCGTCGCGTTTATTTTCACTGAAATCATGCATGCGCTTGCATTCGCATGCAAAAATACCCGCTAAAATTCAAGGTCGGCCCTCGATAAAAATACACGACGCAGCGGCCGAGCTGCGTCTGCACCGTACCGGAACGAGTCAAGGTTTCAATCGGGATTTTCTGGAAAATTTTCAATGATTTCGCGGTTTTTTTTTTCGTTGAAACCCGAGCTGGAAGTGCATATCAATATAAAACTAGCCAGTATTCGGTAAGATATAAGCGCATGAGTGTCGATCGGTTGGAACTTCCATCGGTTTTGACATCGTCATAGAGTTAAGATCAAATAAATCTATTATTCGTACTAGACGGAATTTGGTGATAGTAGTTGTATATGACTTTTAAAAGTAAAATTTGAGATCATCTATTATTTTCCAGATTCCTTTGTTTGATATATAAATAAGTCTTGAAATCATGTCATTCATAAAAAAATAGAAACATAGATCATATATATAAATTCCATTAATACAATTTTCGGTAACTATTAAATACGCATAGCGATAAGAATCAAGTTTAGTTTGATTAGTAGTCACCATGACACTTTTATAAATGATTTTTATGACATATTTAACTAATTACTTGTTTACTTTTAGTACATGAATAGAGTTGTCTAACATCTGATAATGTGACAACAACCCGCATAGAACTTTAAAGCTACATTTAATTTTAAAGCAATTAACGTTATAAAAAGTATTCAATTTTAATAAATTTCAATTCTGGATTATAAGAGGGACCTGAAATAGATTTTATAGTTGAAATACTAAAAAGTAAATTTTGTTACACGCCTGTACATATTATTTTTATTTACTGTCATATTTAATATATAAATAAAGTTTCTTCAGGTGCGATGGATTTTAATTTTACTTAAATTGAAAAATCCAGGTCGAAAATAAGTTCTTAATTCTAAAGCATTCCAATGTACTGGTAAATATAATTCACTTCTCCTGCGGACAAAACTCTTTGTCTGCATGATGAGCAAATTTTAGAATTTGTCTTTGTTTTTGACGGCTGAATAACATGTAAATTTTGCCTATGTATTGAGAACCGATGGAAGTACTTTGCTGGAATCAAATCAAATCGAAACTTTTAAACAGAAAGTAAAACAGATTTAGAAAGTACAGCCTGTGTGAGGATTCAACATGGAAGCGACCAATTAAGCCTTTTTTTCTTTATCTTTTGATTATTTCGCTTATTTCAATTAAATCCATAATTTATAAATTTATAAGAGCTATAAGTATATAGCCTAATCGAAAAGCTATTTTATTCTTGTTCAAAAACGTCAATTTAACTCTACTGTGTGTCGTGAAATTTCAAATTTTATTGTTTGTATATACGAAAATAAATAAAACGCATGTGGATGTTTGCCTATATGCTGCAGCACTTATTAGAAACAATTTTAAGTCGAAAAAGCTGAAAACCGAAGTCTGTAATCGGACTATTATCCAAAAATATTTACGTATATGGTCATTTCCAGAGCTGTGATTATCAAAAGACCACCATAAAGAAGATAAGAGTTCTTGATCTCGCCTTACAATGCAGTTCAAATGCAGTTCAGTACAAACGTTCACTTAAGACGAATCCCCATTTAATCTCCATCTCCATCTCCGTCTCAGTTTCAACAGCAACAGAGTCGTGAAAAACCTTGAAGTCGTTTCAGTATATGTGCGCGGATGACGGCGGCCGCTCGCCACTTCTTTCGCATTGAACATGAAGTTTTCTTTTTCGCGTTCCTCCATAATTACGAAATATCCATTTCAACACTCAGGCGCCACGCCGAGGAAGGTTTTTTCGGACAGTGTAAAACTTGTCCTTCTAGACTTGGACTAATTCTCGTAGGTGTTCAATCGAGACTTCAACAAGTTTCAAGTGTTTTGATTCTGTTTTATACAACAATAAAACAGAATAGAAAATCTATGACCTATTTAAAATCATTTCAAGGCGAAAGGAAGTTTTCGATATCGCGTCTGTGAGTTTTCAAAGAGCATTTGTTTCATTTAATTTCGAATAAAGTGGAAATGCAATGTGAATTGTTAAAGTAAACAATAGGTTCGCTGCGCAGTCAGAGTAAAGCTCTTAGGTAAGTTTTTAACCTGAATTCGTTTGGTCGTACTCTTGTATTATATTATTATACTAATGTTGTTTTAATGTTAATTATTTTTTATTATTAAATAATCATTATTAATCACCCCACTATTAAGGTACACCCTTTCCTTTTTTGCTTGTATTGAGGCACGTCTCTTTAAAGCCTCCACACTGATTTAGCGCGGTTCGCAAACTGCTAGTGACCGTCGTCATCAACGCGATGACTTCGTCCTGGACTGACGGCTTAACGTGTTAATTTAAGCTGAAAACTGATTGATAAACTGACCCGGGATCGAACCCGCTGGCCTCCTACAGTTCAAAGGTAACGTATTTGACAACTGAGTCAACACCGTTCATACCATATAATTACCGCTGTGAAAAATGAGTGACATGAAAAATAAAAGCCTTCGCTAAAACTCCAACGATACAAAACGAAACAGCGATAGGTACAGTTCAGGCGTGAAGAGCCTAGCTCCTAAGTACAGAGCATTGGTGGTCTAATAACGAGAAGGCACCGGATCCGACTCCCGATCACGACAAAATTGACCGATGAGTTTTCAGGTTAAGTCAAGTTAAGCAACTCGCTCTGTGCCTCGTGGCCCATGCTGTGCACGCTGAACATCCGCACTGCACTGATGATAACAATCGTTAGCATTTCCCAACCTCCAATGGGCCAGCGTGGGCGGCTTAATATCGCCTTAATTTGAAATAAAAAAAATGTGAAAGGGCGTCCCATGAACGTCAGTGCCGTGATTGATACCTATGCCGAAAACAACTGTGAGCATGCTACTATACTATACATTGCCGGCCTGCACCGCTAAGTACGCATTATTTTAACTAGTTCGATTGAGGTATCAATAATCATACGCATAATTGACCGCTAAAGAGAAATGGTGTCGCTAAAGATGCGCATATCGGATAAGCTCCCACATAGAATGTTCGAAAATATGAAAAGTATGCAATATTGCACTGCATAATGTGAGACACATAATTCAATGTTCATTAAACAGAGAAGGGAGCATAATTTATTTAGAGCAATTAATTAGATTTATATCTCGGAAGCCACCTGTAAAGGATGGATTTAAATGTTTCCGGTTTTTTTTTTTTGAATTAGAATTCAAGGAAGGGTAAACTTTTTGCCTTTCAGTATAAGGATAGTGAAAGGCAAAAAGTTTACCATTATATTCCAGTTTTCGTTTATTGACGTGACAACGTCTTAAATTAGGTTGCGGCTGGGAGTCACTTATGAAAAAGTGTAACGCTCGGTAACGTTACGATGAGTCACCGAACGAGAGAGCCCGCCGATGCCTTGCGTCTCTCTCCCACTCAACTATGATCGGTCTGCCGCGCGCTGCTAGAGAATTAGTGCATAGCTTGCAAATGTATTGCAAGTTATTGTATGTATATTTGTATATAAATACGTATGTATGTGTAAAGGTAAAAATAAAATTTTGTTAATATGAAATTCAGTGCGAGATTCTTTGTATAAATTAATGTTTTAAATATAATTCTTTGTATAAATAAATGTTTTAAATTGTTACTATTATTTCATCCTTCTTCCTACTATACGAATGAATATTCACATTAAAATGATTTTACCATTCAAAGTCGTTGTCACGTAAAACTTTCGCCCGTATACCGACTTTACAGGCAACCAATTTTTTTTTTTTCGAATACTTCCACGAAAATAACGTCAATTCTTTTGTAATATATTTTCTTCACAGATATATTTTTTGTAGGGAATCATTTGATTTCTACGTGAAATATATAACGTTTTGTAAAAGTAAATGTTGCGGGTACTGATTGAATGTGATACAATTTCAGAGTTTTACCAAAAGGGTAAAAATAAACATGCCAAATTATCCTAAAATTGTACAGATTTACAAGGATCGCTACTATTCTTACCGACGAAAATGCTAACAGCACGGATATTTTTTATCGAGTATGTAACGCATTTCAGCATTACATTGTGCTCTTAAAAATGATAAAACCATAAATGATTTTCCACACCAGTCGTTTCTTAGTGCCATACTTATATCAACTGGACTTCATTAACATCTAAACTCGGAAAGGAAAAGGTGAACTTAACCAGCACTAGTTACAACATATCAACCACCAACTTATGAACATTTGTTAAAAATACTTTTTGACGTGACAACGTCTTATAAATTGGTTTGCCGGGTGACACTTCAAGAAACTGCGTTACGCTCCGCTCACGTTATGCGCTCACAATGAGAGCGAGTGAGAGGCACGCGTCCCTTCCACTCAGATAGGAACAAGTTAAGTTGTAGTAAACGCTGTTTCATTGTACGCAAATGTATTGCAAGTTATTGTATGTATATTTGTATATAAATACGTATGTATGTGTAAAGGTAAAAATAAAATTTTGTTAATATGAAATTCAGTGCGAGATTCTTTGTATAAATTAATGTTTTAAATATAATTCTTTGTATAAATAAATGTTTTAAATTGTTACTATTATTTCATCCTTCTTCCTACTATACGAATGAATATTCACATTAAAATGATTTTACCACTCAAAGTCGTTGTCACGTAAAACTTTCGCCCGTATACCGACTTTACAGGCAACCAATTTTTTTTTTATTCTCGTGAAACTGGATGTGGCTCTGCATGTGGATGTAGAAGGAGTAGCTTAAATTGTTCAAGAGCATGTTCACAATATAAAGAATTTAGACGCCCCGCCAATTGCATTATCGATGTCATCGAAAACTAAAACGGGAGAGAATTAGTTAAGATGATTACCCTATTAGCATAAATTCGTAATTATTTATGTAGTTGACGTTTATGATAATTATTATTTTGTATAAATTAATAAAGTATTCCATATGAAAAATAGTGTGATTTTCATTTATGACACTTTTTGGAGCTTCTGCCAATTGTAAACATATTTTAAAAATTAAATTTTTTATATGTTCTTTATAAACAATCTCGCAATCAATGGCACTCATTATTTTCTTAAATTAAATATTTAAAAATTCCCGTAATTGTATTTTTCCTTGATATTTCTAAGTATTTTTTTTTTAATAAATTTATGAATTTTCGAATTTGCGGCAATTTTCATTAGGGAAAATTTAATGCTGACACCATTGGAGTTCCAAAAAAAAATCATCAAAATTCATTCTTTATCGCCGGGTTCCGTCATTTTCCGTTTCCATAATGATTAACTACACCGTACTAAATAAACCGTAGAAAGTAAACGAAAACTTAGTAAAGTAGATCATATTTCACTTCAGTAAGTTTCGTTCAAACCGACTCGAATAAATGTTTCAAATCGTATTACTCCCAATAAATGCTCACTTCAACTTTAAGCATGCGTTTAACAATAGTTTAAGAAATAAAATACTACAATTCTCAAATGAGGTGGGTCATAACTTTAATAATAAGCCCGTAACTTGAAAAAGAAGAAAGTAAAATGTCTTAATGCTTATTTTAATGCGTTATTCCTTCAATCGTTACGTTAAAGGAAATAATTGTTAAATAGAAAATAATATAAAGTTATTATATTATATATTATATTATTAAATTAACATCAAATGTTTATGGTTAGTCTGTATGAATTTGATTTTTTTGTGATCTGATTTTGTAGATAGTTACATAATCACATTTTCGTTACAAGTTATTAAATAAGTTTGACAGTCTTATTATTTTTGCAAATTGATTAGACATGGACAAATGACCTTGCTATTTATTGGTGGTGTTAATAATGATAATAATATAAACTTATGTCGTTTATCCAGAAGGGTGTTCGGAAGAGGTCTCTTTTACCACTTTACTACATTTACTAAATTTTGTGAAGTGGCATTTAGTGAAGTAGAACCGATGGAAGCGTACCTTGAGAAATCGTCGAGGCTCGAAGGTTACACAGAAATCTTATAATCTTATCAGTGCTTTCTTAGTTACATAGTAAAACAGCTTCTATGACTATTTGACTGCTATAAGTTCTTATATTTAATGGTGCGATCCCTTTGGGAATCTAAAAACTTGAAGCCCTTGGATGGTATAAAAGAAGGTAAACGAAATATCAAACTGGCCAAGAGTATGTCGGACCATGCTCATTATAGGGCTCCGAAATCATTATTACAAAGAAATGCACTGCAGATGAAAAAAC
Source organism: Eumeta japonica (assembly GCA_005406025.1). Lineage (NCBI taxonomy): Eukaryota > Metazoa > Arthropoda > Insecta > Lepidoptera > Psychidae > Eumeta > Eumeta japonica. Next base: position 348,040 of record BGZK01000228.1, read on the forward strand.
TACGTTGTTACACTTTTTCTATGTTTCCCGCACAGAATAGTTATAAGTATTTTGGTCGCCTATAACTAGAAAAACAAGGTGTTAAGTCGACTATTACTATTAGACTAGTGTAAACTAAATTGTATCAGCAAAAGAGCGTATTTTAATAGCACTTATGTCTTTTTGTTGAAATACGCAGTTTTTCGCCAATAACTTACAAATGATATATTTGATCATGTTCAAAAAAATTTTTGTTGAAAGCATTACTTTCGCTATTTCTTTCATATTTTTGGATATACGGTTTGGGAAATAAAGGGGGGATACAATTTCTGCTAATTTCGGAGCGATTATTTCCGAAACGATTAACGTAATGAGAAAAATTGCTTAGAAATATTAAAGTGTTTTTAACAAACTATAACAATGTGTGCCATACGTCGAATTTTGTTAAAAAAAATTCTTTTAGCTTTTCTTACATGAATGCGAGTGCCCATTTCGAAATATTTATTTTCGTTATTTAAGTATCAAACTAAGTAGCGGCTTATAGTAAACTTTTACACTATAAACTTTATTAATAAACATCTTGCAGTTTTTGAATAAAATGCCTGAGAAATACGTACAGGCGGATGGGCAGACGGACATGACGAAATTATAGGGTTTCCGTTTTTGTCATTTCGGCTCGGAACCCTAAAATAAAACTCCAATGAAAGCGATGACAACGATAGTTAATAGTAATCAAACTTAACACTTAATTTATAAAAAGGAAGACAACGAAGCTGAGAAAGCTGCGAAAATTGCGCCCGGCATATCTTTAACTGGCGGCGATTTTAAAAATACCTAAGTGGTTTAATAATTTTTGAATGGAGTTTATATACTTTTTTTGGATTGAAAACCTTAACGCGGCTTGAATTAGGAGTTAACTAGTAGAAATCGTAACATAACGTCACGCCCCCTTCATACGACTCTCTCTCTCTCTTTTCGGATCCGACGGGATCCCCTGATCGACCAATTAGTTTTTAGTTAATTTTCTTCTTCACTATATCTCTCATACAAGATGCCGACCGCAAACAACATTACAGATCCATCGCCGATGAAAAATGTTCAATCCTTCTAGAAAGAAAAAAATAATTGCAATAAGATGGCTTATCATTAATATTAAAATTTAGAACCGAATTATATTTCACTAGCCATCGTCCCCAACTCCATCGACTGATGACATTGAGTCCACCTTGTTTATGATCCCATTCCTACTCTAGTCTCAATCTAGAAAGGTGTCAAATTTAGAAAAGGTAACATGAACAAAACCATACAGCCACGAAATTCCAAAAATAATTTCCTTTATTTAGTTACAATTCTTAGCCTTAATCAGTTTTACATATAACTAGGGTTTTTGACTATGCATCGAGATTATACATACCCTACTTTTAAGTCACACCTACTGGATCTCACGTTTGAAAATCGCATTCGATTCCGTACGGTATTTTTTGCATAATCCCCTTAAAAATAAATACAGACAAATAAAAATACTATGAATATGTTTTTTTTGTTTCTATTGCATTTTTAAAGACCTCCCATATTGGTTTATCATAAATATTTCCCAAGTAAAGAAATCGGTTTGCTACAGTTCTATTATAAGTATTGATGAAGAAACAGGACATTGGTACATCTACGTTGATTATGATCGATTTTTCTCGTCAAGTTTTATCACACTCATATGGCATTAACTTCGTGAGTTGGAATTTTTGTTTTTTATTTATTAAAGCAACTTATTTTAAAATAATTGTATATTAACTTTATATGCGTTTGAGAATAGAAAATATCTGTCCTTTTAGATTAACACCGATAATTAAATTAGGTTAACATTAACTTCGCGGTCCCCGTTGGTTCCGTTTTCGCGTCTCCAGTCAATGAACCTGAATTAACAGTGTATCCTGAACCTGCAATAATTTACCTTAGCGACCGCAGCGAGGGCGTCTGGCTGAGACGCTTAGGCGCATTTCCTAGTTCGATTCTAAAAGTGTAACATCCGGCGGGCTGCGTGCACTGCGCGCACGCAAGTCCGCGCCGCGCGCTTTAAACAGTTCGGACATCAAAAATAGCATTCGCTAGAGTTGCGTACGCGGCCCGCGGCTTATAACCTTATTTCGCGAACGCGCCGAACAAAATGAACACGCGGTCCAGATATGCGGTTTCGTGTTGTCGAAATCGATGATTGTGTATTTATAAACACCCTTTGTTACTTATAGACCAGCAGTCGTTAGGTGACCGACAAGAACAAAAGTGGTTTAAATTAACTATCGCTTAAAAATATAACAATCCATAAAACGAACAAATTAAACTCAAGACCAATGATACCAAATTTAATTACAAAAGCATTTTTACAGTTATAATGATATCGGCTATCATATAGGATATTCCGAAAACAAAATATTGCTTATTTTCTTATAAATGCAATTATAACACATGGTTCATCATAGTAATTAAATAAATATGATATTTAAATGTATCAAGCGTTGCATCCGCCCGTTCTACTTGTACACCGTCAAATACTTTTAACGTTTATTTTCTGTATAAATGAAATTCCCTTTTTACTTTAAATTTATATTAAATATAAATATTGCATTTTTATAAGTAATTTAAATATAATATAATTCCTTAGAGAAAACTGCTTAAATGTAATTGCCTCATTTCAAGGACATCCACAAGTAGAGTCAAGTCAAAACACTTATCCATACTATTCATATACGATTACTATTCATATACTCTCTATGCTCAAACTGAAATAAGGAGATTAAGGGATAGTCTTTCCCTAAGAAGTTGCCACTTAATAAATTACGTCATCCTGCACGTCTTTTTGTCATCCTTAATACACTAAATTACTACCGACACTGACTATATGGCTATTGAGTATTTGAATACTGTATTGAATACTGATTGATCAGTAGTTGTTGTCATTTGTCATTTGAAATGTCACACTTGTCAAGTTTTCAGATGTCACAATAATTAGTAAGAACGTATACAAAATATCTTTACATCGACGTTTGTAAATATGTTTATATCAATCAAAAACAAAATGCATTTCAGTCGATTCAATGGAATTAATGTTGTGTATGCACCAATAAAAAAAGAATTCATATCTTATATAAGATAATCGTATTATTTTCTGTTCATGAAAATTCGTTCACGCGACATTATAATGTACTCCACTTTATCACCATTAATCCTGCACTAAGAGATATAAAGTAATATTGATCGCCTTATAAATTTCAAACATGCTTAAACTAATATTCCTCTAGAATCATGGCATAGAGAAATTTACGAATCCACGAGTGTGACTATACAATTATTTCAGTATTAAGGAAGTAAAATTATAGGCGATACATCATTTAACTAGGTTACTGTAAGACGTTGTTAATTTGTATATTTACAGCGAAAAATTGGAAGCATGTACATGAGCGTACTTTTCTCGTCTCATTTAATCGTCCGGTCCTATTCTGTCTTTATGAAACAATTCCATATATTAAAATAAATTAGAATTAATAGAAATAATTGGTAAATTAGAAAAATAAGTCGTAAATAGCAACGGTTCAAAAATATTAATTTAAAACCTTAACAGGGGACAATTGTTTTAGAAATTTTCTTTAAAGCTTTTTCATGCACACCATTTCGTTGTAAGTTTGAATTTCAGTTACTATCCTGCATCAGGTTTAATTACCCCACTGTTGAGGGATAGCCTTATATCATAGGGATCGATAACCTTTTTACATTTTTTTTTAGTTCAGATTTAGAGGCTAAGACTTTAACCCACCCTAAGCCTGGTGCCGCTTCAGAAAGGGTCAAAGGCTGCTGACGGCTTAACATGCTCGCTGAGGCATGGGGCGTGTGATATAATTTGATTAAGTTAAAGATTCATTGGTCAATTCATCCGTGGTCAGGATCGAATCTGACGTTTCATTCTGATTTGAAGGCAACGCACTTAACCAGCAATCTACCATTGCTTTATGGATACTATACTACTATATAAATCTCGGGTTCTGTCTGTACATATAATTTTTCTGTCAAATTTTATGACAAATATTCGTTTTATGACCGTTGACCTAAGGTTTACCATTAAAAAATCTATATGTACGTCTTCGTATAACTTGAAATCGCTTAGTCGTATTCGACAAAAATTAGTACCAAAAAGAATTACTGTCAAGTTCTAATTTATGCCGGGCAAAGCGGACGGGAAACATTTAAAGAAACTCAATCACCCAAACAAATCCGTTAACAAGTTTTGTGTATCGAATAATATTCAATCAAGATAACTGTAAGACACTAGAGTAAAGGTAGCCCAGTTTTTTTATTAAAAAGCGATTCAATATCTCGGCCACGTTAATATCTCGGGCAACAGTGAACGTGCGTAGCCCTTGACTGACTGACGGGTATTATCGCACAGTCTAATTTGATGAGTCTGGAGACTTATAATTTTGCACAAATATTATTTTTATGATGTGGATAGGCGCTGAAAAGGGAATTTGGAAAATTGAACCTTTGAAATTGTGAAAGAATATTGTTACACTGAAAATCAAAACCGCCAACGTTACAGCTACCAAGTCAATATTTAAGCTAGTCGTTATAATCATAAAAATTTGTTTCATTGTAGTATGACAAGCGGGTGAAATAAGAGGTACAATGAAATCCATTGAGGTCGGAACGAAGTGCGACATTAAGGAGGGGACTTGAGTCGAAATCGGAAGTGGGTCTAGTACAGGAATTGGGTACGAGACCGAACTTAGGACAAAAACGATTATGATGCACTTCAAATGTTATTTTATGACCTATGAAATAAAGATATTTTGAGTTTTTAAACTAACAATGGATTTCGCAACAAGATCGGTTTCAAGAGTGACAGCGAATTCGAGAGATATAATAATGTGAGATTGATATAAAATATGTAGGTATATATTTTTTGTCCACGCGCATGGAGATACGAACGAGAAGTAAATAAGTCTATTTAAATGTTTAAAAATTTATGTGTCGAGTTTGGTCATTTGTTATTAATTTCTATGTTGATCACTTTTAAAACGTTTATTTTATGTACCTCACTTTCTCACTCAACAACTCCAAAGACAACTAATTATTTAGTATTCAAATAATAAAATGATTTGGCTAATTTTCCAATTGTTTTCATGTCACTTTTTGTAAATGTTACTTTTAGCTTTTTAGTGCACCACCTAATAAAAACAGATGTGAGCACTAATGAGTATACATAATGAATTTAATTTAGTCAGGTTTTTAAAGATATTTTTTTTGGTAATAGTGATGTCACACAATTTATTAACTTTCATAACTGAGAAAAAAATATCAGAGATATCTCTTTTGAAAGAGAAATTAACATTTTACGTGCAAACGGGATCGATTTAAGTCTTCAAATTTTCGACGTAGATTAATCCATACAAGCATTTCGAAATTCCCCTTGGACTTTTAAAAGTTAACCTTAGTTTTTATTTTAAATGAAAAAAAATGGTTTTGTCGCATAAGACCTTTAAAAATAAACACACTTTCGGGTGTTTTAGTATGCAGTGTTTGCGCGTTGTGGGGCGCTACGCTCTATTTCAAATTAACAATTTAACACTGCATCACCTTAAATTAAACACCCATCAGTTAATTCGTCCGTAAGCAAGATCGAACATGGTGCCCTTTCATTCAAAGGCAATGCACTCGATCGCTGCGCCACGATCGCTAGCGGCGCCTTATACCTTAGCATAAATATTTTTATCTCTCTCGCGTTGTCAAGCCGAAGTTTCGCGCTTAGATTGTGACATCGAAAACCTAAATACCGCTTCAGGATTTATTGGTGAGCCGTCCGTGGGTCCGCAGTCACGAGAGCTGTTAGTCAGCGCGCGTGGGCGCTGCGCGGCGCGGGGGCGTACGCGCACAGCTTAGAAAAGCTCACTGCTAAAAAGTTCTATGTACTAGCTTAGGGTTGTAAAGAGCTTAAAGATAGACACATTATTTTCCCGGTGATATTCTCCACTCTGACATATATTTTGTATATGTTTTTGGGGTTTTGGATATAAAGTTCATCACTTTCACGACTGTGTTGTGAAGTTCTTGTTTGATTAAATTCACATATTTACCAATAAAAAGTATTAGAAAGGTTCTATACAGTTCTATTTGTGTTCCAGGTACGTATTTGTGAGCGTCGTAATACTAGTAGCCGTAAAATACAAGTTGACCGTATGAAAGCGCGCCTTATTCTTATAGAAGAGTGATCTGATATTACGCCATTACAGTAATGCTTTTGTTATGAATAATTATTCACATTTTAATGAAGTATAATATATCAAAATTCGTTAATGAATTAATATTAGGATATTTTACATAATATCTGTCGCTATAGATTCAAAAAAGTAATTCCTAAATCAATACAACAAAAACTAAGCACCGTAATTGTTAAATTAAGAAATGCTGCTTAAATATGTACACAATACCAGAAGGGCTTTTATCACAGAAAGTTAAGTGAACAAATCATTATGTCTCATCTGATTATTACATTTCAAAACTTATCATTAAATGATATTTTCACCACTTCGTCTGCATCGCATTGCGACGATAGCTTTGTGGTACACAAGTCCGCCGGTGGCTGGCGTAGAAACGAATTTGCCTCCTGGCCCGCGACGTTGAACGTTTTTCCCAATGCGTGTGCGCTTAGAGTGACAATTAACATTTCGCTTCGACGGTGAAGGAAAACGTCATGATAAAATTTGCATATCGGAGAAGGTCAACGAAGTGCGTCGGCCCAAGTCGGAGACCGTGCCTTAATGCACTCCATTCCTTAGAGAACACCTTTAGTAAAGGGATACCCATTGTACGGGTTGTAAAAGCACCCGAATGGCTTGAAACCCTAAAATATTTTACGTGAACACGCAACAGTAAAAGAGAGGTCAAGTGCGAGTCACCACTAAGTCTGTGAGTTTTGTGCTTATATCAATATTTGCGATTAAAAAAAAAACTGTATGTCTTGAATATTATGTATATAAATGGTGATAGTAGGTACATACGTTTTCATGTCATTGAATATGCATAGATCCAGACTGGGACGAGATGAAATTTAGCAATGGTTATATTAAAAGTCCGCGCTTTTTATTGTGTAAAAACCAATAGGGCTTTTACATTTTTCTTGTATAAATACAGGCTTTAAAACGAAATGTCCACCGTTGTTTCAAAAATTAAGATGGTAATGAACAATATATTTTATACTGTTTAGAATTCTTATATTCTTTCCTTCGTTAATTTTAATAATTAACAAATATGTTCCATTTCTCTCATTTTGGTGTCCAGCGCTAAAATAGAAAATATTTTATATATTTTTTTTTTATTTTGAAGAGAAAAGCTTAAAGTAAGGCCCAAATTGATTTCGATGCCTTTTAATTTTCCACTATTTGTTACACGTTGAAATTAAATAATTTTGTCTTTTTATCTATTTAGTGGACTTTATTAGTATTGTTTATTATTAAATACAACTGTGGTGCAATTAGCGCTATGCTGACAGATTCAAGCGGTTAGGTATTTTCTAAATATATAAATAAAACAGTGTTGCCAAAACAATCATGTGTGTTCATAGATTACAATTAATAAAATAAATTTTAATAGTGAACATTCATTTATAATGTAATATGTATACAATATGTTTTTTTTTTTTGCTATAACAAAATATGAAAACCTATTATTAATGTATATTAGCTCATTCTTTTAAAATTCAGTTAAAGGAGCATGGCCCTTGAATTTTTCATGATGCATCAAAGCGGGATGAAAGGGTCTAAAGATCGCTGACACCCATGTATGCGGTGAGAACGTCCTGGACCGACGTCTTAAAATACTCCGCGTGGTATGAAATAAATTAAGAATTAAATTTTACTTATCTTAAAAATTAATTCGATATTTCTAAAATACACCCTCTTAGATTTATCGTTAAAAATTTTCGACTTAAATATAGTAGTGAAAAAAAAAGGAAAATTATAAAACTCAACACTACACTTGTAAGTTATAGTCAACGGTGTCAACATACAAGCTTCTGTCACTTATACTTACATTAACATATCACTTAGATAATAATTTATGTTATACTTAATAAGTGTACAACTGCGCACATATGTAATATGCGCATCAAAATAAACGCGTAATGCTTATAATGTGTTAGTTAATATTTTCTTATATGAGCATAAACCTCCGCAACAATAATTTGCTCTAATCGCTACGTCGAGCAGACGACTAACCAAACTGTACATCCATCACTGATGCTAGCATTTTCATCGATGTTTGACATAGCAATCGCCATGTGTTACATCCGATCGGGTTAATCATTATTACCTAAGAAAATTCAATAGCGTTTTAAATTAATGTCTTGTAACGGCTAAATAATGACGTTAGAATTTGCTATCAAAACATTTATTCAACAAACACCATTGTGTACGTTACTGGTAGAATTCGTTTGCGAAATCGGCGCCCACCAGTACTGACTCACTGACGTTATAATTTCTACTCGATGATATTATTGTTTTGAAACACAGCTAAAAAATGATACTAAATTAATGAAGTATACATCATTAATTTAGTATTATTCTTTACAATATTACAGTAATTTATAGAATAATAATAGTATGACTATTGTTTTGCTTAACTGCGATACGATAAATACTCGATAGTGATGAGGGTAATGATAAATAATGAATCATCTGAATCTAAAGCTGAATCTGAAAAAGTAATTAATGAAACTAAATTGCTATCTCAGTACTACATTTACTAAATTGACATTCCTTTACACGTATTCAATTGTAGGTGTATCTTTAGGAGCTACATGTTTTATCAGCTTTTACGGTCATAGATGACCTTCTTTTGGTATAGTTACCATCTCATGAAGAATATACGTCACTACAAAAAGACAAGATCGCAGTTCTTATAAACAAAATATAAATAAACAGACAGACATTTGCATTTACAAAGTAAATCAGTAAATTTGAAATATTGCACAATACAAGCATTAATCGCAAGTTTATAGAGAGAGCGAGAGTAAACTATATGACCATATATAATTAGTTGGCCATATTTAGGCAAATTTTCAATAAAAACATATTTAATACAATAGAAGGGTGGATTGGAAGAAGTGAAAACTTTTGAAAATATAATATGTAATATTTTCTATTTTGTCATAGATATTTTAATGTCGTCGAGGTTTCTTGTAGCATAACTCAATTTTTACTCTATAATGTACTGATATATTATAATAATCTGTGGTGTAAAGATTGAGTAATCTTATTTTTTTACTACACATTATCTCTTTGGAGATGCTTGTAATATTTTCAGACACCTGTTTAAAGACGGACGGTCAGTGAAGTACCCACTGTCGGATCTGAATATTATTTTTCAATACCTATGTCAATAACAAATTGGTGAAGTGTGAGATGTAGACAGGATGATCACCAATTTTTCTGGTCTACTCCGTAATCAGGGCGTCCTCCTGTCAGAAGGCTTTGCAGGAACTGCGTACGCTGGTGCCGATGTCGAGGATTTCTCTTGATTACCAAAGCCTATTTTACTTCCAATTCGAAAATTTAACTTAAACATTTCAGTTCATGCCCTTTCAAATTAACTCGGGTGAGAGGCATTCAAGGGATCGATCTTAGGGCACAATAGACAATGAGATAGCGTCGTTTAGAGTGCAGCCGTCGCCGCAAAAGGTATACTCGTGTAACGCAATCCCTAAGCGAAAAAACAGGTTTTGCAAGGCTAACGCGCTCGCCGGTGTGTGCCCGACACAATGTTATTAGATTTCTCGAATGCCTGTCCTATTGTAACTTTAGAAATTATTAACAATCTTTAAGTAATAGCGTAATATTATATATTTTTTTATATCCATAATAACAATTGAAGGATTAATGAAACGATTTTTCGCGTAAATATAATAAAAATAATAAAGAAGATTCATTTTCAAGTCAGCTTAGTATATTAAAATATTGGTAAACAAATTTACGATTTTCAGTTGAACTGAAAGACAAGTATAAGGTACAGCGGACAAATGGGTATAACGTTTTTACTAAAAAAAAATACTTCTTTATTTTTGGCGATTCAAAGCAAATAAAAACATTATATACTTTATACTTTTAGTATGCCTGAAATCAAATACAAATGCACTGGTTGAGTGTCACTATCGCATCAAGGGAAACTTTCCGACTACAGGCATCGGATGCTGAAAATTAGAATAATTGTATTTACACACGACGCGTTTACATTTTGTTTTTAATATACTTAAATAGTTTACATCCGGACTGACTTATACAGAACATGGTAATAATTATCTAAAAACCGAAAAAATAAACTGTAAATAAAATTACGTCACGCAAAACTAATCCCTCTAGAAGAAAATGATAAAATAAATTATAGCAATTGAAACTCAATTTATCCAACCTAGGAAGTAATATGGATGAACCTATAAAACGTTACACCATAAAAATTTACGGGGCCCTCGGCATGATCTACGCCTGCGTACTGCGTATAACTTAAGTGCGGCACTATAAAGCGGCCAAGGGGGAAAAAGCAAGCAATTAAAAAGGTTCCGCGGCGTTATAAATCATTGTCCGGACAGATTCATTATGAGGAAGCCGGGGATTATGATGTCGGTGCAGAAATACGGAACGCCAGCCCGCTTTCACCGTTAGACGTGAGGGCCTTTTAGCGTGTTTATTGACCAATAAATTATCGATAAGAAAGAAGCCTTTAGGTTGTTCGTGTAACTGATCTTCGATGCCTTTATCCTTGAACGTGCACTAGCACGTTGGAACCGAACTTTTGTTGTTGTTACTATACCGAATCTAACGTCCATCAATTTTTAGGGTTTCATATCTGAAGGGTGTCTACGGAACTCCAACGGTAAAGCTATGCCGTCCATCTGTCTGTTATACCTCTAAGGGACTGAACCATTTGTTCATAGGTTGTGTTACTATGGCACTTATTATAACAAATAATTTAAAAAAAATGGAGAATGAAAGAGAGTTAGTACTTAAGAAACACGATTTTAACTTTTCTTTGTGTTTGCTCTATCGTAAAAACTGTAATATAGACAAACATCAAACTTACTATGATTAAAGTACTAATTCTAAAGTCATAATAAGATCCGGCCAAGTGTGAATTGAACTTGTGCTGAGGATACCCAACCGAACAAAAAAAAAACAATTTTTTTTGTTAAGATGCTTCAATTAAGCTCAAAGGGTTCATGAAAACCCTTTGGATATATTTTCCGAATTTACGAAGGGACTTCACCGCTTTCAAGGGCATATATTTACAGCATATTCGAAACTACAACTATTAGTATTTCACTATAATGGCAAAATATATTGTATGTTAGGTATATTAGGGAGGTCAGGTATTTTAAATTGTACGACAAATGGAATTGAAAAAAGAAACAGATTTATTTTAGTACAAAGCTGAAATTGGTTAAAAAATATATGTTTCTTTTAATAATTATTGACTTTTATAGTTTTTAAAACGAAAGTTTTATAATTTACAATAGTTTAGTCAAAGGCTATTGTGAGAAGGGTAAAAAAAATTACTCTTCGATAGAGTATGTACTTAGAAAAGTGTAAAAATATCAATACATAAATATTCAATAAAATGGAATTTACCGATATTTTTTTTTTATTTAAATAATAAAGTTTTGTTTAGAAAACCCTTCTATTAATGTGCACTTCAATTTTCAATTATTTCTCATTAGCGTAGCTCTTGCATTGCGTATTCAATGCTGACACACGATTTATCGGCAATTTATTTCAAATAAAACTATTAATTGTATTTTTAAATAAGATTTTAGTGTTATACAAATGGATATAAATATCCCTTTATAGTTCCTGTGGCCGCCGAGGATGGCGTGCGAGTCTGTGCATGACGTGGGAAATCGAGTACACCATTTTATGGCAACATCTAATTACATAATGTCGAACCGAAAACATCGATCTAAGAACATCAAAGTGGCCAGTTATAGCTTTGTTTTAAAACAAACAAAAAAAAATGCAACTTCATACAATTTAGTCTGAAGCGTTAACAAATTTTCTCCTAAAAGAGCTTTAACTTAAAGCAATTTGTTCTGTAAATATTAAGTAACAGGTGGGTGTAAAATTCATTTGAGTTGTTTTCTACAAAAACAGTATAAACTTAGTTCTTTACATAAAAATAACTTATACTTCACTGTAACGTCGAACGACTGATTCGTATTTTATTCTACCATATGATTATTCTTATGTCGTTTGATTAAAAAATATGAAGAAAAAAAATTTTTTTTGTCTACATTTTGATTTCTCAAAATGAACGTTACATAGGAGAATGAATTTATTATAATAAGATCGTGCTTAGATAGTCGAGTAGACGAATAGACAGACATTAATTTAATACCGAAAGCGTACTATTATGCTAATTGTAGTAGAAAACACGAAAAAGGTTAGGTAGATTCCAGCACCAGGTTGTCGAATAGCTTTCACCCGGCTGCGCCAGAGTTATCGCCGGTCGTAGACATCGTAACTCGATGCCTTTAAGTAAATCTTTAGTCGTCGAGACGATATAGAGCGTTGTTTTAGTTTTTTTTTTTTATGTGTTCATTAAATTGTTTTTATTATATTACGGCATTTGCTAAATACATTTTTATATACTAGTGGTCGCCCAGTGGCTTAAATTCGACCACAATTCATTTAATGTTTATCTTCGAATGGTGAAGTTCTTTTGTCAGTATTTATATCTCTTCAAACGTTACATACATTTACAATTTGGCTTTGAAAACCTGCATTTACAAATGCCCCGTTAGCGTGTGTCGTTTGCCCTAAGTCCTTGTCATACCTATGAAATTTAAAATACAATGTCAGCAACAATTGAAAAAAACAAGACACGCGAATTACATATCTGTAGACGCTCCCAGCTAATATAGATATGATAATGTATAGGAACGAATAGGGAATCTTACGTTACAGATGTAATTAATCGTAAATGGTAAGAATTGTATTGGGTATTGTATAGAGAATGTAGATTGTAGACGTGTGCCATGTAAGAAGAATTAATAAGGCTAGAGTCGCAGACTCCGCTTCGAAGGTGAGAAAAAAATTGACTGTTACCGAAATTAATTAAAAAATCGGGTTACAAATAGAGGAGAAAAAGCATACTGAACTGTTTCGTCTTTACTTATTTATACATATATATGTATTTTATATATCCCATTCAGTCAAATGTAATTTTATTGTGTTATATTTGTGTCTTTTCACTAAGACATTGATAACTCAATCGATTTTGGGGCATGCACATAAAATCTAATGTACCTGGTGAATATACTTCATTTCATATATATATATATATGTATGCTGCCTGTCTGTAAAAATATTAAAACTACAAAACAAGTTGAAATTTCTTAATTACGAGATATTTGTACTGTTTCATTGTCATATTAATCAGAAATTGACATTAAAATTTGACATTAAATAGTTAAATTAGACGAGGCATTTTTCATAGCGTATTAGACAATGAAAACCGTGATAGGCCTCTATTATAACGCTGACTTACAAAAGACACAGTAACGTGCAGAAAGACATACGAAGTTAGAGTTACATTATACATGTCAAAGTATTCATATTTTTGTTTACTTAATAACATATAATTTAATAAAATAAGTTGTATACAAGATTGAGCGGAAATAAATGCATGTTTTACAGTGCTTAGCATCAGAGAAATAATGCGTAATGCTCAGGCGCACCTATTACATACACGTTTGGGAATAATTTGGAATAATTTCTACTCATTTCGTTATTTTGAACATATTTTAGAGAGTCATCAATGTCTACTCAATCTCACGCAGCGAATATGTCATGTGTGTACAGTGACCTCGACTGTAACGCAAATGTACTGATATTTTAATAAGCATACTAAGAAAATATACATTGTTTATAAATGCATGAATCACAGCAAAAGCTTATTATAAATCTTGGAATGTATAAAATAAAGTTCTCGAATTTACGTATTTGGCAAACAGTTCTTGTACATTTATTCAACTCCAACTAGCATTGTTATATCTATATTGAAAACGGGAAATATTTTTCAAACTAAACCAATATTACAAACACGAAAACGGCTGAGTATCTGTCGGTTTGATAGATTTTATAGCCAAGCCACTAACCAGTTAGGATGCAAATGCAAATGCGGTAAAGGTAAACTCGACGCTTGAGAATCGGGATATGATAGTTTTCTATTAGAAATATTTTGAAAGGGCGTCCAGCGATTAAGGGTATTCATGAATATATATATACATACATTTTTAGACAACGTTGTATCGCAACTTTGTCTAAAAGTTTATATATATATAATGAATTACTTCCTTTCGTAGGATTTGAAACAGGAGAATAACTTCAAGCGTTACTCTGTAAATGAAGTTTTATTTTAATGTTTTAACATATTAATATTAACCTACGGTACATGTATTAACATTAACGTAATTAAATTAGCTTAAAATCAACGATAACATTACTGACCTGTAAATGAAGAAACGACATTTAAAGTTTATTCCTGCTTCTAACACTTATTTTATACAATTAATTATCAAACAAAAATTAGTTTTAATACGCACTTTTTTGTTCTATATCGTGACGGTAGACATTGACAGCGACATAAAACCAAGTATGTATACGTTAAAAAAAATGAATATTAATATTTATTTTTTTACAAATGTATAAGACATGTTTTACACTCGTATATCTAACAACATCCCTGACGATCTTGATAGATATACGAGTGATATTTTATATGCCAAAATGAAAACCGGGATCGAAACAGGCAGCAGACGAAGGAATTCATTTTATACCGGAATAGTTTCTGTCGAGAAGATATATGTCATACATATTATTAGAATAAGCCCGGAGTGGTCGCATCACCTTCAGAATTCGCAATCACATACGGATTTGATATTGTCTTATAGATAGTTGCTTGCACTATCAGTCAATAATTAACAAATTATTTTTTGCTTTCGCGATGTGATATTATCGCTAAATAAGTAATTATCT
This sequence comes from Eumeta japonica, assembly GCA_005406025.1. Lineage (NCBI taxonomy): Eukaryota > Metazoa > Arthropoda > Insecta > Lepidoptera > Psychidae > Eumeta > Eumeta japonica. Next base: position 363,084 of record BGZK01000228.1, read on the forward strand.
ATGTTGATGAGGTAAGAAATAAAATTAAATAATCATAAATTTAAACGTTCTCGAATTTTATCCACAAATTTATGACGGATTTGGCAACGATGCTGCATATAGATTGGGATAATAAAAAACAATTAATGAAGAAACATTTTTGGTAAATGCATTGGAAATTTTTTTGCATTAAAAAAACATTTTCTAATTTGTTTACTGATATAAATACGTGTGTCAATCAGAAAGCCCTAAGAAAATCAAAAACTGAACAAACTAGTGAGTTATTATTATTATTGTTTTTCAAAATAGTGTCCTTTGAGATCAATATACGGAACTTGATGGAATTTGATGGAACCACGAAGAGAAACACTGCCCACTTGCACTCAGGAGTGGCTTCGACGGCCTTTTCATATGCGACCACTGCCTCCTCGGTGTCCTTAAGTCACTGTTCTCGAAGGTTTTCTTTTATTTTAGGAAATAAATAAAAACCGAATGGTGCGATGTCGGAGCTGTAAGGCGGGTGAGCCGGTATTTCTATACCTAAGGGCCTCGAATAGTGAGCAGTTTGTCTGGCGGTATATGGTGAGGGGTCGTCATGATGAAGGAAAATCCGTCTATGAGGTCGTTGTTCCCAAACGTTTCCTACAATAATTGTTGTATTGTATAATGACCTGTCATTGCCAAGAAAGAGGCCACCATCTTATTTCCGACGCTTCGACCTCGTTTTACTTTCATGGACAACTCCTTGGAAGGAAACAACCATTTAGCAGACGTTTTTTTTAATTTGGAATTTGTCACTTCTAAGCATGTCGTATAGAGCATTTGAGTCACCACCGGCAAATCTTTGCATCATTTCGCGGCACCAACTAACACGACAGAGTTCTTGAGCTTCGGTCAAATCATGAGGGTATCCTGTTGGTAACCTGTTGGTAAGTCATTGTTTTGTCAGTCTCTACCATGAGCGGCACAGCACTGATGTTGTCTTCGGTCGTCGCCGAAGAAGGACGACCACGCTGATCTTCAGTCAGATTAGTGCTACCACGTTTGGATTCGTTGAACAAGGTATAAACAGTGGTAAGAGATGGAGCTTGTTATTATAACTTTCTTGTTGGTTTTAATGACAAGGAAAATCATAAAAAAATATTGTACGAATATTTTCTCACGTTACATTCATGATTACGTTAGATGATCAATTGTCTTTTTACCACTTATTTGTAAAAACAAATGACAAATTAATGCAATATATATATATATATATATATATATATATATATATATATATATATATATAAGTGAAATACCACTGACCGACTAACTAACTCATCACGAGATTTCCCAAACTTTAACTCCGATTTAATTCAACTTTGGCGTAATTACTCTTTTCGGGACGTAGACGCTAACGAAGAATGGATTTGACGCAAATCCTACGCAGAAAATATATTTCATTGTTTATGTCTACGCGGGCGGAGCCACGGGCAAAAGCTAGTATATAATAAGTTTGGCCGAGAGTTCCGTTTTATAAATTTAAATACGTGTTTTCTTTTACAGTTTCTAAGTGGTCAGTTCTAAAAATTTTGAGTGTCACCTACGTAAGGACCAGAATTCTATCTTAACAGTCTCCATCAATGTGCTTATAAATTAATTTCAACTGAACGCCACCTTCATTTAACCGTGTATAAAATCCATAAAGAGTTAAAATTATTTGTAGATATATCACTAAAATTAGTGAGTTTCGTGTATTTGTGATCAGTTTTAAACTATAGAAAAAAAAAAGAGACGTGTATTTTTTTTAAATATATCTATTCGCATAACTTACTATTGGATATTGGATAATCAAACTATTTTTTTATTATGTACAATATATATATATATATATATATATATATATATATATATATATATTATATTCGGTGTCATTACAATCTGTAGAATAAATTTCACTCCTAAAGGCTGCAATATTAAGGGACGAATAAAAATAGAAAAAATATAATTTTAATATAATATAATTATAATTTGATGATTTTTAGATTTTTTGCTATACTTGTGCTATAAGATGTTATTTGTTATCAAATTTCATACCTCTAAGTCAAAGAGTATAGCAGAGAGTTTGTGTTTAATAGGTGATAAGATGGCTGTATTTTTAAATTGAATTGATTTAGACATTTATCATGTTACTCTTCTTAAAAATATTAAACCGTAAAATAAAAAATTGTTTAAAAAAACAAACAAAAAAACTCGCTTTAATGATAAATCGAACTAAAAAGTGAAATTCTGACTAATTCTGAATATAGGAATAATGTAAAATAATGAACGAAAAATGTTGGTATTATTCTGAAAAAAGCGTGAGTTATATGTTGTGACATACACAAGTTTTTTAAAATTGCTTACTTTCAAGTTTAACAAAATATCAGAAATTCAAAATTTCTTTTAAAATCTCGAATTTCACTATTCTTAATGTAATTTTAAAATTTAGATTATCTTTCAAATTAATTACCTTTAATAGATTTTTCAAAAATTTTTCAAAATTGTTAAATTTTTCAATGTTTTAAGTAACTGTTTTTTATTCCAAATTTTCAATGTTAAACTTTACAAAATTTCAGAAGTTAAAATTTTTTTCAAAATTTTATTTTTCAAAATATGAAATGATTGTATTGCCATCGATCCTTGATAAACCTACAAAGCTTAAATAAAATCTGATCGTTTAAAGTGGGTCAAACTCAAGTTCAAAGGAGTCAGTTACAAATAAACATACATACAAATGAAGTTAATAAAAGCGTGTTAAAGAGAATATCTTCATCCATAGACAGACGGACTATATATAATGGTTCCGTTTTTATTTATTTAGGGTATGGAGCCTTAAAAATGAAGAATAGTAAGTTTCTAACAAATAAATTGCACGCATTACAAAAAAATTAAATTAACTAAATATATTTGTGGCTTTGCTAGCTGCCTATTTGATGACTTTAATTGACTTAGAATCTATATAAAAAAGAAATGTAAAAGATGTGCCAAAATTCTATCAAGGTTTTTGAAGTGAAACTTTTTTATCGGGGTTGGAAAAAAATTTAGTGTAACATTTTTTCGTTACGCGTCACATTTTTCCGTTACGCGCCATCTTTTTCTTATCCCTACCACGCGTGATTCGAAGTATACTTTCTCCAGCGGAGTAGGGATTGGTAAATGTCTCCAATGTATTTTGCGGCCCGTTTTGAGTAGTTACATTTTTAAGGTTATTTCAGGTTAACCTTAGTTTTGATTGTAAATATCAGTGAGTTAAGCCATTAATTACAAAATATATAATAACGATAACAATAATAGTAATAATTCTATTATAATTAATGAAATGCTATAATCTTAGTAGCAGAAAGGTGAAATAATTGTATTATTTTTGTATCCATGTCTATGATAATAAAAGCCTTTTGCATAAACTTTATCTAATTTAGCTTTATTCAACCAATTTCTGTGAAGTTGTAAATAGTAAATCATTTATCGAAAAATGATGTCATAAAAAAGTTTCACTTCTTACGTGTGTACACTAATACACACACACTTTTTTTTTATTTGCTTAATATCGACTCAAAATTGATGGAATTCAATAGATATAGCTTAGCCCAGTTAAGATTGTAAAGGTTACTTCAATTTTATGCTTTCTAGTGTCTTGAAGTAACACTTCTTTCTAATGCCAAGTCGAGAAAAATAGGTCAGAGTGCATCATCAGCACGTATAGCGATGATGTGTCACATACCATGAAGTTAGTAAGGTTTAAAGTTGTCCAAGCGGTGCGCAAATTACAAACGCTATTGTACAATTACAGCCCAATGCAATTGCGTGTAGTGTTTAATTCGGCTAATTGCCCGACGCCATTAATGGATTAGCGCCTGGTGCAATCACAAGTCTAAATAAATATGTATTTACATAGGCAAGTTTCTGAACACTGATATTTTGTATTGTCAATATTACTACTGATGTTCATATACAAAAGGATAGAAACGCTTTTTTTTAAGTCAATATAATTCCTATTAGACTAATATTTTCAATTTCTTAATCGATGTAACGTTTGAATGACATTACTAAATTAACATTCTTCATTTGCTTTATTAACTCGTGTTTTATTATTACTTTATTAACTTGTGTTGTATATACAGATTTGTTACAATTACGAAAATTTTGTAACTCTAATAAAATACCGCTTCTGACAATTACAACTTGTCACTATTTTTCCTTAGACTAGTGGTCTATCCGACATCCTCTGCCGTGTCATTTTTTTTTTATTTATTGCCAGTCTGAAAACTCAAACCTAAAGATCATTTTAGGATATTAACATACGAAATCTACTCGAAACTTACACTTGTCCATCCTAACCTCATGTATGCCCCATGCACGGTGTTCAATATAACAGTGTACATCACATCTTACACTCAGCAAGTGGTAAGCCTTCTACTTACTGAGTGTAATTGCTTCCAATAATTCAACACTACATAATACAATAAGAATTTCCTACTTTAAAGTACACTTACGTAGTACACTAGATAGTGACTGTCACTGTTTTGAGTGTATAAAATTTTTAATATGGCTCCAACTTAGTTACCATAAGATTTTCTAGGGGAACCCTTGCCGACCTTTCTACCACACACATTTTCTCTATAGATTTGTTTTGTCGGTCTATTACATTCATCCTTTTCGCACGGCCAAACCACAGCAACATATGTTTTCGTACTTTAGTCACTACATCTTCATTAAAAACACACGGCTCTTTGACACCACTGTTTCTACGTCTATAGGATACACTCCACACATATTACGCAGATATCGCATCTGTAACATATTAATCCTGCTTGCAAGTTTTTTATGGCATACCTACTCAACTTTCACTACCATACATAAGCTTAGAAATCAGATCTCCATTGTGGATAGGCAAACGCGCTTATTTCGAAACACTTTTGTTATATATAACACCAAGCAAAGCCCTATACACTTTATTTCCCATATACGCTTTCCTTTCGATATCTCTATCATGTTTACAATTATTTGCAAACAGGCTACCAAAGTATACAAACTCTTTTACTTGTTCGAAATTCTCACCCTGTATATATATATATATCGCATTCGGCCGTGCTTTGCCTCTTTCAAACACCATTACCTTAGTCTTACTGACGTTTACTTTAATACTTAATCCCTTAACAGAATCATTCGTTTTAGTTACCATGTCCTGCAACTCGCACGCCGACGGCTCAAGGATTACTTAGTAAAATTATTAAAGTTATATTAGCAAAATCTTATACAGTATTATAAAAGATTTAAAAGCTTATGAATCTATCTATTATAGCGAGTACATGCTAACTCATTTTATTATAGCAAAACTGGATCATCATGATGCTCGCGGACCCATCCACTCTTGCGAAGATTAGTAGAAACAGTACTTGCTAACCTATTCCATTCCAGCAAAGCTGTATTCCCTTAAGTGACAAACGATTATTAACCCATTTATTCCAGTAATCCCAACCACTGTGGACACATAATAAAAATATGCAATATAAAGCCACTGTGATAGAATTAAGACTCCCCACTCATTTGGGAGGGTTTTCATCCTATGAATCACTTCGAGTCCGACTTCTACTCGCATTTAGTTAACACGAACCTAACTACGACTAATACTCAATCGACTCGTTTTTTTCATTTCTTTACTTTGCAAGGCGGCCCGACACCGGTCCAGTCTATAAGCGTCTTCCACTGATCCCATATCCAAGAACTAGCCTGAAATGTTTCTGGTTTCAATTTAAATTTTCAAATTAAAATAAATTAAAACTGCTCTATCTCTAAAACGGCAAATCTTAAAGAAAAATAAAAGCAAATTGATTGAAATATTATATAAATTATTTTAAATAAATTAGCGAAATCATTGTGACAAAGATAGATGCAATGTTGATGACATTGTAATCACCGAGGGTGGTATTAAGGGCATTTTTTTGTTGCGAAAGATCATCGAAACACATCAACTTAGATTCAAATGTTTTGATGATCTTTCTTCTATCAGTAGCAGACTCACCACAACAATTGATTGTATTCACGAGTTAACACGGTTGACGCATATCGTTTAGAGCGCGTCGTTCGACGTACGACATTGAAATCAAATAGGTCTCACCGTTAAAATATTTCGTGGATGCTCAAAATCCAAAATACATTTTTGCACCCTCTTATTTCATACATCTACTCAATGGACTCAATTTGAGTAGAAATGTCATGAGGAATTTTGATGTATTGAATCGTCGTTGTCGTTTTAAAACAATGGGTGCGCATGAGTGTCACACGTGGACATATATAGACGTATCGTAACTGCGTACGTACTAACTGCCCACTTAACATGCGTGCAATGATTTAAAATTAATAAATTAAAGGTAAAACAAATTAAGTATTAATATTTTAAATTTATACACCTTTATAAAAATTAGACATGTCATAGAAAAACTAAAGACTTTTATCATATTAGAGTAGGTTTTTTCTATTCATATAAGAGAGTAGAGAGACGTTAATAACTACTAGGTTTAGTGCTAAAATTCAGTCTTTGAAAGTGTTCTAGACAAATGTTACATAATTATCACATTTGTCTAGAACATTTTAAATAACTTTCTAGTTAAAAGCTTGCATTCCTTGCTTGAAAGGATTTTTTCTAAAAATTAAATTAATAATAATATTATCTACTAAGGTAATTTTTTAACATCCTTTCTCAACTATAGTATCACTAATCCTTATATTGTCATAAAGTACACTTGTATATCAACTCCCATAAGAGTTGATCCACGATTTATAATGATGTGTTTGACCATTTAAGTACGGTGTTGGGATAGAAACAGAATGGCGTATGGTCATATTAATGATTAGGTGTACATGTAACTTAAACATGAACAGTAAAATGGCTAACTTATTTGAAAAGGAATGTGATTAATAACACAGCGATGTCCCATCGGAAATGCTTGTACTTCTATTTATAAAAAAAGTTTTCATGAAGCCGTTTGCTTTATTAATCGGCAGGAATGTATTATAATCAAAATAAATAAAATAATGGGATCAACAAATACAAGCATTTGAATCAAAGTTTGAATAATATAATTTTAAATTATGAATCGAGCAATTAAAATGACCAGAGAAGTCAACCCTATACTATTATGCATTCATGTTTTATTGCCAGTTTAAAAACTTAGAACTTGACAGCATTTTATAATATTAACATATGAAATCAACTCGATATTTACATAACTTAATTATGTTTTTATACTCGGTTAAAATTGTGATATTACGATTTCAAAGTAGATATAAAACAATACATTCAAATTGTAAGAAAAAAATTATCTTACAGTCAAAATACACAAAACTTTTGATGTCATTTCGTATTTTATGCGAAATTTTAAATTGTATTTTACAATTTTCTTTCAAAAGCAGCACAATTAAATTATTATTGAAACATGTTAATCGGATTAAGTCCAAGTGAAATATCCAATACTAAACACCTATATACATATAAAACTTATACAAAGAATCAGTGTTTTCTTGACTCTTACGTATTTCTTAATTTCTTACTTGCGTAACTTCACGCATTCAAATATACATATATATATATATATATATATATATATTTTTTTTTTTTTCATTCATAAAAAAATGTATGTTATGAGGAATTTGTAGTTGTATATACAATTTACGGAAATTCGTATGAATATCATAATTTAGTCTAATTGGATCTGAAAAATCAAATGTTACATGACAGTATAACTTTCGCCTCCTACAATCCTTTTGACAAGTGCAGGTTAAAAATTAGAACTCATTAATAATCGACCATAGCCACAAGTTACACGTTTATGATACGGGCATATCGTACTAAAAATTTCTGGATTCTCATTAGTATAAGGCCACATATAATGTTTATGGTATATTTATTGTTTTTAGAAGTACGTTCTCTCACTATTTTCACACTTTTCCATTATTTTAAATCATTTTAAAAAGAAGTCGCTTCAGTCCTCTTTGACGTTGTCTCCCATAGTCTGAGGGAGTCATGCGGTATCCATAAAATGCAAAGCATCCTAACCTTATTCAGATGTACAAACAAAATCTTCTGCATTTGGCTCATATCAATAATCAATGCAGTGGGATATTCGCTCAAAAGTATTTTTTTATCAGTTGTCGTTCAATATCGATTCCAGTTTCGGTCCCAGTCGTCGGCTGACCTTCGCGTAAATCGTTAAAAATGTGATCATCTTGAACCAGGTATAGGCAGAGCTTTGAGATGGAGCTTCATCGCCCAATGCCAATTAAAATCTCCGACAACCTTCATATTGACTTAACCCACATCGAAAATCCTTATTTTCTTTATTAAAATTCATTGTAATGCCTGCTCACAATTTTCAAAACGATGTCACAATAAAAAATAAATGACAATCTACACAAACTACTCCCTGACCTTGATGTACCTCCAATTTATTTCCAAAGAGACTCATTTTCAAAATCCGTTATTATTTTCCTAAAATTATTATTATAAATGGCAAATTCTAGAAATTTTCAGTATCATCCACGTGTATGTTAAATACAGTAGAAAATTTGTAACGAATAGTACAAATTTTGTGTTATGTCAGGCGGTTAATCACCCCACTGCTGAGGCATACCCACTCACAACTTTCGGAACGAAGTCCCTTAATGCGGCTTTTGGCAGGAGTTGACTGGTAGAAAGCGTCACATAACGAAAATACGTTACACTTCCTCCATATGACTCTATCTGCTGAAATTTATTATTTAATGTTTTTTTTTATATAATTATTGTTTCACTATTTTATATCCAATTTTTAATAAATGAATATCTTTCCAAAAATATTCAATGAAACTGTTTGATTTTATTCCTTACTTTGCATTATTTATATTGAAAAAGAAAAAAAACTCCATTCCTGAAGGAGGTCTCCAAATCGCACACTTTTTATTTCGGAATAAAGGACCTCGACCTTAAGCTCTCCAGCACGCTTGCCAAGCGCGATCGAGGGCTGCTAACGGCCGCTGTCACCAACACGTTGACAACGCCAAGGCATCGAAGGCTTTAACGTGCTCGTCGACGCACAGAACGAATGGTTGAATACGATTTAAGTTAAACCTCGTTGGTCAATTCGTCCGTGATCAGAATCGAACCCTATAACTATGGGTGCCAAGGCGACACTGTTGACCGCCATCGCCACAGTGCTCACAACCCGGACGGTTAGCAGAAAAATTGATGAGCACCTACCAATAAAAAATGTAAATTATCAATCACCGTTCGATATGTAATAAATATAATGATTTTTTTTTATCATCGCCATAAAATAATAAAGTCACCGCGGATGTAATCGCTGCAATTCGCCGCGTTCCTCATAAAACGCAGCTTTTAATACCGGCGGGGACATCAAAATAATATATTGACCCTAGGAAATATTTCAGAACCCGGAGCGATCTAAGCAGGAAGTGTGTTGGCGCGCGCAGCGCTCCGCGGCGGCGTTGCTCGGAACTAAAATAGAGAACCGGCAACGACCGCGGGGCACTCTTTCCGAACGCTTTCTTTTCGCCCGTCCCTCTCGCGCTCGGGGGCCCTTCGCCCTTTTTTGGGCGCGCGAGCGAGAGGGCCGCTAAAAAAAATGGAGAACGCACATGTGCGCGGGCGCACGTTTTGGTCTTGTTTTTCGCAGGTCGTTCGCCCGGGATATATTCGCGCAGCTTTCGCTTCGCTATTTCTTATGCCGATTTTTTTTTTTTTGCCGTTTTCCTCTTCGCGTGTGTCCGCCGCGCTAGGTCGCGTGGGCCGTTGATTTATTTTGCTGCTAGTTTTATATCTTTTGCTCGGAGGTGGTTTGATCTTTAGATTTATTTTAACGGTGGAATAGATTTAATAGAGGGTTGCCGTTGACTTAGAAGATTGGTTGAACGATTGATCACTATAAGTATTAACATTTTAAACAATTAAGTAACGTATATATCTAATTTGATATTAGATTACAAACAAAACCATTTATTTTCTTATTTTTTTATAACCCCCCCCCCCCCTATACTTTTATATTTAAATGTGTACTTTATTACAAACGTGGTTTACACTCTGGCTGTTGCCGGGTAACCAGAGAAGACAGCTTTTATAATTGTTTTTTTTTACTTTTTCATACGGTACCTACCTACTTATAACAGTAGGTTTTATTTTATTTTTAACTATTAGTTTATTTAAGATTACGCTGTAACCTCATAACGTTACTTGGGCCCTAAAAACCGCTATGATTTGCTATGACTATAGGCATTGGCCGGTAGTCATAGCAAATCATAGCGGTTTTTAGGGTTCCGTATCACCAAATGAAAAAAGGAAAACGGAACCTTTATAGGATCAGTCATATGTCGTCTGTCTATCTCTCTCTGTTTGGACAGACAAACAGACAGATACTAAAAACAGGCATCGGACCAAGTACCATTATGAGGTTACAAATTGACTCAATTTCCTATGAGTCTACTGGACCAATTATGTTGACATTTGATGCACATATAAATTCCTGTGAACCAAATGCGGAAGTGTGGTGTAAATAAATGATTTTTTTAATATATATGAGAGGTAAACTGGCAAATAAAATAAAAAGTTTCTAAACTGTACCATGAGACATATCAAATGAAAGGCATTATTGTCAAGATCTGAAATACTAGTTTTTTAAATAATTTTGAAATAGATAATTTTAAAGCTGTTTAAGGAAATACATAAAAATGTCCCATTCCCCCTTTAACTCAAAAAATTACTGCGCTAAAATCTTGAAAAAAATACAAAAAATAGTTCTTTACTTATCTATATATATGTAAAGAAGGATGTGTATATTATGAAATCGATAGACTCGGAAACTATTTGACCGATCATTATGAAAATTGGTATGTATATGTATTTTTTCACGGAGAAGGTTTTGCTTTCAGAATTTTTGTCTGTCTGTTTGTCTGTATGTTTGTTACCACATCACACAAAAACGGCTAAACGGATTTTAATAAAAAAATTCACAGTTTCGTAGTTTGGGATCCCACTTAACATCTAAGCTATGTATCATCTGATTTGGTTGTGTAGAACCAGATATACAGTTTAATCTCTAAATAATAGAGAGGTCATTTAAAATGATCGTGTGGGAAAAATATGAATAAACGCCACGAACGCTTCTAAAACGGTCTAAATATCGTAGTCCATGCGGGCGGAGCTGCGGGCAAAAGCTAGTAAATTAAAGAAATCTATAAGAAGTCTAATTTTCTTCATTTCTATGTCCAGTATTCATACAACTCGCTAAGTACGTGAGTGCATACTTAGTACGTATCAGTTAATAATTTCTTAATTTTGAACTATCTTATATAAAAGCAGTAACATATAAGTCAAACTTGGCATGGTCCTACTTACTTAATTTAGGAAAAACAGTTAATAAAGATCACCAATGAGTAGGCCTCTTATTAAGAATCCGAAAATAAATGAGAAAAAAAATTATTTTAAGCATCTAACACAAATATATTGTTATGTAGTACGGAACCTTCGGCACGTCTGTCTGATTCGAACCTGGTCGGCTTTTCTTAATAGATACTGCTGACGTAGACATAGTCATAGCTGCAGAGCCATTTCAATGCACAAAATGATGGGAATTTTTTATGTGTAGGAATTTCTAAAATCGCTATTGCAATTGACTACTCAATAAAATCAACTTAAACAATGATATTAAAAGAAAGATACTAAGTGTTTAATTCCTACCGCAATCAAATTTAGTTCTAAAATTACAACTATCAGTAACATAATTATATATAAGAATAATTAATAAAATTATGCCATTCCCATTAAAATAATTTTAATACGATTCTAATTAACGTTGTTTATTTTTTGTGAATCCAAAATGTTAGCCCTTCAAAAGATAATCTAATTCAATCCGCCAGATAAAATAAAAAAGAGTATTTATTTTAATTAAAGAAAGTTATTTATTAAGAGAAATTAATGCCTTACAACCCATTTCAATTAGAAAATTCTAAAACTGTTTAAATGCTTTCCCTCAATAATTTTTTATAGTGACTTTTGTCTTTATGTACCTCAGTATATTGTTATTATTTGAAGACATTTGACATAAAATTCATTTCGTTTTTAATTTTTTGTTGCATTAACATATAAATTATATTCCAGGATGAATAAAAAGTACCACACCTGACATAATTCATGCATATTGTAGGAAAAAACACAAACTATGCAATCCAAAAAAAAAAAAAAGAAGCGAATCTATCAATTTTATTTTGTATGTTGTGTATATGTGAACAACATAAAAAGCGAGCGTCATAATTCATAAAGCATTAAATCGACATAAATTTCAAATACACGGGTGCATCTAACAATTGTCTTTTTCTCTAACAGCGGTTCCGTAACCGCTGTCTGTTGTGGGCATTGATTACACAAATTCAATTTGTTTTAACAACAAAATCGGCTAATTAGAGCGGCCAATTAATTTACGAATTTTCTAATCGAAATACGCCGCAAAAGATTTATCTAGACGCTGCCGTACGTGCACTCTCTACATTCTGTGCCGTTGGGGGCGACCTTTAGTGATGTGCCATCTGGAAAGTATATCGATTTATCGGTTTATTTTAGCAACTACAACTATAATGATTGTATACTTATAGAGATGTAGAGTTTTATACCATGTAACTCCATTTTTCGAATTGAGAAACTGGTGCGTGTCAAACACCAACATAAATGAATTTTATACCTTAAGATATAATACATATACTAAATCATAAAATAGATTGAATAAATAGACGTTAATATGTGAATATAATAATATAGATTAAAATATATACAACAAACAAGGAGGATAAATAAACGGATCTCTTGTAATACTTAGTGCATGTACATACTTGAATTCATATTTATTTATATTCATTTGAAATAATAAATTACATAAATCAACTTACACGATGGAACTTTGAAACTCCGGAATATCAAAATAAATTATTGGTAGCAATATTAATAACACAACACCATATTCATTGACAGCTCAGTTTAGTTGCGTTAAAAATGACACATCTTTAAATTAGCAATGGATAAATACATATGTGTTCAATATAAAATACGTGTAGAGCGTGGAGGCGTATAACAATTTCGGTTTTTAGTAACACTCGATTTCGATTCGCATCTAATTTGCATACCGCGGCTGATATATTAGAATTGATTCTTGGGGATTAGATTCCAAAACAATCAATAAATATATTATTTCCGTGTCTATCATAAGTCTGTGTCTAACATCGATATCGTTCACTATCGATACTTTCAATAGACGTTATAGTTTTCCAAGAATAATTTTGTCGGCCAAATGCATTTTAAAGGTCATTAAGCACTTGAAGTGAAAGGCTAAATTATAATATGGTTATCAATTGTACTGTAAATCTGTAAGATTGAACCAGTTTGCTATATGTACCATATTATATTGTATTAAATACATTGTAAGGTATTTGGATATAAGGCAAAGGCAGAGCCCCGGGACGTCAACTTCTGAAGGAATAAGTAATATGACAAGAAAAAAGCGTATTTCTCTATTTATTTGTTTTTCTATTTCTTGAATTATGTTTTTACTGATTTCAGGACATCCTTATTGATTTAATTCACACGATTAAATACGCGAAATTTGAATTTTAGGTCAAGTGTCGTAGATGCATTTTAACGACGCAATGCTATCTGAAATCAAAACATGTATAAGAATACACACTATTCACAATTATTTAGTACATAAAACGTATTTACTCTTATCGTAATTTAATATGATAATCATAGTCGGTTTTCTTAATATTTAAACAAACTATTCTATATGTGGATATGTAATCTCAAAAGAAGTTATTTATGACTTTTTTTATGAGAATAAATTTTTTGGTCTAATCGATCACTTGATAAAAAATACATTAAAAAAACATAAATTCCTATAAAATATATGTTTATTAATAAATAATGTAATTAATTTAATGGAAATTTCTCTATACCTAGTATCGGTGTTAGTATCAGAAAATAATGAGATAAAAATCTAAACTCATTAACGTCAATTAATCTATATTATAAAATAAACATAATAATTATAGTACAAAGTCCGTGTTCCACATAAGAAAACAAAGAACTACTTCAGTACAATACATTACTGCGCCGGCGCACTCGAGATAACGTTTTATATTGCAAATAATAAATGTACCGAGTGCGTTCCTCTATTTATTTATAAATGATGAGTATTCATAGTTCACCATTATAAAAGCAAAAACAATATACGTCTTGTCGTCTATCAAAATAAGCTATAGCTTATTTCGATGATTATAAACTATAACAAATACAACGCTTTCATTAAACTTGCATTATTTATTGTCATGGTCAAACTTGTTAACTTTTTTGCAGCGAATTCAAAGTTCGTGAATTTCTTATTATCAAGGTTCAGAAGTAGATTTTCAAAATTTAAATAACACACAGTAATTCCAACTTAAATTCAAATTACTACTTTTAAAATCAAAATATCTTCAAACGAAACAAAACAACATTTAAATTACGTCATATAGTATTTCAAGCATTTATTAAATTAAATCAATGGACATAAATAAAGTAAACGTAAGTACTTAAGTTTGTAATATTGAAAACAAAAAATTAAGAATGTTTTTTAACAATTCACGTACATACCACGATACCCATATTAAAAAAAAAAGTGTCGGACAGTCCTAATTTTTTTGGAACTGATTTTAATGAAACAAAGCTTATATATTGTTACAAGCTACGGTCAAGTTACCTGTAAAAATATTTTGAAAACTCGTTAAGTAGTTTTCGAGATAAGCGTGCTTAATCAGACGTACAAAGATTTTAACCATAGTCTTATTATATTCTGTTACTCTCTTTACATCAAAGTTTTTCAATATATATAGATTCTACAATTTTATTACATGTATATATATAAAAACGGATTTTTTATATGTTTATTACGACCTTATCGTTTAAATTACAAAAAGAATTTAAAATTAAACAAAGGGGAAATTTTAAATTTCAAATGTAAAAGACAGAAACCCTATTCGACGCTATGACTCCCCAAAGTATCACGAAAATAAATTCGTTATCGCTAATTGAGAGAATTTGTATTGTTGATTCTGATTGAAAGAATCATCCGAAAGGTATTTATGATGAACGAATATCGATATCACTTTATCGCCAAATATGGGCAATAAGACCAGCTTTCGAACTGATTCCGATTTCACAAATTGAAACATTAACAAAATCGGAACGCAGAAAAGGAGATGAAATAAATTCGAAACGGTGCCGAGATCAGAACTGGAAGTAGTAAGATCAGAATCGGAAGTGGTAAGATCAGAATCGGAAGTGGTAAGATCAGAACCGGAAGTGGTAAGATCAGAACCGGAAGTGGTAAGATCAGAACCGGAAGTAGTAAGATCAGAACCGGAAGTGGTAAGATCAGAACCGGAAGTGGTAAGATCAATCGGAATTAGAACTGTAATCAGACTCGAATACGGACTATGTTGACTACTCAACTCCGAAGAGGTCACAGATGAAAGCCGGCCGTTATAAGTCAAAACCAATTTTAGGCCGACAATAGGCCTTGAACGATAGGAACGCTACCGCTATCTAGATGCTGTAAAATGCCCGCCAAAAGGCGGTTAGATTAGAAACTAGACGATATGACGTCAAACAAACGAGGATTATACCCAGCAACAGTGAAAGCATGCTATTGTAGAAAGAATAACGGTTGTGAATGTACTTTATTCCTTTGCGGTTTACCGACGCGACGTCTCTGGAATCCAAATATTACCTACTACTTATTAAATTTAAAGGGTCAATACGTATTATTATTTTTTTGCTTTTTAGAGGTTTTGTATCTGTTGTAGATTTTTTAAACTTTTAATACAAATTTCATTTCCTTATTTTAAAACTGTATATATTACTAGCAAACTCAGTACCGCTGGCAAATTTTCAAAGATTGAAAGCGACCGCTACAGAAACCACTGTGGTTTATTCAGATAAAAGTAATATTACAAAAGATATGACCTAATGTCTCATGAGAAGCTTGCAGGGTGTTGCTGTTTGTAAACTCAGCCAAACAAAGCTGTTTAACAATCCTGATAACAGATCGGTTATAGCAGAATCGAATAGACTGAAAAGTAGGTTTTATAGACTTTAATTTGGTACCAACAGCGGGTTGTACCAAAAGTAAAAAAGTAAATAGGTAAACGTAACCCGTAATATTTGACAAGTTGTCTATACATTATCTATGAAAGCTTAAGGATACAAATTATCTCTTTAATTTTGATGCGGCCCCTTGTAAGTGTTGTATTTTATTATTTAAAAATGTTTATTAAATTTAAAATACTAGGCAGTTGTGACTTGAAGCTACCATTGGTACTAAAAATGAATTAAATACTATCATCGTATTTTACAATTGTATTGCTTTTTTGTAGTTTGTAACATGTATATGATTTTATCGCTTACACCATCCATACCGCACTGATTTTTTCAACCTATTTTAACATACCAAGTTGTAAGACATTCATTCACTGGATTCCTTTTAACCACCTCCTACATTCGTTGTCCGTACTCCGTATCCCACCGTGCCTTATTATATTCATCGACGTGATATATAGAATCGTATTTATTCATTCGCCCAGTCTATTTCATTCATTCTTTGTTTCATTCATTTTGAAGCTTTGTTATGTCACAGTATCACGTCGTATACCAAAATAATAGACCTTTTCGTCTATTCATACGAATATACACTGTTGTAATCGTAACTTTGACGTAGAAACAATAATTGTAATGCGTTGATCACAAGAACGATGACGTATAAAAACATAAGAATGTAGTAAATCATAAAATTTTTCAAGATCTATTCAAAACGACACATGCATCGATTTGTTTAGACTCTTAGACTAAGTTCAAAATATCGATTCATTTCGTTCAGTTTAGAGTAATCGGGTCATAACCATTTCTTGGGTTGATGTTAGACAGCATTGGTTTATTTACATTGTTAGTTCGTCGACCATGAGTTAAAAGACAATAGAAATGCATAGAAAGCGTAAAAAAGGATCTATATATATATTTACAATAGTTTCAAATTGTAAAAAATAAATTCACTTTAAACACAACAGCAGCACTATGAATACGGCGCTTGAGCTTTTTTTCCCGCGCGCAGGCCGAGGTTATCGCGGAAAAGTAGAGGATTTTTCAAAATTTTATCAACCTACGTCGTAACTGATAGCGCGGCGGGAGGAGCTAGTGTTGTGCCCGCTCGTACTATTAAATCGAAGAATTACGACTAAGAATTTGCACAATCGTAATTTGCATAAGATTTCCCGATATTGCGAAGTAAAACTAAACTTAAATGTCCAAATTATTTTCTACTCTATAATAAATTAGACAATTGTGTTTAATTTAAGAAACTATAAGCTTTGATAAATTTGAATTATATTCAGCTATATTAGATTTAGTTTCAAGTATATGTGTATTAATACAAGATTACGTTTCTAATTTTATAAAGTTTTTAATTTGGTATGGTAACCTTTCTATTTCTTATTAAAGTTGTCAACCCGTGAAAAAAATATTGAACAACTGAGGTCCGTTATTAAATACATTCTTAATACAAATAATTAATATGATATAATATGGTTAATAAGATACTTCTACTAAAATATTACAGATATTAACATTTAATTTAATTGTAAATAATAAAATATCACCTGGACAATACATTAGACAGTTATATTGTTTTTGTTTTACTGATACATTTTAATATTTAAAAAGGTCACAAGTAAAAATATACCTAGACAAACAGTGTATCCAAAATTTTCTAAAACAAATTACTTACACCTGATTTTTTTCTCATGAATCCAAGAATTTATAAACATTCAGTAGAATTTCTTACAACTTTGTAGAAACGTAGCGAAAATTCGAAGAAATTGAAGAGCCCGCGTGGCGTCTAATTTAATTCCTATCTAAACTGTCAATGACTGTAGTTCTTTAATAGAAAAATAAATACAGTACTTTGACATTGTTATTTATTTAATTATAACCGCTACTAAATACAAATACATCTTATGATGAAATTTGAATAGATTTATAAGCTCAAATAATTTGATGACTCGAACGATGTATTCATAATTTGAACTCGCGTTAAAGGCAATTAAATAATTTTCATAACCCTTACCACTTTCGATTTCACGATTATGTTGAGAAACTATTTCCCCGCACTAGTCTCCGTGAAGTACACCGCGGAAACACTTTCCAAGTACTTAATGACTTATTTTCCGAGACAAATTATTTGAATTTAAACTTTATGTTTCGACGATAGGGACATGAATTGATAAAGAAGTGTTTTTCATATGAGACTTATTTCCTTTGTAAAAAATACTTTTTTTCGTTAGAAAAAAGATAATGTTGCTTTTAAACGGAAATTTTATAAGACGTAGAGTGCAGACGCCCGCGGGTATATTTTTTTTATTAATAGTGAGGTAAAGGTTTTACGTTACGTAAATAGATATATTTTATATTTCATTTTAATCGAAGTTAAATCAGTGTGAAGGTGAACTGTATCACAAGTAATAAAATCGTAAGGTGTAAAAACCAAAGTCGTTTTAAAAGTGATTTTTTGTGTCTGAGCCCCGCAGAGCCGTAAGTTTTTTATGCAGTTTCTTTTCAAAAAAAAATCCAATTATTAATTTATAATTGTAATACGCATTTTCTATACATTTCTGCAATCGTAATAGATTATTCAATTATACCAGAAATTCTTTGATGAAACCGTGTTCAAATTTTTTCTTATAAGACAAAAATTACGTAACGTTGCCGCTATCGCCCGTTAGATGTCAGCATTTATTTTAATTTTCTAGAATATGTGCAGATAAATACCATATTGCGATTATTTTACAATAATGTTTTGTTTTCATTACTTGAAAATTTATAACCATTGCAGTAAGCCTAAGTAATAAATATTATAATATTTAATGGCAATAGAAAAGTTCCGAAATATTTATAGAGATAAACTGATGTAAATGAATATTAAAATAAAATATATAATTTATTTCCTTGATAATACTTCTAGGCAGTGTTTAATTTTTGAAATATCGAGATACACGAAGAATTTAATTTCATTTTATTTCAAGCAATCTTAATTTTCTTTTCAGTTTTAAAATTAAATAGAAGATTTCATAATTTTGAAAATTTTCATAACTTATTTTAAAATTATTGTATCTGTATGTTAAAGTTTTAAAATCTTTAGTAAGTTACATAGATAAAATGTGCATTAGATGATAAATTGCTTTAAATCACCGACTTTGGAAATTATGAAACTAACCATCTAAATAAATAATAAAAAAACCGAACCCAACTACTTCAAAAAATAAAAACTGGGACCTATATATTTTGGGTTGCGATATATTATTTAAATATTACACTATTGATAAATTCAAATAAACTTTTTTTTTTGTAAAAGCATTCGTAAAACTATGTTCTCAATAACTGCATTTAAAAATTCTCTAAATAATATGACATTACAATAAAGGGGCGCAACAAGGGAAAATGAAAGACGTAATTATTTAACGATCGGCCTTTGAACGACAAAATTATAAAGCGATAAAAGCAGTCCTACGGGAAAAAAAAAATAATGCCACCGTCAAGCGGAAAGGGAGCGGTGGGTGTCAAGGAAAAAAAACGAGCGAACCATAAAACCAAACAGACGAAAAAAAAATAATGAAAATGGGGCGGCACGCGTACCGAACCAATTATATCTTTTTTAAATACGGGTTAACACATTTTTTTCTAGAGTTTTTTTTATTGGTCGCCCAACGGAAGGGGGAGGTTTTTGTATCAAAAGGGGATTTTTCATTCGCTCGCTATAACTGAGCTGTCAGACTTAACACTTTTTTCAAATTTTTACTGCAATTAGTAGGGGTTCGTCCGCGGTCGTTCCGTTTGCTAATATTTGGATTACATTGTTTTTTTTTTGTTTCTTCACAACGCGTTAACCGTATCTTTTTTATCGAATTTCATGGAATGATTTCCTTGAATCGACGTATACGTTGCCGATTTTCTGGTTGAGGTTTGCTTAGAAAAAAAAATGTTACGAGTACGTGGCAAATTTGGGTATAAAATATGTTTGTCTGTGGTTTATTACACATACAGTTCACATTATGTCCGTGGGTCACTGGCTATGTTACCAACTGTCCTTAGTGCTGTGGCAACGTTTCGTATTTGTTGAAGTTGTCCCGTATTCGGTATAGTCACGATTTTTCCCTAAATTATATACATAAAAAAAAAATTACTTGAAAAAATTGACTTTTACAGAAACTCGTATAAAATTTATCAATATTATCAAAAATTATAAATGTTTTAATCTAATTTTAGATCTAATAAACATGTTATCCAGTTTTTTAAGAAAAAGATTCATTAATTTTGGATACACCTAAACATAAAGCGTACGTATCTATTATTTTTCCTTTCTTATAGATAATTTCTCATTAATTCACAGAGTCATAGCTATTAGTAGTTATTGTTGTATAATAATAATATAGTATCTAATAGTAGATATATGTACCTCTATTAATAGCGATACTGCACTTTCTGGCCTATTAATCTATTACAGATTTTTCATTTAAGCTAGATAATCCATATAAGTTGGCTTCTTATTAACGTTCATAGACAAAAGTAGAATTCTGTCGTTTTCCTTGCAGACCATTTAATTTATTTCACTTTGGCTTTATTTTTTATATTAGATGATGAAAACTATTTATAATATTATATTTATACTGATATAATAAACTCAAAATAAGTATGACTGTCACGATTTCACGGTTAAATCAAGAAACCAATTACCATTAAATGTAATATGGACGAACATATATACTTTTGGGGCAAGATGTAAGTAACTTTTGGAACAAATTGTGTGGTGATTTTGATTCGCAGAAACTCATAATTAGAAGCAGATAAAGGAAAACCAAAATAAAATGTAGCTAGCATAAAACATTATTGTAATTTTCAAACAGATATAAATACGTATTTTCCTGTTTGTATAACGATATACACATTTAATAACTTACGTCTATCATATAAAGTTTCTCAACTCTTTGCAATCGTCAAGACTAATTTTTGTGCCCTGTTCCTCTTATTGGTAAATCTTGATTTGCCCAGTTTGTATAAGAGTTTTACAAGTTACATATCTGGGCAGAAATATTTTTACGCTGTTATGATTAAGGGCACAGTTAAGTGAGATAATGTTTTGATTCTATGAGAGGCACTCACACTGACTAGTCTATCTTTTAAATTTAAAAGATTGCAATTCCGACTAAAATTTTCTCTCCGAATGACTATAAATACCGTTCTTATTCTTTCTAACCCCTATTTCTAAATAGCTGGTGAATTTTTAGGAAAAAGTTTTATTGATTAGCAGTTAGTGTTAAACAATCAGAATCTCTATGTTTTTGCTAAAACAAAGACAAAAATGCAAGTGTGATAAAACCATACAATTTTCGAAATGATTGATAATAGAACGATTTTTTTGTAACCTTTTAATTTTTTTTAACTAAGTTCTGACATACGACAAAATAAAAAGACACATTAATAGCTTACCTACATATCTACAATAATTTATATATATTTGTAAATACATACATATAATATATATTCATCACCAACACCCAAATATTTGTAAATAGTTACCGAATCACTAACTTATTAATTCACCACAAAAAGCTCCAACAACACCACAAGACTCCACACAAATAATGTCGTGTAGGTGAAGTACCAGTAATTTATATACATATATATATATATATATATATACACAAATATAGAAAGGTTGAACCGTTTCGTTAGAAGCAGTTGGATTGGGATGGTTGACATGCCAGAAAATCGCAATTTTTCTTTTAATTTATTTAAAAGCTCACGCCTATTTCATAGGAATCTAGGCAGAGACCACAGATCGCCTTTCACACCTTTTGACATCCATCAAACAATTCATGCGACTTATCGGCTTCGTGAGCTTAAACATGGTATATCTTTAATATCCCACTAATATAGTCTGCCTAAAAATTTGTCTGCCTGTCCTCTGATATATTAATATTATTATTTATAATATTATTTTCCTTCCCGTCTTGGCCCAATTATACGGACACATTAAAAAAATGTATCGTTCCACCAATAAGCACCGGATATGTACATGCACCTCTATAAAAGGTACAATATGTTATTATAAGGGTTTTCTTTGTTCGACGCGGCCGACCCAAAAATCGTCTGCTTGTCACGGAATTGTACCATCAATAACCTTTAGCTTTTAGACGCTCGCTTAGTGTGGACAGCGACTTAAAATATTTAAGTTTTGTGTAGTCAAATAGGTCAATGTAGAATGTAACACTTAGCTACCTTTTTCTTTTACATGCACCGCGCGACTTTTCAACCTAGTAGTTAGATAAGAAGTGGGACTATCAATAGGTAATTCCAATTAAATTAAAAATGAAAGATCCAAAAAAAGTGCACGCATGTAATTTTGCAGCGATCCTCAAAATTGTCTATAATTTTATTCTCTAGAATAGCATTTCGCTTGTAAAACACTTGGGAAACCTTCAAAAGAGATTTCTCAAACATTAGATTACACATGTGCAAATCATTTTTCAAAATATAAAACCTCTCTTGCACATCACCATAATATACTAAGTCTATAGACCTCCACAGACATCAGATTGACTATATATTTGCGTTTAAGTTACCTAATGGTTTCCTTGGCTACTCTTACCTTACATTATTAAAGGAATATTAAACTCCTCTCAAGACCATTTGTAAGCCTAATCAATTCGTTACTGAGAATTACACTTAAAATAGTTTCATTATACGCATTCTCTCGGGTTAGTTATAATATGTAATGATATATTTCATGTGGATATTACCTCGAAAACTTTTTTTTACTTAAAAGTTTTGTAATTAGCTCGCTAAACATTAGTTTACTGCAAAAAGTGAGGTTTGTATTTTTATTTATGTTTTTATATAATTACCTATTCTCTAAATGATGCCTAACATATTTAATTCTACCTTTCTGGCTATCTATATTATTTGTGTAGTTAGGAAAATAATTGGTTGATTTTTTCCTAGAAAACCTGATTCTTAAGGTGCTTAATTTATTTAGTGTTGAACTCGAGGTATATTTTTACATACCTAAGTTAACGCTCTCTTTACTTGTTACATTTGTTGTGATAGCTTATTGTCAGGATAGAATATATCTAATATATAATACCTTCGAATACACACACAACGCCATCTGGTCCTAAATAAATAATATTAATAAATGTTTGTATTGTGCGGGAATCCAATCCCAGCTAATCGAACGCAGCACATTAGGTCACTACCAACTGCGCCAATCAAGCAGGCAGTAAAATAAGATAAAAAAATATATAATTTTCAAATGAGTATTTTATTTTGTACTATCTTTACATACTTTTTAATTGGTTGTGTCGGTTTTGTATCACCCAAGTGCTGAAGCATACCATGCCACAATCTCTTATTCTAGATTGGGGGACCTTTTAACATAGAAGCCTTAAACATTCCAAGCTGGCTTAGTACGGGCTGGGGTTAGTATCGATCTTCATGATGAATTCGATGACAGTATCCTTTTTTCAGAAGCCAACAACACTTAATTTTAAATTAAAATTGAGACGCCTACGTCAGTTTAAGAGCGTGTGACCAGCGCCACATTATTTGACCAAACAAGGGCGTGTATAAGCATTGATGACAAGACGTGAATTCTGGCTTTGACCATTGGAAGACTTGATGCGTCCCTCAAATAATTTTATGAATATGTGAAACATATAAAATTTAAGTAATGTTTTACAAGATATATAAGAAATTTCTAGTATTACATACAGATGAGCTTGCATGAAACGATTGATGAATGTCAGCGAAGCAAGAAAGGTATGCTGAGATCGTACCATGTGAGGGTACATGAACTTTGCTTATTCTTATAGGACATAGATGTGACTTAATTAAATAAAAATAGAGAAAAAAAATGATGAATTTATTTTTTTCTGAAAAGTAGCATTGCTTTTATAGCAATTATGTGAAAATAAAACAACATTAATGATGGTAGTAAATTTAATCACAATAATAGTATATATTATCGAATTACGGTGAATTTCAAAATATCTAACAAGAAATTTATAATTGTATTAAAAATGAGATTACGCATTTGTATAAATTGTATTCAAAAGTTAAGGCTGTGATTATGAAATTTTATTTTTGTAAATTTTAGAACTCTGTACTTACAATCTAAAAACATTTTTGATTTTCGCTATTTAATTTGCAATATACTTAATTGCAATATAAACCTTATTCGAATTTTTTTACCTTAAATAATGCACGTTTCACGAAATTATATTTTATAAATAAAATGTAAACATGTCCGCTTCCATATAAACCTAGCGCTTACCCCTTAAGACGGCCAAAAATG
This sequence comes from Eumeta japonica, assembly GCA_005406025.1. Classification (NCBI taxonomy): domain Eukaryota; kingdom Metazoa; phylum Arthropoda; class Insecta; order Lepidoptera; family Psychidae; genus Eumeta; species Eumeta japonica. The sequence continues at coordinate 387,557 of BGZK01000228.1, forward strand.
ATTAAAAATAGGTCGCAGTGCGTGAGTTTGTTCGTGCCCATTACCGACCCTTCCGTTGTTAGTAAGTTTTAGACGTCTATATAGCTTTTCTATTCTCAAGTAATTTGTTATTGTAACAATACGCTCAATACAGTTTTGAAGCTACCTTCCGACATCGTGTTTTTCCCTAACAGGCGGTAACGTCAACAAAACCTACCAGGACCGTACAATGACCAGTAACGTCAACAAATAACGATTTAGTTATAGTTTTAAAGAGTTTGTCTTTTTGAAGGCGTCTAAAAGTATACATACGAAACCAATTCTGAAAAAAAGTGGGGTACCATGAGATATCTTATGACTAATGCTAAGTCGTAAATGTATGCTGTGAGCCTTTCTTCTAGAACGAAAAATACTTAGTTAAGAATTAAGTTTGCAGAAATTACTGTCATATAAACATTAAATTTAATGTTAAAATTATTATTGAAACTGTTGTAAATGAGAAAAACGGATGGATCATATACGGACTAAGTTTCCCCTGTAGAACATCACAGTTTAATTTTTGGCCTAGAATTAATGGTCGCTATGGCTTCGTAGATCTCTAAAAAGCTCATGACAGCTAAAAATGAATGATCCACTAGAAACCATATTCATGCATGGTGTGAGCAGAGCACTGACAAGGGGCGGCAATTTCTTTACACAGGCTCGATCGTTTACGTTAGATCAAACAAGACATACATTGACTGCTATAACATATGTGGATATATCAAACAGGAATGTGTATTGTTACAGTGACTATTAAACCGATTTGTGACTTACTGCCTGCATGATTTGAAAGCATTTGAGTGTAGATTAAGAATGAGTAATTATCTGTCAAATGCCTTCTGTACTTTGATAACCAAGTGAATCTTGCGAAATCAGAACAGAAGTTGCAGAAGATAGTGACTAAAAGAAACTATTACATTTAAAAAAAAATCATAAAAGGAAATTTCAGCTCAAAAAGTAAATATGAGGTCAATGAGTTTGAAAGAAGCAAAAAGATTACTGAATGCTATATATGTATCTATAGGACTTGAGAAAGTCGAGAAAGTGAAAAAGTTTGCATTGTTTGCTTACAAATAACGATAACCATGATACAGATATTGAATTAACATTAGATGTGGCAAAAAAGTAAATAGAACCTACCTTTCTAACCTGAAATAGTACAAATGTCTCACAAGAAATGCGCTTGGCTATCCATAACAGAGTTCTGATTCCTGCATTGATGAATCATAGTGAAAGTTGAGAGTGGGAGAATAAACACAAAAGTCGGTACGAGACGATGGGTGTGTGATTTTTGCGTAGTATATGTGAGATGCCGTTTAAAAATACATACCAGAACGATGAAATCAGAGGACGAGACGACTTAAAAACAGATGTTAGACGTGTAAAAAAAGGTGTTTACCGTAGTTTGGTCACGCGAAAGAGTACACTGACAAAAGATATCTATAGAGAAAATGTGAACGTTAGAATCGTTGGCAAGGGGCGCCAAGGACCCTTATGCAGAACGAATTGGTTGCATATTAAAAAAGGGCCAAATTACAAGCACAAATAAACTTGTATAAAAAGATTGTCAAATCGAAACAAGCAAAGCATTGAAGCAAGATGGGTATACAAAATCGAACATTAAGCAGATCTGGGTTATCTACTCATATTTCTGGCCAATAAGCGTGGGTATCAGAAAAAACATAATCACAAATGTAGTTTTAAAAATGTTTTCCTACACATCAATCAATTTCAATTATTAAGCCTAGTGGATGAGTACTCGTGAGAACTTTGGTCCGCGGGTATAGAAGCAACATTCTCTTCGTTAAGGCGAGTGCGAAAAAAAAACAAAAGGTAGCAGTAGATGCTTGTCGGAACATGCGTTTCTTATGCAAATATTGCATTGAATGCAATCGTGTAAGGGATGCAGGGACCCCAATACTGACACTCTGTCATTGTTGTTCTGCGAAGAACTGGTTTTTGGTTTTTCTCTTAATTTCATTGTGAATTTTGTGCGTGACGGGAACATTGATAATATTCGAGCACATTTAATGAATAATAAAGGTATAATATTTCATTAAGTACGTTCGAAAAGTAGAAAAAAACCCGTTCATAAAATTATCGCTTTCCGGATCAGATTTCCGGTGAGGGTATAGGGTGTGAATGATTTTTTTAAAACTTCAGTCGGGGTTTAAAAGTGATTGTAGATTTCATTTAGAACAGCCATCGTTAGTTTTCTTAAATAAAAAATCGGCACCATTCATTTCGTTTTACTCAAGTATCGCCAAAGTTAGCATCATTTAACCGTCGTGAATTATTGTTAATTTTATATTAACATTGCGATATAATTTTCATAGATATGTCGCATAAACAAATAAATTATGGCCACTAATATATCAACAGTTTTGGAAATTGAGGCCCTTTGCGCAGGAGCAATCGTGTATTTTCGGATGGAGTATGTAAAAGCCTTGCACATGTCTTTAAAGTTCATTTGATAAGCAAGGTAATAAAATTGTTAAATTATGCAACTGGTGACGGGTCAGTGTATATGAATGTCGCCTTCAAACTAGGAGGTACTGGGTTTTGATCCTGACCACGGGCAAATTGGCCAGCGGGTCTTTTAACTTTAGTTAAACCACTAGCTCTGTACTCCAGACAGTACGTTAAACCATCAGTCCCGGTTGAGATCCAACTCTCATGATCTGATATGAAAAAAAATGTGGAAGAGGATACATGAGCAGTGGAGATTATCAGAACCTGATGAAGCAACTGAAGACCGAAATATTGTCGGAAAGGTAAAGCATATTCAATCCACGGAAGAATAACCTGCTATGAAATATGCTTTAACTATCTACGATTACATTTCGTGTCACTAGGTACATTTTTTTGCAGATGTGTAACTCTGAGACCCATTCCTTCTCACCCCCTTCCATCAACCCGATGCCCTCTCTATTGGATATAATATTCCCTCCCGAGAGGCCGGCAACGCACTGGTGACTCCCCTGTGGTCGTCAGTGTCCATGGGCGACAATGACTATCTACTCTTTGACGGCTTGCCTGCTAGTTTGCTCCTTGATTATGTCATAAAAGAAAATAACCTACTAGACATATTTACGTTATTGAAAATTGCTTGTTAAACGGATTAAATTATTTATTATATTTATTGATTATTCTTGATAACTCCATTAGACACTTACCAGAAATATTAATTTGGTTTTCGTGGAGCCAATTAATTGTTTTAGCTTATAAACGAGTGTTTTAGTATTTATTTGAAGTAATATTAATTGAAACAAGTGTTTTTAAATGCCTTTAAACTAAAAAAACATTCTTCGGACAAAAAAATTAAAAAGTATATACTAAAATTGGGCCCAATCTTCTAAATGGTCTGCTGTGATATTGTATGAGCTAAGCTTTCGGCGTTGCACGAACATTGTTATTATTTTCATAGTCAGAATTAAGTTGGAAGTTACACGCTAGAGGGCGAGTAAAGGACAAACGGTCAAATGGGCATGCACCCAGCGATAAGATAGAGTTACTGCTTTCTCTGGAAAGTATTAAAAAATAAAATTTTGAAACCGCAATTGAAAACCATGTAATTATAGTACTGCAACATAAGCAAATATGGAAAATGCGAGTAAGTTCACTACTGAACGCTACGCAGTATTAAAAGTGTACAATGGCCTGTTAAACATCTGTCGTATGACCACTGGGCCGTTCTATAATGATCCCAATCCTTCAAGCTGTTTTGTGTAGACGGTTAGAATAATGGAAGTCCATTATAGATATATATATGATGACTTTGTAGATAAATGGAGATTATTTCAGATTGTAGATTGTATTCAAGATGTACTGTGACTAGAGTAGAAAAAGGTATATTGCTGTGGTTTGGTCATCTGGAAAGGATGAATTAAAGTAGAATGACAAAAAAAAATATGTAGACCGAATGTATGTGATTGAAAAGTTGGAAAGAGCCGCCCTAGAAAATCCAGTGCAGACCAAGTTGGTGGTGTGTGTATCAAAAAAGGACCAAATTTTAAGTGTCCGAACCTAACGAGTTTGCATGAAAAGATTAATGGATGTCAGTTAAGCAAAAGAGATATGTAAAGGTCGTACTATGTGGATAACTATAATCTTTGCCTATCCTTCTGGGAAATATGTGCGAGTTTGTACTTTTTTTCAAATTAAGTATAACGATAAAAACTTGCCAAGTGTTAGCCAGACTCAGTGTTAGTGTTTATTATTACAACAGAATGTATTTGTACTATATATTTGACAATTAAATATTGTCAGTGGAAATTAAAAAATATCCGGCTCGAAGGATCAAACGTATGTTATAAAACTGATTATTAATTCGAATTTTTAGGTGCTGAGATTAAAATGAAGTGAAATATAATTATTTACACGCTACTTTTAATGATAGGGCATATTGAGAAGGACACAGACCAAACAAAAGAAGTTCATGAATGTATTACCGATTTACAGAAACATAGGTGCAATCACCATTGCAATGAGTCTATTTTCTCGCATTTTTCTTATATGTCGTTTTACTTTTGAGTTTACACTATATTCACACCTGGTTTAACACTGGATATTACTGTTTATATGATTAAGCATAAGTAAAAAAAAACATTGCGTAAAAAATTTGTCTTGTTTGGGGTACAACTTTGATTCTTACTTTTAGTTTTTTTTTGATTTTTAATTATTAGGATATATTCGAATTCCAATCTACTTTAGAATTCGAGTGCATATATCTCGAATCGAATCTATGCATATATGTCGTACATTCAATTTACATATAACTCATCAATAGGTTGTGTGTGCGTGCATTCATATATAACATTGTGATAGTTATGTTAACTGATAATTTTTAGGGTTCCGTTTGCCCCACGAAATAATTAAATCTTTATAAGGCTATTATCGTGTCTGAATGTTTCTAAGTTTCACTCTATTTTCAGCAAATCTATTACAAGCACACTTGGCATAAATTTAGACAATCCAATAGCGTAAGTATACAATTTAAAACATTAAGGGCTAATTTTGGGGGGCCATTTATAATGTCACTGACTATATATTGGTTACGTACTTCATATGACATATCAATTCAACCAGTTTTTGATGAGAAATAAAAGAGTTTTATATATTTTTTGTTTATTCTCAACATACGGAACATCGTCTTTTATTAATAATTTGCAGGTAATATAAAAAATCTTTGAATTCCCACGTATTTGTATTCAACCATTTGTGCAAAATAAAATCAAGATTTATATTATTTTAAAATGCATGTACTAGCAAGAAGCCATTGCAGGTGGTCAATGGATCATCAAAAATGATGTCGTCATCTTTAAAAGTCACTGGAGGGAAAATAAAATCCAAGAATTTGATTAACCATATAATTTGAATATTGTATATAGTAGAAAATTTTCATTATTTAAAGTGTTTAATAATATTTTGCATAAACCATAAAAATTAATAAAGAGAGTTAAAATATAAAAATTTCTATTAAAAAAAATTGCTAATAGTCTACACCTTATTTTTACATTATAGTATGTATTCCTCATAATAATATGATATGATGTTTTTAATAATATCCGCTGATCTATATATATATATCAATAGGCAGTTTTTTTTTAATAACGGATTATATTCCTTTTATTAATGTCACAGTTTTCAAAGCGAATTCAACCTTACTACAAAAACGCATGGCTCATAAGAAATCGATGGTCTCGAGACATATTTCATATGTGATGAAACCCAACGCACTCGATGTATAAGTAATTTCTGACCAATAAATTCCATAAAAGGTTTTTACGAGAAAAAATATAAAACCTTACACAACCCAAAAATATATTATATGTGTGATATTAATTTTATTGTACAACTACATTTTGTAAAGGTAGTAAACGTAAATTAATTAAATATTTGGTTAGCTCGACCGTTTCGTCACCGTCGATATTACAGAACGAGCAGTTTTTTAAACAGCCTTAAAACCGTAGGGTCAGAATACGAACCGAAATTGGAAAGGGTCATTTTTTGGGGTCACTTCACGTCCGGAGTTCGCGTCCGAAACTATCGTGGTCCGATGCGATCCGAAATAATTTTGAAGCGACTCCCCGACCAAGACGTACAATTATGCGGCGCTGTTGTTTTATTGAGAGTTATTTTAGAGATGTTACAGATGGCGCCACAATCGGACATTTGTGTATTTACGTTAGATATCACAAATTATTTATAAAAAATGTGGAACGTACACAAATATAGAAGAATAATATCAGTACTCGGTCAAAAGAGTACACGTTGCGCATATGAATAATGCAAGGTTTGAGATTATGGTAATTTTTATTATTAATACAGTGACAAAAACAAACAGTTAGGTATGTTTGTTACTAAAATGAAAAATCGTATTGAAAATTGTACGCAGTTGTTTTTTCACAAATATATTTTTATAACGTAGAATTAAATTGAAATATAGCCTCTAATGAAAAACGGCTGTTCAACCATGAAAATAATTCTTTTTTTCATATCTAAAAATGAAAGGAATCTCACCGAACCAACAGTCAAATAATTTGATCATGTACGATTTTAAAAATAAATTCTACTATTCGAATTTCATGCCAATAAAATAAGAAGGTAAGCTGAAAAATAGAAAATATCCAGTAGGGGCGTTAGAAACGAACCATAAAGTCGATTATAGACCTTTCGTTTGAGTCGTGACATTAGAAACGAACCTCAGACTACAACTGATTCAAAATGTGAACCTTGTAAAATTGGTTTTTAAATCGCACCTAGACACAAACCTCGAAATTGGCAATTACGTTTCCAAAACATAAATAAAAAGAAATTTGGTACGAAATTAAATAAATAATTTGCGATATTTCAGGTCGTGCGTATATAATAATTTGACTCTATATAAATTAAAATAAATCTCTAAAAGACTAAATTATTATTACAAACGATGTGTAGGCGTGGTCTGGCCAAATTATTAGCTTTTCACGGTACATGAGCTTATAGATACGGTTGAATGCATCGAGCTGGCATTCATTGGAACATTACTATAACATATAATTAACTTTTAGTTCTACAGATCTATGGATCGTTACAATTTTACGCATAATACTAAATGATGATCTTTATTATTATAAAGTTAGTTTGCTACTTTATTTTTCTATTCCAAACTATAATTCTCAATATTTTTTAAGAGCTGTGTTATAAAATATTGCTTTATACTCGAATAGCTGCTGTCTTTAAACTAAATTTATTATATGAAACTAATGGCGCCATCTGTAAAGGGGTAGCGCAATTCAAATAGTAAAATTGGTTTGCAGTTCTTGTTTATTCTAGTTTAGGCTAATTTTGTACTAATGATCTGTCAAAGTACTTTTGTATCGATGTTCATGACCACCGCGTATTGTACATTAAAATAATTGTACTTAGATAAACTTCTGTTATTTAAGGCACATAAATTGAAATAACAAGACGACTGCAAAACGAATACCTGATAGCATTAATATTTAAATTTCCTATGAATTATTCCATCGATTCTATTACACGGTCGATACTGTTACAGTGTGTCGATACAAGCAGCGCCCCCGTTTGACAATACCTGTAGTAAGTACACAAAGTATCTTCCACGATTTTCATAGGTAGGTTATTCTGTGTATTTAGAGAAATAAAATGCATGCGACGTCAAGCACTGGCGACTCGAGCGGGCTCCGCGAGGGAAGCTCCGCCTAAACCGGAAAAAAAATTACGGTAGAAAAAAAGAGGCGTCGCTAAAGAAATCTCTTCGGGGTGTGAAGCGAGACGGCGTCACGGGCCGCGCGCGCGCCGGAGAGGGACGGCGGCCGCTAAGAAAAAATCATAAAGAAAATTATTCTTTTTCATTTCCTCCCTTACTAATAGGGAGCTTTGTACTTAGAAAAAATGCGAAACTCGCTTCGTCCCATTCCGCCGCGTACGAGTAACGGCCGAGAGATGCGTGCGAGCGAGAGGGGGCGCCACCCCGTGTCACCCCATACGTTTGGCGCCCTTCGCGATAGTTGTGCGGCGCGGGTCCGGCGGCCGCGGTGTGCGGCGGATCGGCGGCCGCGGGCGCGGGCGCGGGCGGCGGCCAGTGGGCGCGGAGGCTCGCGCGGGGCCGCCGCCGCCGCCGTCGCCGGTCAAGATGGGCGGCCGCGTTTTTCCGCGGAAAACACGGGCGCGTGCGCCCGCCCGCGGTGGGATGTTCTTGGCGGCGTCTAAGGCGGGCGGAGCGGGGTCGGCGAGGGCGCGCGGGGGCGGCGGGCGCGGGGCGCGCGTCTTGCTAGTTGCGGCGGCGTCTTCCGGCGGCGCGCGCGTCGCCCCTTCCCGCAAGACGCCGCGACGCTCAAGTTTTCCACCAAGAAGTTAGTCGTCGACCGCTCGCGTCTCAAGGAGGTGCTCGCTTCCGCTTTTCCGGTCGCGGTCCGCCCACCCGACGACTTTTCACGGTTCTTCCGGAACGAGCCGGGCGTCTTATTTTTAAATTTTCCGAAGTTTTCCCCCAAATTTATTTGAATTCGAGGACGATTTCCGCACTTTGACCGATACTTCCTTCGGACTCCCGCGGGTAGAATACGATAAACGTAGCAATCTCGGAGGTGTTTGTCTCTCGACGAGTGAAGTCGCGCGTTGTTGCAGGAATCGGCGCCCGCGCGGCCCGTCCCCCGCGCTCGCCGCCTCTCGTATGCCTGCCCGTCCACGATACGCTCCAAGCTGGAATTAATGTTGAAGTATTTCAATGAGAACATCTCGCTAGCGCTGCAAGAGCGGTACCGCGACCTCCATGAGTACCGCAAGGCGGAGGCGGTAGAGGAGGGCTCGCCGCGAGAGGCCAAGGTGGCCAAGATCGCGGCCGAAGGCGACGCGGCCGGCGCCGGCTACGAGGGCGGGCCCGCGCCGCACCCGCGCCCGCCCGACCCGCCCAAGGACGAAGACAGCTTCGTGGCGTCCTGGCTGCAAAGCTCGTTCAAGATGCCACCGGCGGAAGGCGAGCCGGAACCCGAGCCGGAGCCCGAGGCGGGGTGCGCCGGCAGCGCGCTGGACCTACGCGCCGCGCCTCTGCCGCTGCACCGGCCGCACGAGCTGTGGCCGCGGGAGCGCGCGCCCTCGCCGCCGCAGTCCGCGCCGCCGCCGCCCGCGCCGCCCGCGCCGCACGCCCAGCTGCCGCCTGCCGACCACAAGCTGCTGGCCGATAAGCTCGTCACAGAAATACAGGTCAGTGCTCACGCCGCCTCTTTTTTCACTCATTTTAGCAATAAAAACAATATGTTCCCATTACATAAAAAAAAACATGTATATTTAAAGATAACTGGCTATCATCCGACGGTGAAATGATTTACTTAAAAGAAAAATCCGGTGAAAAACGCTTGTCTGACATTTGTTTATTTTTTATGTTTTGTAAATACGTAAAGCGAAACCTGATAGTTCTAAGCAGCCTAATGACAGTCCCGATCACGAGACCCGTTCGCGAGTCAAACCATCTTCGGCACGCGCAAGTACGTCCAGCGATATCGGAGCATCATCCCCGACTGGCTGGTACAGTTGTGAATTTTCAAAACTGGTTCGAAACACATACGGGCAAGCTCAAAAAAAAAAGTACAAGCAAAGGCAACACATTGTAAAGCTTTTGTGCCCCAAGGAAGGGTTGAGTCGAAGTTCCGCTCGCGGGTTACCTGTTATTAAATCGTTTTTGTCCCCGGCGCGCCGTCCGCCGGCGATATGTAAATTACAATAATCTTTGATAATTCTATTATCCGTGCATTAGCTTTCCGATAGGCTCGGCCGGCCGCTTTTTTCCTTCCGCCCCCGTTCCGGTCGCCGTTTTTGCCGTAAACGGCCGTTTTTAATCTTCGTCTCGGGCATATGGCGCGCGTGACGTAGGTTTTGTTTGTTTAACATGCATTTCTTTTTTTTTTTAATTTAATTTGCAACAATTTCCTCGAATCATTTATTCATTCATATAAACTATTAGCAGTAATAGCGACTCGATATACATGAAATAATTAAATTAAATGACGAAACTTATTGCTATTTCGTTTTCTCGACTTTGTCAAAGTTTCACTTTTATTTATATTTCTACACCGATCTGATTTTTTTTTAATATCAATTCAAAGCCAGGTAGAGTTCTTATACGACATACCTATTCGAGTGCGTTTAATTTTAATTTTCTCGCGCACACATTTCGCTGCCGGCGACTGCATTTTGTTTGATTACAGATCGGTTAGTTCAATACAAGTCTTTATGATGCACAGCAAATCTGTATCGATTACGACTAAAAATTTCTATATTACGCCATAATAGAAAAAAAATAAATATAAAAATATGCGTGTTATTAATTTTCAAATTAGTCTCGTCGGCGAACGCCTTGCACCGCGCGCTTTCCCACGGCACTGGGGCTGGATTAGGCTTTTGTGATATTTTTTTTCCTCGCCCATGCCGGCGAAGGGGTGTTGACAGCTATTTCGTTACGTCGAATCTCTTTACCTTTTTACGTTTTTTTGTTTTAAAATGAAAAACAATACGCGATAACCGGTTCTCCGTTTCCGGTTCTGCGCGCGGTGCATTTCGTATTCATAGGTTGGTTTATTTTTTTTTTCCTTTTGCCTAAATACAGTTTCAACGGTCGCGAAACGGAATACGGTTTGTCCCATTGTGGTCGACGTGTTGCCCTTTTTTTTTGTTAATTAAAATTTTGATTTACGACTTATTCTCGTCTATAACAAACACTTGTGATGATGGACTTAGTACGTTCACGACTGCGGACACTATAAGGGGGGTGTATTCGAATTTATTGTCTATGGTAAATTAAAAAAAAAATCAGTTTGGTAAAAGTGATAAATAACTTATTTCACCATCCGATCAAAGTTCAAAATATCCTTAGTTCATAGACAGAAACACGAAGTACTTCATAATTTATCACTTTAATTTGATATTTTCTTATTCCCATATTAGAATTGTTATGTTTATTTTTGTTTGTAATATCTAAATCCCATTAGCTTAAAAACTCAAAGGAGAATATATTCCCTATAAATTTTCAATTATTAAAATTATATCTTCCACTCGATACGTGTGTGTTGACTTGACAAAACATTAAAATTAAATACCTATCATTAGATGAGGTACACTGTGCCACTTAAAAAAATAAATACATATGCATATTCATGATAATTATTATTCTATTAAAGCTCGTCTCGTTGCTGCGCGGTGTGATTGTACATAAAAAAAGTTTTTAACATCCAAACGTTTTCCACCGTAAAACAAACGCCGAAACTTAAAAAAGCGCTCTCGCTATTCTAAGCCCGCTACAGAAGACTTAACTGTATGTTTTATCTCTGTCTCTTTCTCGCACGCCGCCCTCCGCCCCGCGGGAACGGAACAGCAACAGTCGCCGTCGGCGGACTCGACGTTAAGCGAAAGATCGCTGGTGCCGTTCGCCCTGGTAAATTCTATGTTCATTTTAATGTTAGCGTTGTTTTTTCCTTTTTTTTTTTTGATGCATTTGCTATATTTTTCTCGTTGTCTATTTATTTTTTTCGTGTATTATTACTAGCTACTAGAGGTTATGCGTTTATAAATTTAGAATGTTGGCATGTTTTTTCGTTTATGAACAGTCGAGCGCAATTGGGGTTTTACTTTGGCTTACCAATGTTTCAAATTCTTCTTTACAACTGAATTTGTATCACTATGACCTTTAAGGTAGAAGAAATATTATTTTAATAGTCTGTACAAATATTTATTTTCCGTTTTACGATATTCAAGTTTTTTTGGCGGGATTTCATTATAAACCGCTAAGATAGAGTGGTTATTTCTAATTTTTATATCATCAATAACATTTTTAATTTGTATTGTATGAGGTGTTAATTCGTAATAATTTTTAATTTGTAATATTTGAATAAGTTTCTAACCATACAAAGCTTCATATATTAGAAATACGACCTAGAATAATAACTTGCATGTATTTTAATTTACAATATTATTGTACTCACTCTATTATTTATACAGTTACCGTTAAAGCGCACTTAAATTGTTTGGTATATGATCCACATGTAATGCATGTTTGTTGATTACGTTTTAATTGTTTGCGCTCTATTGATTTTAATAATAACACTAATATTGCATTAGTATTTAAGAACAGTTTTAGATAATGTCTTTTAACCTCATCAAATATCATTAAAAAGATATCATAAGGCCGTTCATCGAAAAAGTCTTATAATTTTTATACCACTTCATCATACCGTTTATATTATTATTCTTATATTGAATTCGCACATCTGTTTTAGAACTTATAATCTAGAATGACAGACTTTTGTACATTATTACTTTTTAAATATCTAACATATATCATATAAATATTTATCAAGTAAATGATTGCCCAACTATTTAATAGATAATTAATTACACGTAATAATTGATGAGCTACACACAAAACTTAGTAGCACTTTTTTTTCCTGACGCGTTATAATTATCATGTTAAAGACTCATTTATGAATATAACCTACATGTTTGAATTTATTTAGAAAATAAATTTAAAAAAAAATGTTTTATTTAATTTGGAATTCGACTCAAAATGGTTAAGACACACTATTCGTTTAGTATTCTTGGTAATTTAAAAAAATAAACGTTATCTAATGTCTTTTTACAATACGAAAGTAGTCGATTTCTTTACTATCAACCTTTATAACTATTCATGCATCTCCGAACTATGTTTGAGTGTAAGTGAAAAGTGAAACAAATGCGTCCCTCGACATCAAATCCGGCAGCTTCGATTCCTGAATAAAGTCTAAACGGTCCCTACTGACATAAGTAGGTATCTTCAAGCTGATTCGCTTGTTTTAGCTTCGAATGAGAGCTATTTTGATTGTGCTTCGTAGGTATAGAGCCTCAAAAAAAAATACAGCCTGATATCTGAAGCTTTTAACAGCAGTGCATGGACGTCTGATTGCATTGCAAATTTGATTAGATTTTCAGTTGACTGAAAAGTGTAAAACAAATATTTTCTACCGTATTGTAAATCTGACAATAAATATAACGAGACAAATAAATATATACACAAGTTTATTTTCTATGTGCGATCGCGAAATATGGATGTTGAAAATATTTGCTTATAAATACTGTATTTACATTATTATGTTAATTAAACTTTTCTCTATCAGTCACATTTTTATGTCGACATAATAAAAGTGTCGTTAAAATGTTCATGCATAAAAAGTGAAACTTCTTTAGGATTGAAATAAATTTTATTTTATTTGATGCCTAAAATAATTAAGATAAATGAGGTTCGAGCAAAATATTTTTTCCTTTTAAATAAAATCTACCTTATTATAAAGATAACTACAAATTTTATAATATGTTTTTTTTATTATTATTGTTATTATGAATATTATTCAACTTCATTTACATTAGAATTATTACAGTACACCTTTATAACCAAAGGTTTACGATAATAGTACGTTTTACATTCAACGCAGTCTAGAAACCTCATGACGGCAAAATGTGACGGAAAAATATGACGGCCTAACGTGACGCAACTTTTTTAATACCGTAACCTTTACACACGTGTCTAAGGAAGTTTCACTTCAGCAATGCAGGCATGAGACCTACTTCTTATGTTTAAAAAAAATAAATAAAGCATTTGTAAAATAATAAAATATTTGTTGCACGCGGCCGCAGCCCCAAGCTCAGTCGCCGTCGGGAGAGAACCCCGTGGCCGACCGCAACTCGATGTTGCCCTTCGCTTTGGTAAATTTCCTGAATAGCCTCAATATCGATGTAATTACTTTTCCTCCTTTTTGGCACATCACTATTCACCGTTCCCGTTGGGTATCGAGTTCGGTTTTTTTTTTGCCGTGTCGTCCGGTGTAAAAGGCTTTTTCGTGTGCCTCGAAACCGTCTATCAATGTAACATTTTTGTATGTAATATTAGAAACGAAACTGAGTAAGGTTTTTAACAGAGAGTAAAAGATACATATGTATGTTTCTGTTTGGATACTCATTAAATTCAATTGTTTTTTTAACAGCTACCGTTTTACGCCGCATATAAGACGTGCATTGTTTGAAAAGATTCAATTATTGACAACGGAACTCGATACCGACCAATGATTGAAAGACCAAGTTTTGAATTAAAAAAAAGTACAGAATTGCGTTCATAGACTATAGAAGTGATTGTATAATATTCTATAATCACTTCTATAAGTTTTCTTTATAGACTATGCTCGAAGAATTTGAAAATTATGTATTTATTAGACGTAGGCATGGAAGCAAGAAATCGTCTTAGATTCTAATTGTATCATTATTATATTCTAAAACAGTTAATTACATATATAAAAAGATAGTCATATTCTAATTTGGTCTCTCAAATATATTTTCATTCTCTTAACATTTCTAACCTATCATCTCAATGTTTCTTTCCTTTCATCGAAATTGACAAAAATTATATTAAGTTATAGACAAAATCAATGTACGTTATCGTGTGTTATAGATCATACTTTTGATTTAGAATAACTGTAATGTGTCATTGCTATGTAATTATATCACGGTTGTTTCATCGCTACGCAGCAATCGCGGGGTGGCCAGAGCATAAGTGAGAGGACCCTAGAAGAATGCTGGACTACCCTGCAGCGAGTGAGTTGGCATCTATTCCAATGTGTATTGTTATCTTCCAAAGGAAAACGTGGACATGTCATTCGGTTTACGGTCGGAAATAAAAAAAATATATATGTATTCTTCTGTTTAGCTCTTCTGTGTTCTAACTCTAGGCGGTTCTCATTTTGAGGGTTCCGTAAAAATTTTTGCATTGTGTTTTTAATAGACATTTTTCATTTTAAAAAAAATTAAAACAGTTTTGGTGTTAAGTCCGTATAGTTTCAATTTTTTTAATATTCATGTCAATTTGTACTCCATCATCATTATCTTATAGACGCACAGCTGAATATGATTTTATTCTTTCTCCTATTTTATAATCCTAATCATGATGATATCTAAAGAAAGATTGAAAGGAGTGATTCCTCGTCATCAATTCTTTTCTCTTCTCAAAGATCTGCTTCTGAAGATTTATCATGGGTGAATCGACGAATCTTAACCCTAGGCCTTTGATGTAAAATGCACTGCTACAGTAAACTAACGCCTGCCTAACGTAGTGATTTAATCTTAGCCCCCTATGTAAAAAGGATCAATGTAAAATATTGATTTGTAATACACCGGCGGCGACGTAATATTTCATCATTTTTAATGATCACAGAAGCCTTCCGTAATTTTCGTACATACTCTAATGTTTTATTTCATTTTGTAATATTTTTTTTACAGTATTAACTAGTTTTTTTTTTTTTAATTATATTTGTTTTGGATTTTTGATATTATAGAATGTCCAAATGTTCGAAAACATAAGTTATTGTTTTCGATTAAATATTTGATGTGAGATAGATTTAGATTTTAACTAAAAACCTACGTCTGAAATTAGGATTTAGGTGATAAAGATACATTTATGGAAATAAATAAATTTTATTTAATATGATATTTATTCGCTATATATATGAATACCAAAAGACATGTCCACAAAAGGGTATTGGTACAAAATTTCACGTTTATAGTAAATAACGTAACTAAAATAATACCTTATATTTTTAATGATAAACTTAATCAGATGTCACAATTATTAAACAAATTCAAACACATTTATAAAAACTTTAGTACTTTTTAAAGTATTATTTTAGTACTTAGCTTTAGAAACTTTCATCTTTTTTCTAATACTTCCTGTGTAAGAATTAAATCGATGATTTCAAAAATATTTTATACCGAACTTTAATTCTAATAATGTTTTATTACATTGAAATTTTCCGCCTTGTATATACTATTATATATATTTCATACAGGCTTAAGAATTTAAATCTTAATTAAGTACAATCATATGTACGTTTAGAGAACGCCATATTTGTTTCATTTCTGGTTTTCTCGTACAAGCTATGAATTAAGCTATCAAACATTAGCTTCCTGGATACTAAACCATAAAAAGACTTACTCCCCTTAACTTATGTGTAATGCGTAATATATGTAATTTTAAACACACATAAAAAATCATATTGTGTAAGAGAAAAGTGTTTTATGTAGTTTGGAATAACTCGTCGATATCTCATAATTTTTTAAAGAATTTCAATTATTAGTTCAATTATGATTTAACTCCACTCATTGGTTAGTGCCAAACTTAACGATATAACAATATATTTGCTATTTTGTGAATCGTTCTTGTTGTAATGAGAAATAAATTTTCAGTTTTAGTAACAAATCCAAACCGTTGCGCATATAACATAATTAATAAGAAATATTTTATTTAAATTGTTTTATTACAATCATTTAAACGATTTCAAAAGGTCACAGACACAGATTTTAAAACCAGAATGTAACTAGAGATATTTCTTTACAAATCAGGTTGAAAACTATATTTACGTGTGTCTTCGGTCCTTTCACCATCCCTTCAACCGACTGCGGCAAACCAATTAAGGCGGCACTATGTTCTTATTTATTTTCTGTAATTTACCATATGATAAAATGAAGCACTTACGATTGTAATATAAGTATTTTTAGGTGACGAATGTAATAAAATAAAAAAATATTTTAAAGAAAGCGCCATTTACAATTACAGCACTTATCTGTAGTTTGGGGTTCGATTAGAATCGATGATCAACCTATGTTATATTTATTTTTTATATTGATACGCACTACTAGCTTTCTACCCGCGGCTTTGCCCGTACGGACATCAGAATGTATTCCTTTATCTGTTCGTTCCCGGTTTCAATTTTGGTTCCGGTAGTGTTTCTCATGATCCGGTTGACCCAATACGGTTCTAAATTTCGGTCCCGGTCATGGCTCTCAATTCTGCTTTCCGTCCCGTAATTTTCATACGGCTCATAATTCCAATTCGTAAGAAGCCAGGACAAATGCTAGTATCAAAATGAACTTTAGGTTGCATTGCGCTACAATAGTGTAGCAATGTGGAATTTTTATATTTATACAACCCTACTGCTCTCCGACGAGGGTAACTTTTTTCTGTCAACCGAAATAAATGAAACAAAGTTTACATTCTGCTTCGAGCCAAGCTACGTCTACCCATGAAAACTGCCTTAAAATTCGTTCAGTTATTTCATTGCGCGAAGAGACATACAGACAGAAAGAAAGACAATGAATTGAAAAATCGTTATTTTCTCTTATCGTCCTCTCTCTATTTTTTCATAGATAACTTGAATATACAGACAATGGGTTCTACTGTTTTATCACATTTATGGTTATCCCCATAGGTAGAACTATATTAGTATTGACTTACAAAGACAGTCCATATATTTATGATTGAAATAAATCATAAATTTTCTCGGCGCGAATAAAATAAAATCCCAATTCGATTCAGAAGAAAAATGTCAAATTCCATAACTAATGATCTTATGTAGGTATGGACCTACTGGCCCTATGGTTCCTATTTATTTATTTATTTTATTAATAGTATTTATCTATAGTATTTCTTGTATAATAAAGTTTGAATTGATTTGGAAAAAAAAAAAAACCCAGCCATTTTCGTTTCCTTTCCCGCGCCACGAAAAGGATAAAAATAAGGAACAATCGCAAAATACTGCGCGCAAGGCATCCGGTACTCGCTGTTTATTTATTTCTTGCTTTTATTTCGCAAATTGCAATCGCAAGGTGGCGTATGAAGCGCGACCCAGGAAACTGCTAGCGTTCGAACATCTGCGAGGTTTGCCCGCGACGCAACTCCCTTTTTCGCCCTTTGAAGGCTATCCTTTTTTGAATTTTTTTCAAGGCAGAAAGTAACCGTTTTGCGGACAATCGCTTATTTATATTATGCCAATATAGTTACGCTAGTGTCGGGCTTTTAATTATCCCACCGCCGTGACGCGCGCTCCCACAATATTATTTCAGATCGAGATACTTTTAAGCTTTAAGCCCTCCTGCGCTGGCCCGGCGCAGGGCGAGGGCCGTTAAGACCCTCGTCGTTCATGCGATGGCAACGTCCGGGACCGAAGGCTTAGCGTATCCCCCGAGACACGAAGCTAGTGGTTCGAGTTAAGTCAAAAAGACTTCTGGCACGGAGCCACGTGGCCGCTGAGCTACCACCGACAGTTACTACAGAATACATATCATAGAAGCGCTTAAAATTTGTTACCAATTATTAATAATTAGATATGCGATGATGCGACTTGGAGGAACACCTCCAGAAGGAGTCGTGGACTGAAGAGTCATCGACGTTGGCCGATGCCTGTCTGTCATATATATAAAAAAAAATTAGTAAGCTGTCAAGGGACGTTCGATGTAAAACATCGAAATGTGAAACATCGAAATCGATGATTATGGAAAGAATTTACAATAGAAGAAGACGAACAAATAAATATGGGGTAATATAAACAAAAACATAGTTTCGTTAATAAAATAAATATGCATTTTTGATATTTATTTGTATTTAATAAACATTTTTAATTTCACTCTATGAAAATATAAAAATTTTCATAAAATTGGGAAGTTATTGTTTTCACCCCGATCTTCGACAATCGAGTTTGCACCATATCTTGATGTTTTAGGATCCTAAGAACCTGTTTCTAATTTTCCAAATAATATATGTATGTGTGTGTGAATGTGCGTGTCTATCACACTAATCTATCGATCGGTACTACCAACCTAAGTAACAATGCTAACAAACTAATAACACCAAACCAAATCTATTCAGCTCTTTTCCCCAAACAGGTGCACCAACTTCCGTAAACTGCATGAAAATCGTTTGATTTGTTGAATAGATATAGTTTTTTTTAAGTGTTTTTTACAATACTTTGTAAACTGTTCTATAAATTCCAAAACCAATCCAGTCGTTTTCCTTAAAAATACGTTTATCGTTGCTAAATATACTAAAATCACTTGATTTGTTCTAAAAATACGCTTGGAGAATAATTTTTCAAGCAGTGTTTTTTAGAATATTTTCTTAATCTACCTTATCTATAAATTTTAAAATCTTACCATATGTTTTCATTAAAATACGTCGTCAATCATCGCGTTGGTTAATTTGAGAGATACGATTAATAAAAATTTACAAAAAATAATTTTTCAAAATAATTTCCTAAAGTTCTTGTTACATTGACGTTTGGTGTCGGTCAACTTTCTTTGCTTAAAAAACTACGTCGGATGCCGTAAAGCAGATTGAAATTAAACAACTCGTTCGATAGATATCGTTTAGAAATGGAAAAAATTGTGTTCTATTTAAATAAATCTAGATGTTTGAAGTCGAAGAGCTTAAAACGTATTAAAATTACATTTTTGAAGTTGGAGAGCTTGAAAAAGCACTTGAAAATCGATATTTTGAGCTCAAACTCGATAATTTATTGCTAGGTACATTTTTTTAGACTTCGAGTATGAAAGTGGCAAAAAGTTTCACTAATGGCCTATAAAGTCAACTGTTTTGTCGAATCTTTGAGCTCGAAAAGCTTAAAAAAGATAAGTCTTTGAGCTTGGCAACAATCACATTTTTGAACTTGAAAAGCTTAAAAACATATTAATAAATATCATGGCGCGAAGTTGCGAAGTTTTAGGAATGGCCTGCAGGATCAACCGTTTTACAGATTTTTCGTTCTTACTATAAATACATATACAAAATATGAAAATAAAATACACGGAGAAGAACGGAGTGTGTTGAGACGGACGGTGGAGATAGTCGAAGATCCGGTGTTAAAAATATCTATCCTCATCGCTAATTGAATAAAATAATACTACATTATAGAATTATCAGTACTATCTGTGTCACTGTGGTTTTACTGCTTATTCTACATTAATTAAATAATCATTAATTAGTTTCTATATAATAATATTTTTCTACTCACGTTAACTGCATATCGCAAGTACAAAAACTTTGAATATGTAAATATAAAACTTATTACAAAATGCAGTGACTTTTATGGCTACTACATTAACTGCATCTAGATGCAGCCAGGTAAATAAAGTTAATTTATTTCCCATATTTGTTAACTAAAAAGATCAATTACCGTATTAAATGGAGTCGTATTATAAATACGATAATATTAAGCTGTCGTATTATAAATACGATAATATTAAGCTGTCGTATTATAAATACGATAATATTAAGCTGTCGTATAAAAAGGTACTGCAGTCAGAAATATGTTATGTAAGGTAAAATGGACCACGTCTGCAGGAGCTTCCGACGATAAGTGGGACAGAATAGCTGTTAATTCTTTTGATGAACTAGGAAATCGATTAGCTAATCGGCGCACCTGCCGTACCAGACCACGGGCAAATACTAATTTACTACAACAGAGAGAAAAGATGAGACCTATAGTACGAAAAAGATAAAGACAGCTCAAAATTTTAACACTGTTTCGTGTATTTATAAAGCTTTTGGGCAATATTTGATTCTTACTTAATGAATATAGTTTATTAAACGCTAATAAAATAATAGATATTGAATATTTGTAATATAAAAGTACAAATGTTTTCAAAAATTATTCTTCAAAGCATTACATTGAAGTACGTACTTACAATGAATGGCTATTAATATAAGCAGTCAGTATTTGAATCATGGCAAATTGTTATTTGTCATAAATCAAATAAGAGCAAGTTTTGATTGAAATAGTTAATAAAAATATTTCTTTAAAAAATTAATAAAGTAGTTAATAAAAGAATTGTTATTAAAATTCCTTAATTACAATATATAAATAAATAATTTAAAAACCTCAGGCAAAACATTATTTTACTTGGATAGTTTTTTTTATATATAGGATGCAAATAACTCCAAGATAACTGCTATTCTCATAACTGATACTCAGCAAACGAAGTTTATAAAACTAAACATAAAAATGTTGCACTCTCAGCTACACAACTTGGATCTAAAATAACCCTTTGGTTTAACTGAGGTAAAGATCTGTATACATACAAACGGCATACAATACAATATCTCTATATAGATACACAATAGGCGAAGATTCCGAGCAGCAAAAAGATCCTGTGTAGCAGAGACTACTGCTTTATCGTCTTTGAATATCTGACCTTTGTCAATCTCGGAAATAGGTAGAAATCACTAAGGGTAAGGTCGGATGAATACGAAGGATGCACATGCATTTCGAAATCAATATCTAGAATTGCAGCGATACCAACGGCGGACTTGAGTTCGTTAATTTATCGTTATATCATATTAAAAAAAAAAATGTGACTACAATTCGACATTTTCGCCATTGCTCCGTTTGGCGGAAATACCATCACCAAATTTATGGACGGTATTCCACCACCGCTTTACGCTTCATGCGTAATTTTCAACGGTATTCCCTATTAACGATGACAAGGGGGTCTTAAAGGAAAGAACCCTTTCCTAAAAGGCTGGCGACGCCCTAATGACTCTTCTGGGGTTACGCGTTTCTAGTGTCTATGGACGGCGGTGACTACCGTTCGCGTATTCGTTTGCTCTTTAAAATCGGACAAAAATTGCAATTGGAGTAGGAATTGTGATGAAGACCAATATTTGGGAGAATATTTTTAACTTCTTACTACGAAAATTAAACATTTTTATAAATTGTGATATCTTTTATGTATATAAAAGGAAAATAATGAAAGTTTAAAAATTTTCGTACCGATATTTCATCAGCATCGGTATCGGATACAAACATAAATCGCTTAGACTATTGACGGTTCAAATATCTGTAAATACATAATTAATCATCTTATATAGCTTATAAGAAATAAAAATATTTCATTACACATTTCGTTATTAACGATGAATACAACACAAGGTTGCGCCGATTGCTAAACGCCTTTATAAGTCAGAAAAAAATCAAAATGAATCAACTGCATGCACATAGAATACAACCGACTGTTAGCTACAGGTGCATCGTAACATGAAAGTTGTAGAACACGAAAACGGAAAGTGCGCTCACAAAATAAAACATTTTTGCAGAGTACTTGCCTGTTTGAGGTGCACGATATTAAAAAGAACAAAGAACTTCTTAGAGACGTGACTGCGTACCCATAGAGAATAAAATATTTTTTTCACTTACAAATGAAATATATTGAAACATCCAATTGAAATTGCAATTGTAATGAAGATTTCGAATTACATCGTTAAGTTTTTGGCTCCCAAAAAAAAAAAAAAATTAAATGTCAATTAAAATAAAGTATGAACAAAAAAGTAATAAGCAGTTAATTAGGCTTTAAAATCATTTTTTTTATTTTGTACATTAAAAAATATTTCACAGTTTTGAATGTATAAAACGAGAATAATACTTGTTACGTTTTAATATCGTGTTTTTTAATCTTCAGACATGCGAATGTTTGAGTACAAATATCGAATAGCATGACAAACAGCAATTTTTGTACGTATACGAGGTCTACTTATATAGATTAGAGTAAGAAAAATAGGAATTTTGTTTTGACAGGCACTAAATTCGTATGAAAGCTAAATATCTTACATCCTCGCACGATCCATGCAGTTACTGACGACATACGCAATGAAGATATTCACATACGTTTATTATAGGTACATCTCGTCTAAATTTGGTTGCACATGTTCTTTTTTTTACTTTTTGCATTGATTTACATTACATAATTTAATGTAAGTCCTTAAAGTAACTAATTGAATGACTGATGTCTTCCTAAGATGAATAAATCCGTTAGGAAAAAACTACAAGAAATAGTATTTAAGAGTAAGATATTAATCTGAGATTTGATTGCAACAACGATACTTTTGATGAGCATCGGAACGACAACGAGGACAAGTCTATTTTTTTTTTTTAGTATTAAAATTCTAAACGTCGCGAAACCTCTCCAAACATTTCTTTATTCCGAAATGTGTAGGACGCGAAAAAAAATCCGCTTACATTTGCATGCCGATCCGCAATGAATTTATCGTTATTGCCGCGAGATTTATTGACCGCTGGCTTCACGGAAAAAAATCTGAAAATAACGAAAAGGAGCCGCGGCCGTTATTCAAATCGACTTTTTTCACTTTTCCCCACCGAAATTGAGACAATTTTGACATCCGCCTTTTAGGGACATGTGTTTTGGTTGATTTTTTACTTCCCTCGCGACTCTCGACACTTTTATAAATCAATTGCGTGCTGTCGTCCGTCTCTCTGTCCGTTCTGCTTTTTTGCCTGGCCCTACGTATCCTTGTATTTTGCACTGGCTGGATTTTTTTAAATTGTTTTTTTCAATATACATTAAAAGGCGCAAATGACATAATATTACATACTTTATCTATACTGTTGATGTTGTATTGATTCCACGTGTCACACAATAGTTGATATTTCGTTGAAAAAGTGGACAGGTCTTATTTTGGTGTAACCTAATTTTTTTTTTTTTTTTATTTATTAAAACGAAAATACAAAATTTTTAGCAATTCCAATAATCCATATTGATTATTTTTGTACATTTTCCTGGCAACACCAAACAGTTACATATTCTATCGGATATATTGACGTATTTTTCTTTTAAAATATCATTTTTAATAAACAACTTTTTATTTTATGTCAAATTCGAAAGATGGCGCCGACTTTTCAATACCAAGATAAATGGCGATGAGCTTAAATGAACATATTTTAACAATGAAGTGAGAAAAAAATGGTCCTTGATCATTTGTTTTCAGTCTAATTATGAAGCAAAATGTTTCATATAGATTGTCTTGAATTGTTACGTCTGCCATGAAAATTAAATGTAATGTATAAAGCTAGCTAATAAAAACAATGGTGCCCAAGTATGCGCCGATGGATGTATGTTCAATGCGTCTCTTTCAATCAAAATGCACCGCGTGTGATACCTGACCAAAAAGAAAATAACCAATTAGTTTTCAACTTATGTCAAAACATCGCTTGCTCCTCTGTTCGGTGATCACGCTGAACTGTCGGTTTAGGAGTTGTCATTGATAACGATGTCTGCTAACGGCTTCAAATCCCAAACGGGTCGGGATGGAAAACACGTCGATTGCCGCAAACCGGGTCAAAATCGGTTGATTCGTTTGCGATAAATCGTTGTCGAAGGAAATCGAAACAAACTGTTTTTTTTTTACTCAAAAAATCGCGTCAAATCCCGTAAATTTTTGGAGTGTTTTGAACTCGAAAATAGCGGGAAGTTTCAGGGTTGGCCTACAGAATTAACCTATTTTTTTTTTGAAATGTCATCTACTTAATGATATCAAAACCAGCCAGATACAAACAGCACATCCAAAGAGATTTTACTGCAGGTTTTTAATTATGAAATACGAAAAAAAATTTCTCTATCCTAATATTTATTTTGCAACATAGAACGGATTTCAGCGAAACGTTAAAAAAAATCACAACTCAGACATAACGACGTGGACTGCGACGTCTTCTAATAAGAGAGCGACGATCTCCACCGGCCTGGTAATTATGAAAAGTGTCCGAAAGGGGTGCGGAAAAATTGAAGGAGTCGGCGACGGCGAGATAGAGGAAAAAAAAAGTGAGTCTAATGGCGCGAACGACTTTCCGACTTTAATAGGTTCGCTCGAAATCGACGCTTCTTTTAAGGCGACGATACATTTTTTTCACAAATCGCGAACGACCGTCCAGTGAGTGTCGAAATCTCACAGAAAGTCCTCTTAAGTTTTTATTAAACAATTTCACAAATTATAAATATACAAAGGTTTGATATTGCATATACATCCTATGGATTGTTTCAAACGATTAAGTTAACTATACAAGCTCACTTCTTCGCTATACACTATGTTAATTCTATATATACAGTACATTATTAAGGTCAGTACTAATATTTGCAGTTATTATTCAAGATAAGTTAAATTTACTTAATATAATTCTTGATGGTTAGTCATTCAGTAAAAGGAATACAATCACATTTTAGACGGAACTTTTGATAGCCAAACATTTTTTATTTGTAGCCGTTTGTCTAAAATTTAAACATCGATAAATATTAATCTGAAAAATAAGACAATAATTGTATATACGTTACATCTTCTTAGTTATAAATGAAAAATATCGATGTATCTGAATAGGTCGTATTAAATCAGGTCAAATCCCACCGATCTAGTTAAATAAGTTCATAACAGGGAAAATATCTGTTTACGACCACGTACTTAAGCGAATTATATTCAATTCAGACAAATAGACCAAACAGTCCAATCAGATTATCCATTAGACCACCCGATGGGATCGTCTGGAATAATAAGTGGATGATTTCTATTATTATATACACTAGCTTTTATTCGAGACTGTGCTCGCGTGGACATTGAATTTCTTCATCCAATATATTAACTCATCACGTTCTCATCATGATTCTGATAGCTGTCGCGTTCAGGGTTGTTTCGATTCTTTCGATTTGTAAAATTACGACTTCAATTTGCTGTTTTATGAATCATGTCTAGCCTACATCTCATTACGCTTAAGTTCACCTTTTATTTTTCTTTCTAGATCTGGTATCACAAATGTACTTCCGGGACACTCTATATATGTATTTACTGCTTATCAATTCTTGTTCATTTCTCAAAGTCCAGTTTGGTGACTGTGAATTTGTGAACGAAACCAACAGTAGCGAACCTCGACTGGCTGTGCCATTTTAACTATCGATTAAATTCCTAGGTCTCTTTTCCTCTCCAGCATCCGTACGTGTTGATGTTATATAGGGTGACATGTTCAAATAGTTGGAAGGTCTTTATTATTGTGCACTAAAGTATTCCTGGAACTCATCGAAAACAACTTATATTCTTAAAACGAAAGTATTGTTGGTTTATAACTCTTCACCAGTATAGAAGATTGTTCTAGAACCACTTTATTCTTGCTCTAAACTTCAGATGCTGAATGTACTTTTAAATATGACTTTTAAGTATAAGTTTTCTCTTTGAGTACTATATACCTCATCAGAGTATAGAATTATAAGACGTTTTTTGTAATATTTTTAATCATAATTCATTGAAAAATGAGGAGGAGTTTATCGTCATTACGCATTTCATAAATACTAGCCACATCATATTCGAAATAAACGATCTAAACGCATACAGGTGATTTCATGAAGCATGGGCGCTGGGTTGAAGCCTTAAAAAATATTGTACATCCCCTAAACCTACCTCCAAACTCGAATTTCAGTCGCTGTCACTCGGAAACTTTTTTTATGTTTCGTCTTTGGTAGTCCAGCTAGGGTTTACGAGTGAGGAAAATTCTTTATCATAATGAATAGAGTGTATAAAAGAGGACGAATATTACATAGATATATATTTTAGGGATCCACAGTCCAGTTAGCACGTAGTGATTTTTTATCCCTGGTCATGTTCAGCTTACATTACTTGAAATCTCGAACTTTATGGTTTTCTAACTTATTTTTGATATGTTTAAAACGAAAACAAGACATGTTTACTCGGTAGCCTGAAATCATTTGTTACGTATATTAATATATTCATTTAATAGGCGCATGAAATTTAACTTTTTTGAAAGTTGCACTTTTACGTACATACGCTACGTACTTCTGTCTTTAAAATACATATATATATATATATATATATATATATATACCTGACCCGCCCGCTTCGCTGGGTAATTTTTAATATATCACTGATAAGGATATAATTCATCTATATTTTGCGTGTTTTGTTCTGTTTATGAAAAGATTCACATGCATTCTACCTTTTGTAAGATTTATAAAGTATTATTTTCTTACTCTGCGCCTATAAATGAGGCTCACGCTTAAAAGGCCCATTCGCGGCGCCGCGACTCTAATTTTTTTCTCTTCATAACTCATCCCTCGGAAGCGGTTTTTTGCCTCAACTTAAAATTTATTTCGCAATTAGCCGAAGGCCCTCCTGAGCGTGACCACCGCGCGACGTTATTGCGAAAACTTTGTTTAATGTGGAGCAAATTACATCTAACATTAAGATAATAAGGAAAAAAATGCGAAAAATCTCGCAAATTTTGGTATATTTATCTATTAATATAACAGTCCAACGAAGGCGAAATAAAAATTCAATGAAAGCATCGACTGTGTCAGTTAATTATTTGATAAACGCATTACGCATTGGCATAAACCACATGGTCTAAAACCTTCAAATTCGAAGGGTTTCCTTTTGTATTAATAGTCTGACTTCATATTTCTCTAGCAATGTAAAATGATGAAAAATATATAGTTGAAACCTGTTTTTCTCGTTCAAAGTCTTAATAAGTATCCAAATGCAATCAATAAGAGAGTAGATTTTTTAATGTAGCGATTAGAAATAAATAGACTATTTTAAAATCGTGTTCGGATATATTCACTGTAAATTTACAACATTACAGAAATTGTGGCATGAAAAGTTTATTTCATTAGATAGATATGCCAAACTTCGTTGCTATACCTTTCCCTGCCTTCAGAATGACTTAAAAAATATGCACGATACAGTAAAATTGGGTACTGTTTTATACATTATAAACGATGAGCTTGTAAGAAATAAGAATAATTGTTGTACATGAACTTCCAAGTCGTTTACGACAAACACGCAAATTGGCGCGACAACGGCGCCCTCCGGGGCGAGGCGCCGCCGCGCCCGACGGAATAAGGAGAAAAACTGAGGAAAAATTAGATTTCTCGAATGAACAGCGATAAGACGTTTGTGATCATTGAAGAAGTTTTATTTGTTTTCATCATTTCGTTTATTTTAGACTAGAAGTGGTCTAGTTCTCTTACGTGGATTTAGTGCAAAGTAAAGTTTAGCTATTGCCAGTAATAGGTAATCAATCACAGGACTTAATATAATTTTATAATGGCCTTCATTATCGATACTGTGTTTTTACTGGTATGTGATCCGGATAACTTTTTTTAACATTTATTTTCTTAATGTCAATCTTCTACATTTTTTGTGGTTACTAATAAATAGCAATGAAAAATACATATATAGCAATTTATATAAAAAACGTATACAGTCAATAACCTTTCTTTTTTATTTTCTAGCGTCATTATAAAAACTGTAAATATTATCGATAAAATTTAAATTAATTTAAGTTTTATTTTTAATTACGATCAAGAATTACGATTGGCCGATTTGACTTCCGGATTAATAGTTTGTGAGATATATATTCAGAATATTAATTGACAGATCACTTCCGTATGTAACACATATGTTTTCAAGCGTTTACTAAGAACGCGTCTTTAAATATTCATTATACAACAAGCACAACTGTGTATATAAACGCTTCCGTTTTATTCCTGGTCTGTCTGTAATGTTGGACTAGAAACTGAAGCTAGCCTCGCTCTGTAAACTCCAACCTCTATCGCTCTATTTAATGACTAACTTCTGACTGTTAGAATTATCACGAAAGCGCTCGTCGCGCTTCGTGACGTGCAAAACTTAAAAAAATGGTACACTTTGAGATGTTCTTGAAAGTATCAAAACTTCTGTTTCGACCTTGCAAACGCTTAAATGGTCCATACAAGAAAAAACGAAGAAGTCGCCTCCGTAGCAGAGATAAAAATTAGCTGAAATTAAAAGGGGCTAACGAACGCCATTCGGCGCGGGCGCGCGGCGCTCGCGAGCGAGACGCTAATTTACGATACGATTGCTGAAGAAAAAAATGAAACAGGCATTTTACGGAAAATTACATAATTCTTCCGAAGATTATTCAAAAAAAAAGTCGTTCTTTACCAACTTAAATTCAACGGCTCCCTACTCAAGGCTTCAGGAAATCTTTAGGAAAATTGGTTTTTCTCTTTTTATTTGCGCCTCCGTCGGTCGGTCGGTCTGTTCAATTCAAACCTCAGGACTTAAGAAATTTGTAGCGTCGCCTATGAGAAAAACCGATTGCCAGATATAAGAGGTTTTTTTTTATATGATTTATGCTGATTTGAAATTTTTGGTAATAAAAAAGAATTACTTACTATTTAATTTTTTGACACATGTATACCGAATTTCACGTTATAAATAGGATTTATACCTGAATTCACTTAACGATGTAAGCATGCAAACGCAAAATAGAAAATAAAAGGTTTAAGTCTCGTTGACGTTTTCTCAGCAATTGCAGCATATTTCAAGGCTAGCGGCATACAATTGGATAACTAAAACGCGCCTCTTAGAAAATAACCGTTGCTTACTTAGTCTTCTATATTTTCGAGATAATTTAGAAATTTAATAAGAAGTAATTAGTATACAAGAACAACAAATATTCTTAATTTTATATGTAAAAGGAGAAAATTTGTATCTCTTGAATATCATGTTAATCTATGCTGATATTTCAAAGCAATGCTTGCTTGTATGTTTGAAAGCGCTAATCTCTGGAAGTATCGATGCGAATTTAAAAAATGTTTTTTGCGCGTTTAACCCTTTTACTTAAAGAGGTCGGAGACTTATTTTTTTATATCTTAATTTTAGCATGCAGTCAACTAAATATACTGCGCCATTACAGTTTCAATTCTCAATTATTATTTATTTAATTATATACAAAATTTCCAAATGGTATGTGGTTAACAAGAGGCACTTGTACGCGTCATATGAAATAGGGTACATATGACGCAACATTCTGGTATCAGGTCAGAAAAGTGGATCGTAACGAATAGGTCTATATAGTCTTACCTTAATAACTACAAAACTATCAGTCTTAAAAACATAAATCTAGTGTCGTTATTTAGCTCATATAGCTCAGTGTTATGGCCTTGAGTTAGCATCGTGGTCGAACAGGGCGGTGGGGGAAGGGCGCTGCGTACAATGACTGAGACCGGCATTCTCACTCATATCTATTTAGTATAACTCACGACTGACACGTGATAGCACGGCGATTCTTTCGTGAATTTCTGGAGTTTGTTCAGAACAACCGAAAATAATAAAAAATAGTGTAATATTAACAATAATTCTAGCTAAAAGTAACCAGGAATATAATGTATAAATAATTATAAAGATTCAATATGTCGGCCTCGGTCCATTGTAGAGCCGGCTAGAAATATAGATATAGGCTACCGTTGAAAAGAGGGTGTTAAGGGCTACGCGCATAGGTACTATGGTACAATGTCCGGTACCGAGCGAGTGGAACGATTTCAAGAGCGAGACAAATTTGCCACCGGACGTTCAGTAGACGACGCCGCCTTCGCGAGCAACTCCACCGCTGCTGTGCCTGTCGCCGTTTAGTGTCCGCTTTGTACTAAAATTTTTAGAACGAATTCATCCTTTTTTTCGTTCCCATCTTTAACACTAAAATCGTCTCGCTGACGGAGACGTTTCAAGTTAGACCATCGGCCGTGTGCGCCGACGCAGCCAGTTTATCAAGCGACTGCATCGGAGCATTGCAACAGCAAATCGGCTGTCGATAATTGTCATAGTATCTTGTAGCCGTACTGCATTCGTCCCAAAGCTATATTTAGGTTTTAAACTGCATATGCGGGGCTGTAATAGCCGTGAACCGCATCGCTGAGTATTGAAGCTGTGGTTACGGTTAATAAGTGTTGTTTTTTTTTTTTTTTGCGCCGCCCCTTCATCAACATTATAAGGTTAAACAAACGTTTTGTCAGTCTATTTTCTTGTTATTATGTTGGTGATTGTGTTTAATTAAAAACCTCGTGTAATGACTAGCTATGAGTTGCAGAAGCGCTGTGGTATGGCGTTAGTTAACCGCTCGCCTAGAAAAAAAAATAATTTGTTTATGGAGAGTGTTGCACAAATTAGATATTGTGTTGTAAATGAAATTTAAAATATTAAAAATACTAGTTGGCCCGGCACTTTCTTGTTCTGCACTTTCTTGTACGGGCAACTATACGGGCAAGTCACCTACTTGCCCGTATAGTTGATGCCCGCAATTGCGCCAGCTCATGGAAGTAAATTAATTTTTTCTTCTTTTGCATGGCTCGTTATAATTTTCGTTCCCGGTTTCGTTTTCAATTCCGATTCCAGTCATAGTTTTGATTTTGATCCCATCCCTACGTTTGTTTTCGACCCCGGTGCGATTCTCAATTTCAGTCTCAGTTCCACTTTCGATTCTGATTCTGGTCCGTTTTTCAATTTCGCACCCAATTCAGTTTTCAATTCCGATTCCGCTATCGCTCCCAGTTTTGATTTGGACGAAGCCGGAGGCAAATACGAATATCAAAATAAAGTGTAAACTGCATTAAAAGACAAAGAAATATCAAAATCATATAAGAAATATAAATTCAAATAAATGTTAGCAGTCTTCTAATTCACTCAGAAATAGTGCAAATAACTACTACTGAAAGATTTTTTAGAATCGATTCATTAGTTCGATTTAGTGGTAGAAATATACGTTTAAAACCGGGAACAAGAGCTATTATTTTTTTTTAATGAAACTTCCACGACGTGCGTAAAACATATCACCAAAGTTTCACCGTAATGGTCTGACGTATCAATGGATTTATCACGTATAGACAATGACGATACATTGATTTTCATTTATACAGATAGCTGTCCCCTACGACTCCTTCCTTGTGAACATAGCGTGGTTTCCTACACATCTTTAGTATCGACTGATGACGCTGCGTTCATTGTAAGTGCGTTCTCGCTCCTCGTCCTTAATTTCGTCTCGATCTAATCCCGATACTGCTTATGTTCCCTATCTCGATTCCGGTCCCACTTCTGTTTCAATTATAATAAATTATCGCATTTTTAAGGGTCTTCAACGTGCGGAAACCCTCAAAAAATATCGTGATAAAAAGTACCCTAAATGGAGCCCAGTATAAGCTCCTCTATCTTCCGGTGTAAGTCACTTTTCCAAAGATAAACCGGACAAATAGAGGACAAATATACAGAGGGTTATTTTTATTATATAAACCTTATCCTGACAACAAAGGACACAAAATGAAAAAGAATTATCCGATTTGGTGCAATCGTTCGGAAGTTTTGCGCGCACATACATATTGGAGATTATTTTTTTTTTATATAATGTGAATTTTGAGAACTTTTATTTTGAGTAATAGAATGGTTTTATTCAAACGTAAACGTTTTTGAATTGTTAGAGCTAGCGAGCTTTGAGCTTCGAGTTTCAAACATTGTGGACAAAAATATTGCCCAAAAAGTTACAAGCTTGAAAAATGTTATATTTTCAAATTCTTCGATTTCTATAGAAATGTCGCTAACGCGATTCAAATCGGTTGAACCATTCAAAAGTTTTGAGCATTTATCAACCCACACAAACGCAAACAAGGGTACGCACGCATACGCGTACACTTAGATGCAAGCATGCCGACATCATAATAAAGACTGCCAAAATAAAATTCTAGGACTTCATAACGTCGACATCGGATGATCCTCGGTTTTTATTTTTTTTTTTTGAAAATTTCCATTTTTAGGAGGATTTTAAAACTTAAAATATATTGGTTCAGCGAGATGGATGTGTGCTTACCATTCAACATCATTCTAATCTCAAATTTATTTTAGACTCTCAGTTACAGTCAGTACGTCTTGTGTTTTAAACAAAATTTACATCTTTTATATACACGTTACCTCTATATACTCGTACTAATAATAAATCTACTGAGGTTTTATTGGTTGTTCCGTTATAACTATTGACCTATACATCCAATCAGAATGAAATTTTGTATACATGTAAAGAATACATCGATTTTGTCGATAGGCTAATATATATATATAATCCTTTGTTTGTTTGTCTGTTCGCATACATCTTTGAAATTACTGAACGGATTTTAATACGATTTTCGCGGATGAACATAGCTTGGCTTGGAATAGAAGGATATAGTCTTTAAATCAGGAACAGCATCAGAACCAGAATTGAAACGTAAACGAGATCGGAGTTGACAGCAAGATCTTTCCACACGAAAGTAGAATGAAGACATTCTATGTTCACTCATGCGCAGCTGTAAGCGAAAAGCTAGTATATATATATGGTTTGAAGCTGAGGTAGTTGAACTGGTAAATACCATTGTCTAAACAACCTGTTGTTTGTTTGTAAATGACTGTATACGAGATGGAGATATTGAAAGAAAAGTAGGTACGAGACGATAAGCGAATGGAGCAGTTGGAACAATAGCCTGTTGTTATGAACAGCATCAAGAAACATCATCTATCCATAATGAAGTTCTGGTCCCTAAGCTTATGTCAATAGTGGATGCTGGCAGAAGAAATATGTAAGCAGAAGCAATGCAGTGAACGCGCCATCTGTGGATAGTATGTGTGTATTGTTTTTGAAAGATAGACGTGAGAAAGCGGTTTGGTTTGAAAGATATGCTGCCGAGAGTAGAAAGAGGTATGTTGCGCTGGTTTGGCCATCTGCGAAGGTGAAATAAAAGCAAACTTATATAATAAATCAGTATAACGAACACATACGATAGAAGAGTCGACAAGGTGCCCTGGAAAAATTTTCGTATATCAACTAAGTGACATTTTAAAGATGGAGCAAATTTAAGCACTCGAAATCGACGAGTATTCATGAAACATTTGACGAATATCAGTGACGTAGTAAGGGAATTGTGGACTATGTGAACAACTGCCTTACCCTATTGTTTTGAACGTGATTTTATAAATAAGAAAAACAGTACAATAATTAAATAGTCTTGTGAGTATAGTTTAACATTTGTTTTTAAACGCTTATAATGAAAATGGTTTTATAATAATGACCGTATATATTTAATAAATTAGTTAACTGGCACGATTATATTTCGATGGCACATTTTTTTATTAATTTTTCCTATCGTTATGTATTAGCATTAATTAATAGTTCCATTAAGAAGGCTTTCTTGAAGAAATCGCTTAGACCACCAGCGCGATTATAAACAGACATACAGAAAAACGTACCGTCTATCTGATCATAAGAACGAATGCGAGAAAAAAAATGCATGGCGCGTTGCATAGTACAGCGAAAAAGTGCATTGCTGCTGTCTCGCTCGAACGCGCTATCTCGTAACCTAGATACGTGGCCTGTCTTGATACTTGTGTCCCCTACACGAAGATTGTTAAATCGTTATATCGAGTCAACAGACTATATTTTTCAATGTTATTCTCAATTGTATTTTAATACTTAATATTACACAGAAAAATAAAACGTTTTATTTGCAACATTCGAAATCAAAAATGGGCTATATTTTATTATTTTCGATTTAGTTGCATAATATTTATTCAGATGGGTAAATGCTAATTTTCAAAATATTGCCTGATATTAAGAGAATTACAATAACAGCCAGTATCTCTGTTTACATTTCGTGATTTTTGCATTTCAAAGAACCGTGAAAAGAATCAGCGGCATCCCATAAAGTATTCGATTCCCGGTTCCAATACTAGTCCTGGTTTGCTGTTTCACCTCACTCATATGCCGATCATCGAAACGTTTATTTTTGTTGGCTTTAAAAGTTAAGGAAAACTACGTAGAGAAACTTATATATCGAAAATTCCATTCTCCTTAGAGACAGCACAGCATTATGGCGTAGTACCCAAATTTTAGGACATTATCCTATTTAAATGCCCTAAAAAAATTTAATGTTTTATTCTGCCAGTCAAAATTTAATGCCGAGCATAAACATTACACGTATTTCTTGGCTACGCTCTACTATTGTTTTTTTTTTCAAATTATAATTATCAAGAAACGAGGTCGCACTCCAACAGCGCAAACCTCAAACTAAGAAACGAGCTATAATAAAAAAAAGTTTACACACATGACTCACCCACACAGCTGCATCTAGCGGCCGGCGAACGTTTACTGCAGTCGCTTAAAGGACTTTTTGCCATTTGAAAAATCACTTTGCACAAAACGGACACATTTTTTGTGATAAACAAAAGGTATTATTCGCTGGTGAAAATAACTGCATAATCTCGGGAGGAATAACTCGTTGTGCGGTTACGTATAATAGTGTCGAGTGTTTGTGAAATGCTTTTCGTTTTTGTGAATGAAGGTCTGATGCATTATAAATGCAGGTAAGTATGCAATTTGTTGCATAGCGACTCATCAGTAAGTCTCTTCGTTTAAATACATTAATCAGATTTGTTTCGACAACGAATACTGATAAGTGTGGAAAATGTTAAACGTATCGGTGTCGATTCCTAAAAATTTAGCAATGTTGCGCATCAAAATTAATTAATGAAAACCAGAGTTTTATATTATATCAATTATTTCAGGCCTTTAATCCAATTATAACGTCACTGAATTTTTTAAAATATTCTCTTCTTTAAATGAATACTATACTTAACATAATAAAGGACTTACTAATTTTATAAATTCAATATTTATTTTGATGTGAAATCTTTAAATTACCAATTTTTAAATATATAGTATTATTAATTAATTAATTATCTAATAATTTCTATTATTCTAATTTTCTAAGATTCTAAGTAAAACATTTTTTAAAGGAAAATTCAAAAAAAAATAAGCTTTTATAAACATTGTTGTCAGTGACTTCCATGTGTATTATTTTAATTAAAATATAGATTTTTTCCTGTTTTGAACGCAAACCGAGAAGAAATCAATTATTACTATCAATATTTAACGTACTACATGTGACTACTTTATTAATAATTGTTTTATATAATTTTTTCCTTAATATATTATTTTGCCTATCTCATGTTACAAATAAGTACCCAATTTTTTACTACGTAAAATAATTCAAAGAAAATTAAGTTAATTAATAATAATAAATCATTGAAAGTAATTTATGTTATCGTATTAAAATACTGTGTTAAGAGAAAAATGAAAAGCAACTTTATGTTGAAACTTTATTGCATTACATTGTATATACATATACCTACATGTCACAATTATTTGACTTTCAAAAAAATTGGTTTCGGTTTTAAGCCTTCACAATACTATAATTTTAATAAGTACTTACGTACTTATTACATTATATATTACGTTATATAATATAATAAGTATATTATATAATGTTTACAGTAATTTTAAAATAATCCAAAAAAATTATAGTAATTCGTTTCAGAGCTTATAAAAAAATCAGTTTAAATGTTGAAACCTTCTTCGAGTATAATTATTTACTTTGAAACAAAAGTAATTGGACTGTATAATTGTACACAAGAAACTTTTCAAGAATATATGGTATATAATGAATTTTTCTTTTAGGCGACAACCATACATACGTATTTAGTCAAAATTATGTTCAAGCGACGTCTATAAATATATAGAAAACAATATAAATATAATAAAGTTGGTTAATATTATTGTTTGATTTTTCAACCAAATCTTGTGGGGAATTTCATACAAATCTTTACTTAGGTTTAATTGGAATATTAAAATAATACAAATACTTCATAGTTTTTTGAAACATTAGCGCGTACCGCGTGTTTAGAATTTTTCCATCGTGTTATAAGACCCTCTGTTTTGCAAGGGCATTTGTTCTACGAAACATAAAGGATACATCCACAATCAATTATTTTTACTTTAGAAACGGAATCAAAGATTACTTGCAGTGTTTTCAAATATCATATAGTGCCATTAACATTTTAAAATACAATTTTTATATTTAACACTTTCTAAACATACATACTGAAATATTCTGTCAGGTTCAGATAAGTGAATATAAAAAAGACACTATAACTTTTTATATTAAAAAAAAAACATTATAAAAAAAATAAGTGAAATTAAGATATATCAATTACAAAAAACTTCGTTCATCCGTTTTTAAAAAAAATTGCAATATTTCTTCATATGTTGTAAAACAATTATCTAATTTTTGAAAATCAAAGATTGAGAAGCATATTTTACTTCATGATTTTAATGAAGAGCCCCACAGAATCTCAACTTGTCACTTTACTAACGTCTATAAAAGCACAAAACAATTTTGCTGTATCCTCTGATCATAATATTAGTAACAAACTCATATATTTACTCTTGAGAAAACACTGAAGGAGCTTACAGATGAGTTTATTGATGTAAACTCTTTTGCAGGTTTCTTTGAGTATTTTAACATTATGCATAGAATACAGTCATTATTGTATTCAATAGAATTTTTTTATTCTCAGCATGTCTATAATCATTTTAATGAAATTTAATATTTTCAAACCACTTAGAAACATTTTCTCGTGTGAATACATTTCCAATATAATATATTTAGTACTGATAAAACTATACATAAATATTGAATAGCTCGAAAGACATACTAATGCGTTTTTTCACCAATACAACACTGACTATATGAAGGAAGTGTAATGTGATATATATCCTACTTTCTTATTCACGAGATTAATATCATATATGTAAAAGTGTTTGTCGGTTTCGAGTCCTTATGTCACGCGGCAACTGAACAACGGATGAACCTGATTTTTTGTATAAAGATAGCTTGTAGACAGAAGATTGATATAGGCTGTTTTTAAATCCTGAAAAAATTCTTAGTTCCTGTAATTACAAAGTTATGTATATCATAAGCCGATCTTATTAACATTTGGTTTGGGGATTGGTTTAGTAATTGAAATGACCCCTAAAATGCTTTTTGCCCTATAAAAACGCATAATCCCGGTGGGATTCAAACTCAGCTTAAATTTGGTATCGGCCTCAACCAATTTCAATGGTATTCTACGAATGAGTGTTTGTGTACCGTATTTATCTGTCTGTATTGTTTCGCAGAGACAACTTTGTAATTAATATCTATACATATTGAATCGGTTTACACTTATTATCCATATATTACATTCTCAAGTATCACCTATTGTATATGAGTTTGTCAGCAAAGAGTTTAAACACTCCATTTGAATCACATATTGACAACGTGATATTAATGATGTAAAAGTCGAAGTTTGGTATAGTAATAATTCTTAAGTTGTTGGTACACGACACACTTAGAATAACTCGTTATTATATGCTTAGCTTACTGTATGTAATTAGAATCTATCAAGGTTATCGGCCAGTTTGATAGCTATTGTTAAAGATAAAAGAAGGGATTCTTCCAATAGACGCGTGGGAGGACTTCGACCTAAAGATGAACCTACGAAAAATATATATGTATGTGTGTGTGTGTGTGTGTGTGTGTGTGTGGTGTATGTTACCTAATACCATAAATCCACTCCATTTAAAAATATGTATGTGACAATTTTTCAACATTACGAATCGGCGTTGTAAATACGAATTTATTACTATCAGTGTAAGGTATATTATATTCATACACAGCCTCGACATCGTCCGTTTTTAATGTGAAAATTGCTAATTATATGATTAAGGAAAGAAATAGGCATTTGATTAAACACGCATGCCTAGTGTATTAGGTACTTGCTAAGTTTGTTCGATGACCATGAAACGACAATATTATAAACATTTGCTTACTTCTGTGATTAATCTGCGCTTAAAGCTGTTCAGGTAGAATACGAACACTTATACCAGGTAGGGGCAACCTTTGACACGTTGTGGACCAAACTTATTGTGCAAATACATTCGTGGGCCGCGTTCTAAAAGGAGTGCATTTTAAAGCACTGTCATTAAACTAGTATTCATAATTTTTAGCGATAAATATCAGACATGGAATTTTTCAAAATTTCGGGCCGGTGGTTGCCCACATATGATATATACCAATATTAACGTTTTTATTTAAGTCTTAATAATGACAGTTAAGTATTTGAAGTTGAA
Source organism: Eumeta japonica (assembly GCA_005406025.1). Taxonomy (NCBI): domain Eukaryota; kingdom Metazoa; phylum Arthropoda; class Insecta; order Lepidoptera; family Psychidae; genus Eumeta; species Eumeta japonica. Next base: position 426,055 of record BGZK01000228.1, read on the forward strand.
TTAAAATGCAATAGGTTGGGATTGTACCTAAGCCGCAATATTACAGTATGATCTCCCTCTATTTTAAATTTCATTTTTTTCACTTACATTACATTGACCTTATCCTTAGTGAATCGCTCAAAGCACACTGACACTTTATCTACTTACGTGGTCGTTGAACTCGTTCCGTATCGTATACGAGCTTTGCGTACTGGTTAAAAATGTTTAAGAATTAAACAGTAAGGCTATCCTTTTACATATCATGTATTCAAATTTGAAAATCTTATATCGCCTTTGTTAATATACGACCAGTCACGAGTTTCAAAATTAAATTTCGCTACCAGGAAACGATGAGAAATTGAAGGCGACACCGAGTGAAGGATAATTTTAATGAGAGTGTTTGATATGGACAGACCATGACAAAAAATTGAACATTCTTATATATATCTGACGTCGATTATAATCTGTATAATCAACGTCAATCTGCGTAAGAGTTTTGCATCAACATCGCGACTGCGTCCAGACCGGTCATCCCGAACGTGCATGCGACATTGTTGCCCGTCCCAAAATCGAACCGAATATCGAGATTATGCGAAACGACACCTCGACCGCTAAGCCGCCGGGTCCGCGCATACCCTCGTTATCGTCCGCACCTCGGGCGGGTGTATTTTCGTACGCCCGGCTCCCGACCTAGGGTAACAGCCGGCGACGCGTGGGATCGTGCCGTTTTAAATTACGCCAGCCCGTTACAGCCCGGCCCCCGTCGCCTTACATTATACCACCGATGCTACGGAATTCGGAAACTTTGTTTAGCAAGCGACAGCGTGTCGTTCGATTCTAGTGACCCTTCCCGACTTCCGTTCTTCCCTGTCGAGGAAAAGGATCCCTAAAATTACGACTATTGACGCGGTGTGAAATTAACCGGTACTGATATTATTAATTAATTGATTGTTCAAGCGAATTTGTTTCGCTATATGTTTTTAGCGATTTTCGAAAGAAAATTCAGAAATAAAAGATTTGCCGTGAAAATAAAAATTTTCTAACAGACATGAAAGCTTTGTCGCATCGCATTAACTGTACGAGTAATTAACCTTAACGAATAGATTTCTTTGATATTGACAAGTAAAGATTTGCGATAAAAAAATTCGTGTTAATAGAAACATAATTATATTTTTGGGAACCTTGCAAACGCGTGTGTTAGAGTGTTATATTTTATTTTTTATTAGATTTTAATATACGATAATTTTATCATGGTCAATTGTTGTTTTGTTTCTAAAAGATATAATTCTATAAAGATAAATTAAATCAAAGAATAGAAAGTCCCGAAATTTAGCGGAATGAATAAAAAACTATTTCTGTTTATTTAAAGTATATAAATGAATAGGTAAAAAAACATTATTAATGTCCAATTTAAATTCGTTTTAGAATTTTATAAGCATGAGGGAATTAAATTGTAGTGAAATACGAACATGATAATAATAGTTATTTGAAATGAGACATTTAATTCTGTATTAGTTTTTACAATGGTCCTTGGTTTCTGTTTCCTGCCCATTTTACCTTCGGTCTATGGAACTTATAATTTTAGTAATAAATCCAAAATTTTACAGAAATTGACTCGATCCAAAAAAAAAGAAAAACATATTCAATAGCTGATATTCGCACACTCATAATTTTACGTTTAAAATTTATTCATATAATGATTCAGACTTTATGTTAAGCGACAGTTTCAATAATAATACTATTATAATATTGTTCTGTAATATAACAATTTCATAAATATAATTATAAAAAAGGCAGTCCAACGACGGTATATTCAAAAATAATAATCAATACAAATGTACTTAATATTTTTAAATGCAATATGCATCTAAATGTAGGAAATAATTCCATCTGACCACGCGCTGCAAAGATTTCATATTGTGTTCGTGAGATTTTATTTGTAGCACGGAGAGAGTACTCAATTTTATGTAGGTGTGCGTTTGAATGCATTAGTATGTGTCTGCCTGTATATGTGTGTGTGTGTGTGTGTATCTGTTTATGTATGTGCGTCGAGATGCGTACGCGCAGAACTCTTGTCTTAGGTTAGGGAGGTGATCGACCTCGCGTTTCGCGGAGTCGCCATTTTATTTTTATTGTATACATCGCATACACGTGTACGGGTCGGGAATAAATGAGCTTTTATTGAGTTACTCCGAGAAGTGTGTTATGTATTTGTTTTGTATAAACGGCGACTGTGATTTTGTGATACAGTGATTCTGAGTCCAAGATATTTAGGCTCATGAAAATCGAACATTGTATCATCAAAATCGATAAAAAAAACTTGTTAGTAAATTTTCATTTTTGCCTATGTATTTCCAATTTGAGTGTTATACATTTACTTATCTGAGTGTTTGAAACAATAAGGTATATAAATTGTATTTTATGTTTATTATAAGGTTTATACTATATTTATTAAAAAAGTTGCGTTTTTTTTTAATAGCATGTCTACGTTTTCAAAACTTAGTTCGGTTATGAAAACAATAAAGTCAATCTTAGACTTCACGATTGCTAGATAAAAAAAAACTTAGAAAAACAGAAGGCATTGTTTTTCATCATATAATTTGCTACATGAGTTCAAACGCCAATATTATTACTAGCGAAACAGCAATACAAACTCAAAGTATTTTTATTTCATAGATTATAAAATAATACTTGAAATAAGCCATAATTTTTGCGAACTTACACTTTACCGCTCGTTCAAAAAGCACTTATCTCCCAAGAAACATGAGCATGTTTTTTGCTTACGATTATGTAACCAAAACAAATACAAAATAATTGATGAACAAAACAGCTTGGGTATTTGTTTTCTAAATATTCTGAAAATGTATTATACCTTATTTGCTGAATGATTGTTAAATAATATCCATAAATCTATATAAGGGTAAATCTTGTACATATATCCACAGGAAATTTATTATGAATGCGCACACAGAGCTCTCTAAATGAAATTGTGATTTAGCATAGTCGACGAACGTGTAAATATAGTTTATTTTTATTCCTGAGACTAATTTTATATCGATCACTAATTCTTTAAACAATTCTAATTTGTTTTTTACGCATAATAAATTTTCGTATATTAGAATTAGGATGCCAGAGTGAAGATTACAATTTCCTTATACCTACTTTTAATAACTACAAGAGGTCTGAGCTTATAAATCATGCGAACGGCCCGCATTTAAAAGCACGTGGTTCGTTATTTTGAACTCTTTCCTAAGTAAAGTCGCGAGCTAATGTTAGCATATTATCCACTAAAACCTTTACAGAAATATGAAAATTACGTTTATAAAAAGAATTTTCAAAATCTGTGACATAGTTTTCAAGTACATTGCGAACATACACACATACATTCGTGCATATAAATAGCATACACACTTCTATACACGCACACAGATATACATATTACACATAATTTTATATATGCGGATCAATCAGAGAATTGTCCTTTTCTTCAATTGACTGCAAATGTGCATCGAAAATATGCACCTATAATGAAAGTATGTGCGTTAATTAAGGCCCGAATTGATGGATAAGTTGAAATAATTTCAAAAGAGACTGCCCATTTTTTCACAGAGCTGAAAATTTTCTTTCACATGGCATTGTCTGTCTGTTTGTAATTTATTACTTTACTTATAAATACGTATATTTTTTCAATTCTTATTTATTTATTGATATTCAAAATTTTATTGTTTCATTTTATTCATTTGAAATTCTTTTATATATAAATGGCGCTTATGAAGTTATTTACATCTTGACGAACTATACCTAATTTAGCGATGGGCACTGAAGCTACAAAACGAGCAGTTTTTCTTTTGATAATTATATTTACTTTCATGATAATTATATTTCTACTTGTAGTAAAAAGTTTGCCATTTATTACCTTATCCCACGTTTGTTCTCTTAACAACAGTGAACATATTCTAGAGCTAGAAGAAAACTTAATTCAATTATATCCAATTCGGTGGCACTCCCCTCTGTTACTCTCCCATCAGAGGCCGGCTACGGACCGATGGTGTCTCTGGGATTGCGAGTGTTCGTGGCCGGCGGTGACCATCTCCTCTCTGAAGAATCGCCTGATCATTTGCCGGTTTAATGTGCTACATAAAATCTAATTTAAGAGATGTGCTTGCACCCAACTCGCTTCAGAATATCCACTTTGGTCATTGAAGAACGTCGTTTGTTAATATGTAAGAATAAGTGCCCATTAATATAGAATAAGTTACTATACGATAACCTTATCACCGATGTAGAAGGATGGGACTGAGACGAACTATAGAACTTCAAATCACACGTTTTTTTAGAGTTCCGTACAACCGATAAAAACTGGAACCCTCTCAGGATCACTCTCTTGTCTGCTCGTTTGTGGTCTGTCTGTCTGTAATAGTCTAGTCTCATCGAATGCACTGAACGAAAAATGTTGCGATTTGGTCTATATACAGTTAGGTGCCTCAATCGTGACTTTTAGGGTTAATTTTAGGTGCCAAAAAAAATCTATCAAATACGTCATGTGGCATAATATAATGCTATTTTATTATGAGAAATTCAATTATGTTTTTTAATGTTTTTTGCTCGCTTTTCACATGTAAATCTAAACGAAAATATTGAATCCTTAAATTACAATGAGAAACTAAATTATTTTTAAAACTAAAATTTCTCAATCTTATCAAGGATCATGGAATGATTTATTAACATAATAAATCATTTCGTAAATCCGATCGTGTGAAGAGTGCTGTCATATAACATACTGTTATATGACATGATCGAACTCGACCGGTATTCACATCCCTTGTCAAAGGTGTGCATTTTAAATTTTTTTATTGGTGTTAATACTAATTGAAAACAAGTTCGCTTTTGCCCCATGCACAAAGGCATGCAAGTTAAAATCATAATGCTCTAATGTTGACCTTCCTTATTTAACATTATATATAAAGAAGAGCCTATAACTATTTTAACTTTCTGACACGACACATACATTAATTATTTAATATCCTTCCCTATGTATGTATTTAAGCATAAATAGCCCTGCATTTAGTGTTCTTTATTCCCATTTAAAAGCCACAGACTAATTGGAGCTGATATATTTAAAATGTGAAAGAAATGAAAATCTGACTGCCTAGAAATAAAAAAAAAATACTGTCATATAACAGCATAGTAAAATGCATATCAATGAAGATTTGATATAACTTATTGCTTTAACGGTCACTAACCAATACTGGTTACATAAAGCAGACTATCATTATTTTTAGTCTGTCTTTTCAGTTTCCATATCACCATATACCACTGTTCATTAGAACTGTTAATTCTATGTTTAATCGATTCTCACCAAGAGGAAATTAATTACCTTTTTAATTCGTTTATTACAAACGATTTCGCCCTTAAATCCGTCAACGGGAAAAATGTTAATTTTTCGTGAATAATAAAAAAAAAAACCCCCACTCATTTGCGTACAATATACTGTACAAAAAAAGTGAAGCGACAAAACAATGGTGTGTCAATGCAAATCGGAAAAATCGAATCGCTTGCGCGAATCGAGTGCTGTAATCGATTTAGAACGTGAAGAAAAAATACATCGACAGTAACAGTTCGTCGCCCCTGATCGTGACCTGCCCCTCAATGAATACTGCATGGATTGTCGCATCACAACCAAATAGAATAGGGATTAGGGAATCGATTATGGATATGGCATGTTATGTATTCGCTCTTTCACCTGGCGGACTGAAAGAAACGGTCAAGTGCGAGCTGGATTTCAACTCTCGGGTGCTGTACTTCGATGTCGTGTTTTTTCATGCAGATAAGCAAGTGAAGGCGTATATTTCTATAGTATCAAATTGTAGTTTTATTTTATTTATTTCATGTAAGACTTATGTGCGACAAAATTATAAAAATAGATTACGATTTGATTCCTATCTTATACTTTTCAATTAATGTAACAATGACGTCAGTTTAAAAATAATAAATATATATTTATGTATACAACAATCGAAAAAAATTATAACCGATTAAATGTTAGGGAATAGACAATCAGACTCAAAGACAGAAAATCCTATTTTGTTGGTTTAATTTCACCTTTGTAAGTTACGGAACTGGAAAGTATATATAATTATTTAAACGAGCTCTTAGATAATATATAAACGCAGAATACCTATAATATTATCCGATATTAAAGTAAATAACTGGATTTTATTTTGTTTAAGGTTTGACCTTATAAAAACTATATTATTATTACAGGTATAAAAAAACGTATCAATCTATTTTACATTTTAGCAACCACGCGACATGGAAAACAGAATTAAATCGATTGTCGAATTTCGAAAACTTGTTGAATTTTTCTAGGATCATATATTACTTATAATAATAATTGTAAGTGGTTAGCTTCAGTTATAATATGTAAAGAAATAAGACGACAGCCACGAATATATGTTTGTATATATATGCAGTCGTACAATGCCGAAGAAATAACGGTTTTGTACGACACTGCATCTCTACTGATATCTCGCTATTCATAAATTCACAAATGCATGGGGCAACCGAGATCGGTCTTCAGGCTATTGCATTCGACTGCATCCATTCGGAGTTTTGATTTAAACGACATATTTGTCACACTAACCATGCCGATGTGTATACATGTATTGCGTGCTTGTTGTTTGTCTCGCTGTATGTATTTATTTATTTATAATGTGCTGTTGATGTTGTTGAAAAGGATATAATCTTGAAATGAACGGTTTCATTGATTAACAATAATCTGTAAGCATCGAAACTTCATTTTTGAAATCCTGAAAAATAATAACCATAAAGGGGATCGTCAAGAGACGCGCCTATTCCCTTCTAAAATGCCGGCAACGCGCTAGTGACTCACTAGAGATCGCGATCGTCCGTGGGCGACGATGATCGCCTACTCTCGAGTGGATGCGAGCCGCTTAAAAGTCTATAAACAATAAAAAAATAAGCACAGTTTGTAAAATTATAGGCAGCGCGAGTGGCGAGGCGCGGGGTCGCTGCCCCACGCTTTCTTTGTGTATTATCAGTCGCGGCCATGAAAGTGCGTTGGCTTGGAATTTTTTAAGTGTCCTCACGTGATAAACTAACCGCGCGGTCAAGCGTGTACGCTGCTCGGACGGATCCGGTTCAGGGGGCGTAATTAAAACGATTTGCGATAGGTAATTAACTTCGATATATTTAGCCGAAAGGAAAATGGCTATAGAGAAAATTGATTTGCAATTAATTTCTCGTCAAAAATGTCGTCTCAATAAACTCGTCCAGCATACAGAAACAACTGGGGCCATTGGTTGATATTGAAAACCTTACACTCCTTGACGAGATACAAAAATAAACTAAGTTTAATGAGAGGTAGTCTGGGCTGCCGGCCACAGACCGACCCAGAAACGTTGGACCGTATTGTTTTGAGCAATAAAGCTTTATAATTCGAAAAACACGAAAACATTTTTGCTCACTTTTTCGAGCTGAGAACTAAAGACGTTTTCTCTCTAATTTCTTGGAGGTGTAAAAAAAGTGAACGACTTGTTACACTATCCTCGCATATAAACGCAGCCTTCGTTGCATCTAGGTTTGCCACTTGGTTGGCCTCGTTGGGGGAACGTTGGTGACGGCTATAAAAAAATTATTGCATTTTATTACTTTTCAAAACTTGAACAGCCTTTAATTGTAGCAGTAAAAAAAAATAGATCCCTATTGATACGATTGATATGAGTACTTTCTGTTCAACAAAACACAATTTGACGACATTGTTCATATTATTTTGCAAAGAAAAAGAATTAAAAGATTGACGTTTTATTTTTAAAATTGTCTCTGTTGAAGACTTTGAGTGCTTTTAAAATACTGTTATATTCGCTGAGTCGGACTTATGCTGAGTCACGTTGCGCCTCATCATTTTTATTTTAACAATATGAGAAAGATTTTATTACGTCAACTTTTCTAATTTCGTTCATAACTTGTATCAAGTTCACCAGACTGTCAATTTGAACTTTGTGGACGACAGAAACCGAGACGTCTTCTTATTAGGGATCGCTGTCCCTAAAGTAAAAGAAAATTCATGTGCGAGTCGGACTCACACACAAAGGGTTCCGTATCACCGTGCAATATACAAAACTACGTCTTTATTAAAATAGTTTAATAAAAAAATAGAGTATTCATTCACAATGGTAAGCATAAACGTCATGCCAAGTTTGACGCCCCCATGCGGCGCGGGAACAAATTAATTGAATCCGGTTCACACTTGGCCGGCTTCTATTCGTTGTTTTACTTAAGAATACAAATTTTAATTACAATAGTTATATATTCGTATGTATTGCCATCATCATTACTCGTAAGATATAATAAAAAACGCCAAAAAAAAAAACACATTTCACGCATGTTAAAAATCAATAATATTACTTTAATTTTTAACTTAATTTAATTTATTGTCGTAGTGGCTATAATAATGCACACTTTGCCAAAATTTCAAATCTCTACCTTTTACCATTCAAAAGATACGGTCTTGTGACAGACAGACGGAAAGATAGCGGAGCCTTAGCAATATGGTCCTTGATTACTGTACACAAAAAAAAGTGTCTAGTGCGAGTCAGACAAAGAAGATTCTGTAAAACGTAACAATCGAAAATAAAATAGGTCAAGTCGTTAGTGGTTTATCAATTTAGAACTTAATATCATCAAAAATATTTACAAAACTTTTGAAAGTAAAGGACGTAAAGGGTGTATTTACACCCTCCAAAAAAAAAAATTGACATTGTGAAACTTGCAAGGTCTTTAGCTATCCAACAACGTTGGTTTTTGATTTTACCTCTCAAACAATAATTGAACGCTCCTTACTAACCAGTAGCGATTGCTTATTAACCACTAATTTTTTTAAGGTGACCAGTGGTACATGCATACTGGCCAGTAATTTTTGCATACTCATAAGAACGGATCTCATATTCATATTTTCCGTTGCCCGCTATCGATTTCTGATTACGTGTAACCGTCTGTTGGTTAGTATAAGCCTAATTCATAATTTCGCCATGTACTGTTACACTTAACAAGCCGTATAAGTTAACGGCCGATCGATTTACTTCAAGGTCTTTAGCGGTCTGACCGACTTCCAGTTTATTATTCAACTTTTCCATTTTCGTAATAATATTTTCATTTTAATCTTTGACAATTAATCAAGATTTTCTATTAATTGTAGTTACGCGATCGAGAATATATTTAAATGCAGCTTTACAAGAATAAATATTAATAAAAGAGTTTTGGCAAACAAATAGATCTTGTACAATTGTTTAAATCCATATTACGGCCCAATGAAAAACGTGAGCCAGCACAAAAAAATGACGTCTTTTTTCAAAGAATATTCTTCGTTATGGGTTTACACCCAAAGGTGTCGCTTTTCTGGCTAAATGCTTGTCGGAAACTTCACAAGCCGTTTCTTGATGATTCTGCATCAGATTTCTTCACCATGAAGAATTAACCGATGCTTCCCTTTCTACCGCAGAAGCAAATGTTAAATAAAATTTTCAGTTTGTACATGAGTTAGGTTCAGAATGTCCGGCTTCGAACTCGCTCTTTATATCACTTTGCAAGCCAGCAATTTAACTACTGCACTATTGTGCGTTATGTAGATAGACATCTATTTATATTGAATAATTAAAATCAGACCCTTCGAATCAGAAATCAAAGTTTAGACTAAATACTTATTCTGCGTTCTAAAAGCCGCGAGCAAAGCCACCGGCAGTTAGTAGTAATATATTTTTGCAAACTGTAGCCAAAATACTGTAATATCTATTCTTGTGCTGTTCCAACAATATCGATTCAAACATTACGTAAACAGTTCGTTTCAATATTGTATTTATTATATTTGCATATTTACATGTTTTTTCATTTATACATCGACAATCGCACACGCACGTCTGTTGCTGTGCGCGCGTTTGTGACCATGTGTGCGTTCAACAACAGTGCGAACGTGAGTCCGTGCATTATCGTCAAAGAAATGAGGTTATCTCGATGCGTTGTCATCGCTGTTGACCGTCCCTGCACTGTACTGCGTATGCGCAGAGCAATTGATCACGCTCTTTTATGTCGTGTTTTCGTTTTTACATTCGCTCAATACAATGAACCATGTATTTTATTTACATTGTAATACGAGACCTTGCATTAGAATCAATTGAAAATAAAAATACTTGGGAAAATATGATTATGTCGTTATATAGCTATCTACTTAACGTCATAATCACATTTTTCCAAGTACTTTTATTAATTAAAGTACTAAAAATTATATAAATGTACTCAGACTAAAGTGTATTTACGGGGAAAATCACGTATAATTAATTCTTGTTATTATTTTTTCAAAACGTATAATAGGCGTTTAAATTAACAAATAATTCAATGTAAGGATTGTATCAATCTTTATTTTTTTTTTTTACAAAATAAAGATTGATATAATTTAATACATTGTAAATATATGCAATTGAATAAATATGTATATTGTTCAATAATATTATTTTTAATACTTAAAATACTAATAAGAGCCAAAATGAAGTAAATGTCGATAAACTATATTTTAATTTAGTACATACACTTATTCACAGATTTAAATGCAAAACACATGTAAGTAAATTATTTTAATGTTCGATTAAATTCTAAATTATAAGCACACATCATATGGATCGTTGCCCAGTTCAGAAAGTATTAATATAAATTAATACATTTGTACCGTTTTATAAATAATTTATATCACATTTGTACATATATATGTCACATAAATTTATGTGTTGTGTGCTTATAACATATAATAATTATTTACAAAAAAAAAACATAAATTACGAAACTCAAAACATAAAGGATTTTGGAATATATACACTTGAATCAATCTTCAAAATAACAACATGCTTTTACTCACACTAACCATATTTTGATCACGTTCATGACATTATATAAAATAATGAAATGCATAACAAATATTATGTTGCATCTGTTCCTCGACTGGCCTGAGCGACAATGCACGCATTCCGCGTCAATAAAGTTGACGTTGGCGCAGGTCAGTGTCTGCGCTCGCGCACACCTCTACAACATATATCGAAGCGGTTTCAACTTCCTCGCGGGTACGTAAGAGGCCAGAGTTCGATGCCCGCGCCCGTGTAGAAAGTGTTTTCGTACAATATCGCTCCGCGCCTTCGTTATTTCAGTGGTGAATATCTGCGGCAAGTGCGTTTTCGATGTTACGTTTGCAGCGAATAAAGAAACCGTTTAACAAATTCTATATGCTGTACGTTTATTTAAAGGCTCATCAAGCGAATGCAACAGTGTTTATAGTAGAACATGGCACCGAGATTTCAATTCGCCAAATGGACCCTTAAAAATCGTAAACGGATTTCGATGATCACACATCATCATGATGATGACACAACCTGATCATTCAGGTTGTATCGAAATCTAATGAGCCCACTGCTCTGGCATGCCTCCCCACAATCTTTCTATTACAGTTTGAGGGACTCGCACGGTCCTCCGTTTTGGCCCGGCGAGGGTCGGGGCCGCTGACGATCGGCGTCACTGATGCGCTCACACCGGGACTGGCGGCTTAAACTACTCTTAGTAGAACGGAACGCTTGTCTTAATACGAATCGAGTTAAAACTATATGGATGTTACGCCCTTGGTCACGCTAGAACTTAGTTGTATCTCGATAGACGCCGACGCCCTCTGCCCACTGAATACGACCACCGTTCATTTGTAGGAAAAAAATTCTGAAAGGAAGAAAGATATAAATGAACACCAAACTCGAACACTAGATAGACTACAAAAAACACTATAAGGTAAAAGTGCAATTTAAACTTTCCCCCCACCCTGTTGGGATTGAATATTGTATCGCATATATCAAGATTATAAAATTGAGATTAATAGTTAAAAGATTATTTTGTACGTCACAAAATTTAGATCTCGAGTATAATTATTCTCAATCCATTTTCTTTTGTTGCTAATAACGGCCACAATATCTATGGCCAAAAGAAATAAAAAAACATCGTTTAAGATTGCCACAATAAGACTTTTTGTTTTTTTTTACTTAATATTTTAATATTTTTTATGTTTTAGAACGCATTACAAGGTGACGAAATTGACGATTTTTAATTGTCCAGTTTTATGGATTTGTATAAATATTCATATTAAAATCATACGCCATGAGAAAAATTTAGTTTTTATTTGTATTTTGTGACTTTATAAGGTAGTTTCATTCTGGTGATGCTGATATTACAAATGTGATTAACTTATCCTCTTTTTATTTATCTTGGTATAAAAAAACAACTGTTTCTAAACTATCTCAAGCAATAATTTTTTGAAAATTTGTTACCCTCTATTCGGTATAGCTGAACCACAATGAAGATATTCGACTTTTCTAGGTTGGATGCTACGATTAAGGTATACCTAGGTTTTAAAAGTCCTTAATCTTTGATAAATCATAAGATAACTTACTACCTAATTATAACTTATAAGATACGTATGTTGTAATTTTAGAGGATTATTTTTCTTTTCTTTCTTTGTTACTTTCTCCTCCTACTCACTCTCTTTCGCTCTTGCCTGCTTGACATTCTTTTTCTTAATTCCAACTTATCTTTCTGAAGTCATTAATCTTCTTCACCCTCTCTACTGGACTTTTATTTCTGTCTTCATCCATTACCTTTCTTATATCCACTTTTCTTTCTCATCGAACATGACCCATCAGATACTCCCGCTTTCATTCTTTTTGGCATATCCCATGCATTTTTTTCTCCCTCCTCCTAATACCTATTTTTCATTCGTATTTCAACATCTCAATCTTACAATCAATTTTGGGGCACCCTTCTTTCCTTTTTCTTTAGGTATCAAAGCATCCCTTCGATCTTCAACTGTTTTTCCTTTTTATCGTATCTTGTTTCCTCTATCTCGTTGTACATCCATTTACTCTGTTTCTGTTTCTCTCTACTTTCTATTAGTTTGTCCATCTTTGTTTTTCTTCTCCTATTTTTTACCTTCACCCGTTATATCCACTACCTCTATAAAATCACTCTCTACAATTGATTTTTTTCATTTTCCCTCACTTTTTTTTTCTATAGGATATTACAAAAAAAATCTTAACGTCTACACAAATTCAGGATTATTATCTGTTAAAAGCCAAATTTAACAATTTTATTAAAAAATAAAAGAAATAGGGATTTATGATACATGTGATTAAATTTATTTACGTATTTCATACATTAATGTCTGTATATCATACAACAAACATATACCGAGCAAACGTAAATAAATAAGGAAATGGAATTACATGCGCCGGCGCATACATTCTCCCCGTGGGCGGGGATCACGATAAATCCGTTATCTAAACAACTATCTCAAAACTGGGACTGTTTTATATCCAACTTAAATGCGAGCATACCTTCCTTTTGTCTGAAATATGTCTTTCGAATGCTACCCCGCTTCTAAACAAATATTATACATAATTTAAGTTAATTTTTTTTTAATACAAATTTCCAAAAAAAAAGAATAGAAATAATTATTCAATTCACAATCAAAAATCTACATGCAAAAATCTATATTATTTATGCGACAAGAAACGTACTGACTAAACTTGAAATTATACACAAGGTTTAACTTTGTAACGTAGGCTAGCATTAGAAGAAGCTTTTCGGATTGAATCTCATAAAAAAGTAACAATAAGGGTAAAATAGTGTATGAAAATTCCATTAGTTTTGGAATTAAAATCATTGAAATTGGTATATGCGATCATCCTTTCAAATAAAAGAAGCATTTCATAGTTCATGAAAATTCTAGCCTGCGAGGGACAAAATAGAAGTTTACAATTTGTACACAAATACCGATTACGTATAAGTTAGGGTCATTAAAATCGCTGTTTGAAGTCATTTTGTAAGTACAAAAAAATACAATTTTCAGTATTTTTGAGAGTTTGATCTCAAAGGCCAGAAAAGAGGTGCAAAATTACGTATGTGGTTCCATTTGTTTTTAATTCAGCATACTTATGTACCTTACGTTATTTTAAAAAGTATAATGTTAGTTTTTTAAACAGGACCATTAAATTGGTTGTAAATAAATACCTCATTATTATAAATGTAGGAACGCGATTTTAATCGTTTTTGAAAATTCAGTTTATAAACATGTTAAATAAAAATAAAGGTCAAAATTTGTATTAAGGTTCAGTTAATTTCGAAACTAAATTATTTTTATATTTTAAGGTCTGTACATATACCTATTATTATGTTTAATATAACGGATTGAGAGCTAGACCGCGGTCGGAACGTGCCTAGATCAAAATCAAGAACGGAATAAGAATCAAAACCGAAAGAGTAAGCGATATTGGAATTCAGAGCAGATCTGGGATGGGAATCTAGTTTGGAACCAAAATGGAAATTTAAGACGAGGTCGGAATCGAGACCCATAAAGGAAGTGGAAACAAACTGAGAATAGTACAGAGTTCGAGATCATGACCAACAGAAAGATCTGACGATATAGAAGATTCCTTTTATGCTGAATAAGGGAAGCCTTGAGCAAGAACTAGTTTTAACAAAAATATGTGAAATATCGTTTTGGTTATGAAAGTATAAATGCGAACTATTTTCCTATCCGTATCAGAAATTAATCACATTTTGAATATCATTTGTTATTCTTATAAATTAATCTCTATGGTTATATTTTATTTTTTTTTAACCTTTCTCGCAAACTTGTGAAGGTTGCAATAATTACATTCTAAAAAGCTCACAATTCTGAATAAAAACGTTTGAACTGAATAATTAGGAAAGTTTTAGTTTAAATAACAGAAAACTAATAGATTCATACCACGAATATAGTTTTTATGATATCGAAAAAACACTCAACCCTGCATTTAGGGTTGGTTTGAACTATAAACTTCGAAGAATATCAAAACCGAAAATTTAATGAAAATAAATTTATTCAAGTTAAACAACATAAAAACTCTTTCATTACAAAACAAAAAGTAGCCAATACACGTTCATATGATTTAAACCGGCATTATACGTGCTGAAAGGCAATTTTCATCTGTTAAGTGGGACATAATTCACATAATCATGACATTGTTACATATCATTTATATAAAAGGCTCACTAAAATAAATAAAAAAATGAATAAACATTAATAGTGTACGAAATCCAAAAAAATAAATAACCTGAAACCATCTACAATTGACTCCGTGTTGAATAGTTACAGTCCTATAATGATACGTATTATTGTGTATGATACCCGGATGAAAGAAAATCACTTCAATTGTATGTGTATAGACATAGACTAAAAATCTCAATAGCAAACGATATATATTATTATATTAAAATCTAGATGCTTGCATCCCTTTTTAAGACACCATACGGTCACTGCATGTGGCTTTTGTGTCATCTTTTAGATAGCTACTTGCACCGTCAATCATTAATTAACGGATTAACAAACAATTATTGTTTTTTTTCGCTATCGCAATATATATACTAGCTTTTCGCTTGCAGCTTCGCATGCGTGAACATAGAATGCCTTCATTCACCTTTCGTGTGAAAAGATCTCGCTGTCAACTCCGAGCTCGTTCCCTTTTCAATTAAGGTTCTGATGCTGTTTTTGGTTCGAAGCCTATATTATATTCCAAGCCAAGCTTTATTCATCCGCGAAAATCGTATTAAAATCCGTTCAGTAATTTCAAAGATATATGCGAACAGACAAACAAACACAGGATTTATATATATTAGCCTATCGACAAAGTCGATATATCCTTTACATGTATACAAAATTTCATTTTGATCGGATGTATAGATCAATAGTTATAACAGAACAACCAAAAAAACCTCTGTAGATTTATATATAGATATTATATATAATAAAATACTTTTTGCTTGGCAACGCTTCGTCTCAACTTTATAATGCTTACGTTGTTTATGAAAACTGATACACTTTTAATTATAAAGACCGAGATGGGAATAAGAAAAACAGCCTCACTAATTTATATTTTATCTCACGGCCTCGCTCAAGCCTTGTATGAGATAAATGTCGTTAACTGTTTATCGATATCTGTTTACAAATAACTCCCACTTATTTATTCAAACGGACGAGACAAAACATGCGATGTACGGTGAAATTCCATTTAGTATTAGGTATAAGCACCTACTGAAAGATACGCTTTTGAGATTTAAGGAAAATAAAAATGTAATATCACACTCCACCCATAAACAATGTAATACAAAACCTCTTGAAATAAGACAATTTAATGGTTGATAACAATCTAGGTTATTAATATAACTCTCTCTAATTCCTATTAGCTGTGATATTCCTTTTCCTATATGCTACTCGATTTTTTTCTCATTATACTTTCCTTCGCCAGCGAAGTCATAACCATAACCATAACCATAGAACACCCGCATAACCATAGAACAACTCCGTTGATTTTTCGTCTTTTGATCTGATTTCGTTCACGGTCTCGTTTCCTATCCAAGTCTTGATCTCTTGATTCTGAACCGAATCACGAATACTGGTTCGATTCTCAAATCAGACATTTGTACATATTATGTATACAATGATTTAAATAACGGTAGCTTTAATTTTTACGACTTTCCATATAATAAATAGTATTTCATCCTCTTAAGAGTTGAATTTCAAAAAATCTGTTTCTCGTTGTTACTCTACGTTATACAATGAAGTCTTATGCGAAATTTGAAATCTTTAGACCTTGATAGAGGTTCGAGTTGAATGCTGTTCTATATGTCAGTCAAACCATCAACTTGTTAATGAATGGATCATTTTTTTTTATGCACTTTGACAGTCGGTAGTTTTTTTCACTTTCCGTCTACGCGGTTTTTTTCCTGGCAAAGAAATACATCCATTAAAATAACCAACTGTAACCGTGTAACACTCGTTTTTTAAACCCAATTATGTCACGCTAAACGGGCGGCGTGCGCGTAATAACACGCTGCCGACCGACAACTTTTTTTTTAGTTTTTTTTTTTTAATAACCAGTTAGCAACCGTTTCCGATGGACAGTGTTAACTTGCTAATTGACGGTTATCTTGCATGTTTTACCCTACTATTTAAGTGTACATTTGTATTGTGTTAATGACAGGATGAATTATTTGATAATAACAATAAATTTAATAAAGAATACCCTGTATTATTGTATCTATGTAGAGGAATACTATCTCTTTCATATGTATTATATTTCGAATTGAATACCGGATCCTATTCCTGACCAAGGGTAAATTGACCAATGAGTTCTTCAGGCGAATTAAACCGCTCAGTCTGTGCCTCGTTGCATGTACAATGTGCCTCCGAGAGCACGTTGTGCCGTCGGTTCAGGACGTCGTCAACGCACTAATGACGACAATCCTCATCAGCTCCCAACCTGCACTGGGCTTAAGGTCCACACCCTCAATTAGAACTAAGAAAAAGGATGCCCTTATCAATGAAAGGCATGCCCTTCTCGATGTTGGTACGA
This sequence comes from Eumeta japonica, assembly GCA_005406025.1. Taxonomy (NCBI): domain Eukaryota; kingdom Metazoa; phylum Arthropoda; class Insecta; order Lepidoptera; family Psychidae; genus Eumeta; species Eumeta japonica. The sequence continues at coordinate 443,523 of BGZK01000228.1, forward strand.
ATAGGTGTGCCTCAGGAGTGGAACGGTCAACAAAATCTAATGCAACTAAAACACAACCTGCTGATGCGAACGCAATGCCTTATTCGAACAATAGTGATTAATTAAAGATTGATATTTCTTTTGATTATAATACACCTCCGTTAATTAAATTAAACTTTTATCTTTCATTCTTACAACTATCGATTATAAATCTTTTTTTTTTTCTTATTTTACCATACTGATTATTTTTTTCACGAACTAAAATAGATTTTTTTTTTGGTTGGATCAGTGTGCGTTATTTTTCATCCGGGGGCGTGACTTTGTGTCATGTGATTCAATATCCCGTGATATCGGAGAAAAAATATCTAAGGAAAACAGTAAACTGATTCCCAGATCCAGCGCACGTTAAGTAGTCATCTAAGTAAAATGCATTAGATGGAATATCTGAGAACACAAATTACTATTTTCGTTAATTATTCATTAGACAATTTGTCGTTTGTCACATGAGACATTAAGTCGCACGACCCGAGAATCACCCCCCTCCCCGCTCTCAAAATGTTGCGATGTTGCTCGCTGACGCATACAAAAAATAAAACACGCGTTCGGAAACGCCTCGACCGCAATACGGGACGGAGTCAAGTCTGCAGAAACGGGTCACCCAAAAACATGGTGACCGAATGCACCCGATTTAAGAGTGCATTTTTTGCGTCCGATTCACAAATGCAATCCGAAATCTCAGTGTCAGTCGGGCGTATCAGAAGACTATGTTAAAATCAAACTTTCTCTTCGCGTTCCATTGAGTTATGTTTTTGATTTCAGAAAATTAACCATCCATAGCGTTTGACATTCATAATTATATAATTTTTAATTAATGGCTTAAATAAGGTAAAGGCGGTTTATAATTTATACACATTTTTATATTTTTTCTCCTATTTAAATAGTGGAAGACGATGTCGTCCGTCAATATATTTACTTAAAACTTGTATAAGTATATAATACACTAACTTTTGTCAACGGTTTCCCTTACATAGCCATAGACTGAATATCTAAACGGATGAATAGAGATTAAATCATAGAAAAAAAACCAGAATAAATAGAACTAACTTTTATCATAACTTAATCGTTATACTCAGAAACACGAAAGAGACTGTGTTTATATTTGAGACTTGGTTTTTACCGCGAGCTCGTTTGTGTGGATATAAACCGGGGGTTTAATTGAAGTGAAACTCGGCGCGTATAAGAATAATTTATGTTGTAGGGAAACAGATAAGATGTTTTAACCACATTTTGACCGCGGCTTCGCCCGCGTGAACATAGATTCTTATATTTTCATATCAATTCATCATAGCTAACAGCAACGTCCAAGGTGGGGACTAAGTTCACCATCGGAACAACAGTCGAAATCGATAGGAGGGACGGGAGCGAAACGACACTGGAATCGGAATCACAATCATAACCACAACTGAAATTAGGATTGACAGAAAGACCAGAAGCGAGATCAAGATGAGACATGGTCGTATAATAGGAGGAAAATTTATTCTATAGCCATGCCTGCGTACGCCAACAATAACAATATTACAAACTTATAAGCTTAAAAATGTAAAAAAAAATTTTTCTATTTCTCTCTCCCAACTTCATATTTCTAATCTAGTGTATGTATGAGTGCCAGCGATATGTTTAAAAACATATAGTACTGAGAGTCAATACGATATGTTAAAGATAAAACGGCGACACGCGTTTAGAATGCTGAAGACAAAATACGATAGGATTTCTAAATCGTTAATTACAATGACAAAATTAAATGGGAAAACAACAGTATTTTATTCGAGAAATCGTGAACAATTTTCGATTCGACGTGCCTTTACAAAATCTACTAAGAAAGTCTAATTTAATAAAAATATATTTTATTTCTGTTTTATTTTATTTTTTAATATTATTTCTCGCTATATGTTCTATCCCTTTTATGAAAGGAAACTTTAAACGTTAAAAGTGATAGCGATAGGAGAAATCCCAATTTCGAAATCCAGTTTTACTCTCGATTCTGAAATATCAAGAAGTATGTACTTGATACAAAATTCCTATGCTGTCGCCCACTGTATTTATGTACCCGAGCGAGAAAAATCTTAATAAAATGATTATCAAACTACGATGTCATACCGAACTACTAATATCTAGGTTTTAGATGGTCATATTACATGGAACCCTAAAAATGCGATGCAAACGCCTTGATAGCGAGTAGTCTCGCTGGCAGTCATTCGTCTTAATAGAGCTTTAATGCCCGCTCCCCGGAACAATTTGGGGGAAACGAACGGGGCATATTTCACTCGGTTTTTTTACGCTTTTAAAAGCTCTCAATTTTTAATGTCCTAATTACACCCTAAGGGGTTGTCCGAGCGTAGCGTCAACTTGAAAAGACCACTTGAGGTCTTTGAATGAAAAAATTAACTTATGATATTTATAATTATTGAAGAATAGTCTTTATGGAAATTGAAACATTTCAAAAAGTATGTTAATAAAGTTCGCCCTAATTAATAAGTACTTAAAACAAAATTAATCTACAAAATTAACTACAAAATTAATCCGTTGTCAATTAATTTTGGTAATGTATTTCTAAAACTATTTAACGATTTCCAGTACTTAAAATTTTATCGTACGTATAAGTTTTGGTTTGACAATTATTGGAAAAGAAATGCTCTTTAAATTGAATTCTTTTCGTTCATGACTTTTATTTTTTTCTTTGATTGCTTTCATTTTTGCAATACTTAGTGACATGCAGAGTAAGAAATAAAGCTATAATGTGAATCATAATTTAATTTAGTATTGGAAAACACTCATTCCCATAGAATAATAATTGTCTTAATAATTAATAAATAATTTTATTTTCAATTTTTAAATTTTAATGAACCGCATTTAAAAATCAACGTCGCACCTTTTATAATCACACCACAATTCCTACAATCGTTTTCAACATTAATTCTTATAAAGCAACATAACACAAATGCTGTCAGGGTCTTCGATATCGCCACACCGCCGTTACCAATAGACGCCCGAATGACAGTGCCGGTCGAGCAAAGCCGACGCGCCCTCGTCCGACACAGCCAGGAGTCATTTTTATTCAGTGTCGCTTACACTTAGAGCGGCTGCGGCGAACGGGATTTTTTCCTTAATTTACAATATTGTAACAAGCACCGACGCCGTAGTCGGACAAGCTGTTCGCGCGTTGTAACGACAATTTTTATTTATTCCCGCTTTCGTCCCTCGCTCACTGTGGAGGGGTGACTTTAATACTCTCGTTCACGGATGGACCGGATATACGTGTCTCTTTTTTGTCTACGTTATACCCCGCTCTGTCGGTACGATTGTACGTTTTTAGCGGCAAACGGCTATGCGAGTGCAAAAGATGTTGAAGCAGTTTCGTACGACGAATTCGCTTTTTAACACAACGTGCGCATGCGAGTAGTATGTATTCAAATACTGCCTTCTTTTTTACTATCTAAAAGTTCAAGCCTACTTTTCTAAATGGAGGACAGACACCGCCAATTTCCAAATGATACAATCTTTGCTCGCTTTAATAACGTTCAACAATCGTTATTGTTGGAAGTCCTTAAAACAATGAATATATATATATATATATTTATGTGTGTGTGTGTGTGTGTGTGTATCTGCATGTGACTAATTATAGTAATGATAATCATAGCAATAATATAAATACACCAAGTCTCGAATAAGACGTTTTTCTTGTCCTATAAATAGATATTGTGGCATGCCTCGGCCATATTTATACACGTCCTGCTTCAGGACACTAACCGAAGCTTAACTATGAAGTGGTAGGGCAGACATTTTATATAAACGCATTTTACACACTACAGCATTCTATGTAAACATAGAGGAGGCCTACGTAAGAACTCCCTTTAAATCGTAGTTTCTACTTTCATGTTCAAACTTTTCAACACCAATTAACAAGTATCAATCAAATGGTTAGTTGTAGTATCGCGCTTATAACAAGGTGAATTTGCTTTTATATTGAGTAGAGAGTTGAATACTTTTCTCAATAAACTATCGCATCAGTATAATATAGTATGCTTAACGTTAAATAAAATATATTTTTCTACTCTTCATGTATTATTTTCTTATGTTATTGTCATCTCCACTCGGTGAGACCAACCCAGATTAATGGACTACACGTAAAACAACTTGACTTCACTCGACACCAGGGTGTGCACGGAGATTCAGACAGGGTACGCAATGCTAAAAAAAATCGTCAATTTTAGCATTGTTTCTGTTGGTGACCCACCGACGCGACGGTAAGTATCTTTATACCTTGCATAACCGAAACGATGCTGAAACTAGTAAGTTTTTTTAGCTTTGCATACCCTGTCTGAATCTCAGTGCACGCCCTCGCTTGACGCCAACAAAACGATTTAAGGCCTTGACAAGACCTAAAGTCTTGAATAGCTCTAGTTGTCACGCAGCTCTTGACGTATTCCTCGAGAGACGTAAATCCTCGTAATGGCAACGCCAAAACGTGATAGGGACTGTCACCCATTCAACTCATGCCTCGTAGCGTGAATAGCTTAATCTCGGCATTGCTAGCGAATAGGTATTGCCATTGAAACACAAGCACCGCTTATCGGTATCGGGAAATTTAAGCTAAAAACGTTAGCTTGTGTTCCGACGTGAAAATAACGTCAGTTTGAAGACGATTGCATTGTAAAACTTTTCGTATCCAAAACTAACATCTGGGCTGTGGATACCAACAATCAAAATGAATTTGATATAGCACCCACTAAGCCATACGTGTTGTTATAAGCATTACATTTTTTTTTAGTTACGGCTGTATTTAAAAAAAAACTCAAATGACGTAGTTTACCTGTCCTACAGTATTTCTTTTATCTTTTAGCATCTACAATTTGAAATTGAAAGTAGGAATTTATTATGTAATGTAATGTAAAACCCCGTAAACAGAATTATTTGACAACAATTTTCACTAAGACAATTTTTTAAACACGCTTTGCTAAACTTTTCGAAAACAAAGACTTATACAATTTTTTATATTGGAATACATATTTAATACGAGTGTTTGCCTGTTGATTGCCGCATGTATAGACCTAACATTTAAACGATAGTACAAAAATTGTATATTTGCAATATTCCCTATCCCAGTCCACCGTCAATTATGTTTCAAATACGAAAAGGGTTTATTCCCTCTAAGTATATAGAATCGACGATAAAGTTCATTGCGTGACCCAACTTCTGGCTCTACTTTCTAACGCGCGTGAAAGCTGTACAATGTCGAACGAAATTGCTACGCCTGTCTGCGAATATAATGTACTACATATCTATATTATATTTTAATATCCACTCTAAGGAAAAACACACAATAAAATACTTTTTAATACGTTATTCTGATTGAAGTGTTTTTCGTAATTTAATGAAAACTATCGCCACTGCATCGTATACACAAATAAGAGAAATGAATGATTGATTTGTCCAAAAATCAACGCAGTCAAAGAGTTTATTAACAATTTATTCCAGTAGTTATTTTAAATATTATAATACACATTCTTCCAAACGATTTCGGTGGATGAATAAGTACTAAGCTTCTCTTCTTCAAGTCAAAAAGAAGTTTGAATGAATCTTCACCACCAGCAATTCGCCTCGATGAGATATTATCTCCACTCCACCATCGCTCCTACTCCATCACCACATTCACCGAAGAGTCCATTTAAACTACTTGATCCGCACGCCGAAGACCACTTCGAGATCAGTCTCAGGCGTTGACTGCACCTTTCAACACGCACTGGGCTGACGTGTTTCAATATAAAAGAAAATAGATTTTTAGATGCCAGGTGATACATGGCTAGCGTAAGTTCGTTTTGGAGCTATCAAAAATAGTAGTGCAGAAAATTTTAAAGCTGAAAAGACACGCCCAAACATAGCATGATGTGCTAAATCCTACGATCGGATAGTGTCATATATATATGATGATTTACTATTCCCAATCTGACTTTTTATCTTAAGGACGTACCTACGTTATCGATGAAATTGTCACAGCTACGAGTTGTGGTTGTCAATCGTCCATGATTAATGTAAACGCGAGACAGGCAGGCAGACAGACGAACATCTACGTAGACATGCAATTTTAAAACAGAAATAGTTTTGTACCGAAATTTTAATACCACCATACACCGGTGGGCTCGTGACAAACAAACTCAATTCTAATTATAACTTATTCCATGTGATTGCCTCAAATAGCGAAGGGGAAAAATCACAGTTTCAATTTATATTATTTTCCTTATTGTTTTAATAGCAAAAAATATACGGTCAATTTAGTGTGCGGTATACGCGTGGACACTCGTGTTTTTGTATTATTTTTCAATTGCTATTAACTAATAATTATTATTTGCATACGGTGTATCATGCATCCGTGGTACAATGAATACATACCACATTTATGGCAACGAAGCCACAGTTACGAGGTATGTCAATTCACAACTGTTATGCCCTTGAATCGGCTTGTAATTAACCTAAAGAAACTACTAATTGTTTGTCTAGACTCTAGTTAGTTATGATCTAAGATTTATTTTGTAGAATATTCTTTGATTTTCACCATATTTGTATGTTTGTATAAGATTAAAGTTCGTTCGATGGAATTGTATTGAACTAGTCTTATATTTGCACAAATGATAGGGAAACAAATAATATTATTACATTTCAAGACGATAAAATTTTCAATATACTTATATTCTCAGCTTCCAAGAGATAATAAGTACTGTTTAATTTACTGCATAATATTATTAGAGTATTACCAAATTCTAAAAAATAAACACAGCTTCAGCTTACAATATATATATATATATATATATATATATATATTTTACTTATATCGTTACTTTTACACTTATGGTATTATTTTCTTTTAACTACTCCCTGAAATTGTTTATTTCAATTTTATAATATTGCCATTAATATACTTAATCTAAATCCTTTAATTTAAATAAAGTATATATTATACATTCAACAAGTATATAATAAAAGAAAATTTTTTTTTTATTTTTTGTAATACAAATATATTGCATCAAATCCAATATTTTCGTTCGACAGTACCCGATCGCGTGCGAGAAGTCGTTTCTTCGCGATTGCAAAGGGCTCTGCCTCCGCCCTACGTATCGTTATGGCTGTATGGGAATAGGCGAATGCGTATTGGCGGTTTTTTATAGTTCTTATCTGTGCAATAATTTAGATTTAAACTTTCACATTGTCTATGATTCTTGCGGTGGTTTTTGAAGTCGTACTTCTTTCGGCGCTTTGGGAAAATTTAATCTAAGTGCGTTTTGAACACGTGACGCGCTGATGTAACACATAATAGTTATCGGTGCGCAATGACGTAGCATTGAGTGATCTAGGATGTGTTATAAAGATAACAGAGATTGAGCCATTATATATGTATTTTATATGTGTGTTTGTAGATTCAAATTTCTGAAAAATTGCATATACACTTTACACTTTTAATATTACACTCTTTGAATATAGTTTTTCATATTCATAAAATTTAATGTACTTGCTCTACCGTAACTATATTTATTTCTATTGAAAAAATTCTGTATCAAGATTTGAGGTTATGTTTATTTATTAATAATATTAATAATGATTAAAATTATTTTTTTGTGACTCGAAAAACAGCACGCATCAAATGTATTCTTAATATTGCATATATTTTTTTTTAATTTCCCAAAAGCGACAGTTTTCTTATTACATCAAAAAAGTGCAACTCACACGCGCCCACATGTACACATGATTTATTTTTTTATAAAACAAAAGCGCATAAAACAAATACTTTATCGACGACAAATGAAAACTTTTTGAATGTTCTTGGTATTTAAGCCACAAATATAAACCGATTTATACTATTTGAAACATAAAAAACACCTACAAATTTGCTCTATTACATCAGATTTTTTTACAAAAAGGAAAAAGCGATTTTTCAAAATTTAAAGAAAAAATCAATAATTATATTACAAATACATGTATTTAAACATTTACAAAGAAAACATTGAATCTAAACATTGATACAAAACTATTTAGAGGACAGGACTCTTTTACGTTTAGCGACAAAATTACGTCTGAGTGTAGTTTTTTGTGTGTATCTTCAGTAATATCACGTGCCAGGGAACAGTAATAATCAGCTATCATATTCACATTCCATCGACCTTGGTGCTTTTCTCCATAGTTTATATGCCCTGGTGAAACCTTTCTCTCTGTTCTTCATTATAATCACCCAGATTATCAGGAAAAAAAATCCACATGTAAATCTAAAAAGTGGAGTTTTATACTCATATTACACCCCATATTTTTTATAATTATCTAATGAGTTTGCAACCTTATTTTTATAGTCAGAGTGTTTGTCATTTCTTAAAAAATTGTTGGCAACATCTTTGAACGCTAGCTAAGCATCTAATTCAGTATTATTCATTGTTGCATCTAATTTTTCATCAGCCATTAAAGATCCGATTTGTGGTCCATCGAACACTCCTTAATTTTTGTATCAGATAATCTTGGAATTTTTTTACACGAATATCGAAAACTAGCATTGCTTTTATCCAATGCTAGTTTTTGAAGCCTAATTTGAAGCCAAAATAAGCATTGTACGAGTTTTCAACAAACTCAGTATATTTCTGTTTTTGCTTCAAATTCATGAAGTTTCCACAAATATAATAAAATGTATCCGCATTATTATGACACTTTCTTGAAGACATTTTGTTTTTTAGAAGTTTTTCAACCACAAATCATCGATAAAATTTTTTGAATACCAAAAGTAAAAAGTAAACAGTTTTTTTTAAAATAAACACACTAATTTCAGTAAAAAGTTTGTAAACAAAGTAACTGTAAAGGCTTATTTTCATGTAACCCGTTTCGAATGGGTGTGTCCTTGTTGCAACTAATATATTTTCTCACGAGAGGTCGCACGATTCGAGAAAAGAGCGCCAAAATCTAAAATTTAATTTATTTTTGTCAAAAAATATAAAATGGCTAATGTATTAACTTTACTAAAAACCTGATGTGATACGATAGAATGAGGTCTGATTTCGTGATCAGCACCACCAAATCGATGGAAAAAATTAATCAGACCTTGAACAAGGAAAATGATGTCGGCCGGTGAAGGTAGCAGTAGCATCACCACCTTCACCGAAGAAGTTGGTACAACCATTGCAAAGACATGATCTCAGGTTTTATGCTTTGTCTTCTATATAACCAAAGAAAACAGATAGGGTTATATTAATATAAATCTCTATCCTTTATTAGATTCGATAATCTAATTATTTTAATTAACGAATTTTAACATCTTTTGAACGTGTTACGTCATTGCGTTTAATTGTCATAAACTAAATAAGTCATTTAATAAACTGTTAAAAACAATAACGAACGCTTCGTTATACCATTTATTCATGGGATATACGGAAAAATTAATAATATTGCTTCGTTTAAAATACTTTATCTAATACTTGAACTGAAAGGTTGCTCTTGAAACTATTGTGTTAAGTCAATGTTGCTTTGTATCATACCTATTTATAAGTTAAACATTATCTGTTTGTGTGTGTTTCTTTGAAGTGAAGATTATTGATCCCAATCAACTTTTGATAGTGTAGACAGTGTTTTTGTTTTCCCTAGTTAAACCGGACACTATATTCATATGAATATGAAATTTCGTATGTTAGTGTTTCTTTAACAACAAAAAAAAGTTACTTGTCAATCAATTTGTTATTTGTCACATAGGTTGAGTTACAGCTTTGGCTAAAATATAAGTGATGTATAAAAGCAAAATGAGTTTTTTTGGTTTTTTTTTTTTTCATAAGAAACCCCGCACGTAATCAACATAGGTCTATAAAGCTATCGGAATTGGGATTTAATTCGAGGTTGTGATCAAAATGTAAAACTAAAGTAGGCATGAGAACGAAATTGGGTTTTTTAGTATCCAGACAGAGATTAGAACTAAATGTGTAACGAAGTCCGCAACTGGACTCCGCAAGTGTCCGCAACTGTCACTAAAAGTGACACCGGAACTGGAAATAAAGCGGCAGTCGGAATTAAGATTATAATGAGATTGACTCTGAACAAGAAAAATTATTATCGTAAGAGCTAAACTTAGAGACCGAAAACCCCAAACAATCGGCCATATGTATAGTTATTTAATTGTTGATGCGACGGGGACGTAAAAACATGCGAGCAAAAGAGAAAGAAATGTGTAAATACAAACGATTGTGTTACAACAAATAAATTCATGAAAATAACTGTTTTCTTTCTAACAACTCTTTCAAGGTTAAACAGGTATTGTTGTATGAAACAACAATTACCAAACAAAATTGAACACTTGTGTATTCGAAATAGTGGCTTAAATGCTTACCGGTTCGACTAATTTGAGACAGGCAATTTTCACTTCGTTTTAAGCATTTACGCTGATCGGTTTTACATGTAAAGTTGGCTAATTAAAAAAAATACAATATGAAAACATCACGCATTAGGTAAACAATAGGTTAACTTTGTATAAATATAGCGAATGTGTAATACCAAAACAATCTAATGGCTGACAAAACAAATTTTATTGACGTATTTAGCAACTGTATTCTATAGTCCTTTAATATGGCTCCTGAATAATAGGGTTATATGCGAAACGTGGCTATGTGTTAGATCAACTTTGAGACATACAAATTCGAATTGCGACAGTACTTCTAAAATTATCCTTAATCACGTTGTCGAAGAAAAATTAAACATTAGTTTTTTATTTCTTACAGCTTACATTGTCAACTTTGCATCGATTACAGACTTCTTGTCTAAATCTAATCCTCTGTTGCGTAAAAAGTAAAACAGCAAAATACCAAAATATACCAATATCGTTTACATATATATTAAACGGTATCGGTCCGCGGCATAGCCCTTGTGAGACGCCGGATGTCTCATTATATACATTAATAATCTTATCTTTTTCTAAGTAACTACCACATATGTAGGACCAAGAGCAATTAAGATAACTGCCTCTCACATCGTTTATTCTAACTTTTGTATCAGAATATCATGAGCGATCATATCACACGCTTTGTCAAAATCTATATAGATAATGTAGCAAGCATCATTACCGAAGATGTTGCTGTGGACGGTAGGCTACCATTGTAAGGCCAGAACCATACAAAATGAAACGCTGCTCACGTGACGCCGTATAAGTACGTTCAGTAGAACATCCAAACTTTCCACTCCAGCGCAGTGGTGCGTATGAAATTATAGAAGTAGGAAGGTCCTAGAAGCCTATGAAATTTTCTTCTTACAGGAAACATACATATTTACTTCTCTTTCACCATATACCATTCTTTTTACAGTTACAAAAGTATGGAAATCATTCTCAATCAATCACTTCCGATAAGTTCGTGTTATTTTAAGTCATTGTATTTTTAAAATCAATATATACTTGAAATATTTTATTGCTTTCTCGAGCAGTTTAAATGGAGAGGAATGAATATTGACAAATCTGTAATTGGTCAGTTCCGATTTTATATCATTTTTACGTATGAACCTCATGAAAAATGCCTTTAAATTGAAAGAAAATTATATTTCTGCAAAAACTTGTCAAATGCATGAAAACTAATCACTATTAAACTCTATATTGTGTGGTTCAATACGCACTTGGTTGTTCCATTGCTTTCATATTCAGCCACAGCTACAATTTTCCATACTAACGAAACTTTGACTAATATAATTCGTTACAAAAGAGCGTTTTGACGCTCTTTTGTAACGAAGTAAGTTGTAGTACTTACATGAAATTATAAATTCATTTTGACATGTAACCGTTTTTGTTAGGGTTCAATAGTCACAAGGAACCCTTGTAGTTTCGCTATGTCCGTTCCGTCTGTATGTCAGTCTGTTCGCGACCTTTCTCAGAGAATCTTAGTACTGCAAAACTGTAATTTGATATGGGTATACATACGAATCACGCCGACAAAGTGATGGTATAAAGTTTAGAAAATTTTTTTTTGGGTATACATACTCTACACATAAAATGAAGAAGAATTATTCTTTAGTTTATCTCGTGGCGTGGGATATCGTTAGATAATTTATTCTAAAACATTGCGGGTCCGTTAATACAATTCTTGGAGTCAGGGATTCTTTTGCGAAGTATTAAGTTTTAAAGTGCAAATTTTTATTAGAGTCAAATGTGTATATGTCCCCCCTACATAACTACTTACCTACCAGGTAAATAGTTATTCCTAGATTTGTGAAAACAATATGACGGTAGCATGTACAAAGAAATTGAAAGGAAAACGATTACAGTTAAGAAGGCTTTACAAGTTAACCAGTTATAGTCGACCAACTTATAAAATGTACTTAGAAAAGTAAAAAGCAAAATGTCGTACAAATTCCACTCAAAATTAACTAAATGACGTTGTGGGTTGTGTAAAACAGATAGTAAATATAAATTTATAAGCCATGTAAAATTATGGAAATATAAAATTATAACATCCTTAACATCCGTCCTATGTGAACCCATTTTTAGACGTTATTAGCCTAAACAGTGAACTCGATGTGTTCATAGTATCAAACAAAAAGCCTCTTTCTCATTTCCGTGGGCAGCGGTGACAATTTAGTCTTTGATGGCTCGCCTGTTTGTTTGCACATCGAATGTGCTATAAAAACATCAGTTACCGACGCGCGATATCAATATTTTCTTTAAAAATATTGCCTATGTCAGCTCTGTAACTATATTCAGTTTTATCAGTTTTATCTACAATACAATCTTGTATATTGCAAATACAGATAACAATGGGAGTTTTTATTCTAAAACTTTTACGTTCAGTTTTCTTGGATCCTATAATTTAATTATCTAGTCTAGAAGGTATATTAAATATTTCGAAAACATAGTAAATCCCTGAAAAATTTTAAAACTCATCTTGTAAATAGACCGAGAGATTTGACACAGGCAGTTAATCTTTTTTAATACAAACAAAGAAGAAACTATAGTATAACAAAATCGAAATTATTTTTCAATAGTGTTTTTGAAATATTTTCAATTACATTAAATTAATTTGAATATCAAAAGGCTGACAAAACGCGCATCATGTATCTTTAATTATAGATGTAAATGAATATAGCTCGAAATCAAAATTAGGATTGAAAACATTTATTGCACGTTAAATAATTAATTTAACTACTAAAATTACATAGAATTGTAATCAAACCGACACGTGTTCCTAACATAAAAAATCATATAAATAAATAATAGTTACATATTACAACTTTTTATGTTGTTAAATATATTGTGCAACATAACGTAGTATTCACCAAAGATGAAAACAGGGCGCATGATCTATTTAATAGATGAACTGCATTTAAATTGTAATAAAAAGTGAGAAATTCTTTATTTGTCCACGCTGATGGAGCCGTAAGCAAAAGCTAATGTAGCTTGTAATTTTAAGCCCGGCTATGGGTTCGCACTTCGCTATCGAAGTCAATTATTAACTGTCCTACTATAGGCACATTTAGATCCTACGACGGTGCGTCTATCTCGTGCACAGAGCTCACGTTTTAATTTCGCTTCCAGATCTTCATGCACAAGAACGCGATGCAAATGCACGCGAGAGAACTGCAACGCGGCCTGGGCGGCGACGTCAAACCGCATCAGTGTCAGCAGTGCCTGAAGTCGTTCAGCTCCAACCACCAGCTGGTCCAGCATATTAGAGTGCATACGGGAGAGAAGCCTTACAAGTGCAGTTACTGCGACAGACGGTTCAAACAACTGAGTCATGTGCAACAACATACGAGACTTCATACGGGTAAGTTTGTACGAGACAATCGGTAGTATGGTTGGCACTGATCCGTTAGTTGACGCTTTCAACTTTAAGGTTATTTGTATGATAATATTAACTTGTAATTTAGCTGACTAACAAAGCAATACTACTCAACAATAAATATGAACAACCCTATCCTTAATTCGTGTCAACTATTGCATCCCTTACATATCAACTACTTGATTATCGCAGTTGGTAATGACGTACCTGCTGCGCTGAAGGCGTGAACTCAATTCTTTCACAAGGCAAACATTTTTTTCATTAAAAATCAATATTCAGGTTGAATCTGGATGTTTTTATGTATCACAAGCCTCGTTGCTTAGTTTAGAACCAGATGACGTTGTGTATGTCTGAAAATATTGTTATATATATTACATAAACTGCTGAAGAAAACCTTTTTTTTTCGTACAACTTTCGGTACATTCGATAGTTTTACTTTCTATAATTTGTGTGCCGGTGCTTACACTATTATGGTTTACTCATTTGCAAGCAAAACCTACAAATAGCCAGCCTTCATTCTAAACATTAAAATTATTTTCTTATCCTACACTGTTTCAAAGTTACTCATATCAATCTAAATGCCAACTGATCCCCAAATTACGCTACATATCGTTCTTATAATTAAAAAATGTACAAAATCACTACCAGTCGCAATACTTTTTATATTCGTACCCTATAGAGGCGGGAACAACCGCTGCGAGATCGCGCCTCCGCCGCGTTCAGTAGGACTGTCCTAATGGATGCCCTGCCTTACCTTTCGTACTGAAACTTGTCATGCACAACAATAATATGATATGTGATTTTTTTTGGGGGGGGGATAGAAGACAGTGATATGAACGTCCACCTTTTGCCTTTTAGCCTACACTCGCGCCCGAACTCGACTCCAACATAAGTATTAAGATACTTGTAGCAAAATGCGATGATGCGGTGATACGGCGACGGACTTACCTACGTCTACGGTTTATACTTCTATAAGGTCAACGAGATTTTCGAAATTTCTAATTAGCGCGTTCGGCCTCACTTCACTCTTTGTCAAATTTGATTTAGTAATATTTACACATAATTTTCCAATAAAATATGAATTGACCCCTTTCGATCGTTTTGTTTGCAAGAAAAAGCCGAGGAGGGCTGTGATAATTTGTCGTGTTTCGCATAATTTAAAAGTGTTTGTCTTACCATTAAACATCATTGAGTAGCCAGAGCATGCGCACTTACATAAATAATTGAAAAAATGGTCGTAAATCACGAACTCTTAAAAAATATCATTTTAAGTAAATATAGTTCGATTGATAAATTATAGCAAACAAAGCAAAATGGCGGAAATTACCGTGATTATTATGGAACAAAATCTTTTGGTTTTTATTATATTTTTAGAAATTAGTGTATATGATCATCCAATAATATAGTTTTGTGAGATATATAATAAAGAAAGTATGAAGCTACACTTTTTCCCAAAAAATATGCTTTCAAATATTCTTTGTCTGTTATATATAGAAATAATGAACTTTTTAGCCCAGTGGGTAAGAAACTAGGTTTGCTCGTCAATGGATCTAGATTTCTTTTACAGTGTACGATGAAATTTTCGATTTGAATTTTCTCGGTTTCGCCCAAATCTTGGTTTTGATATGCCAAAGTGCAAAATAAATCCCAGGCGACTAGCGCTCATAAGCAGTATAAATTTACAATACGAAATTAAATCTCCGGCAAAGTAGTTAATTAACGAATGGCAACTTTCCTCTGCATGGACCGCCAAAAATTTCCAACACGTAAAACGCACGAACCGCTCTCTATCCGAAAACCGCCCGAACTAGCCGGCAACTTTTACAATTAAAACCGCTTCCCGGCTCGCCATTGGCGGGAAGGATTTCCGCGGCCGGGGGAAAAAAAAAAGCGGGAAAAAATTGCCCGCGAAGGGAAAAAATCCACCTCCCCCTCCGCGCCTGCCGACCGGCCGGCCAATCGGAGCCTAGTACGGTCTACGTTGTACGGGGAAAAAAATATTCACGTGTTTTTCCACGTTAGAAACTAACCAATGGCGGCCGTGGCGCCGCCGCGGCCTGCATCGCAACTAGCACCGCCCCGACTTTCGCCGCTGCGCCGTGCTGTGGTAGGCTCTGATTTATGCATGTTCTTTGATTAGTATCGCGCGGTATCCGTGAACGACCTTTAAGAGATGCCGTCGGGTTTCCTTCACGTTTCTTCTTGTTAGCCAGTGGTCTTGTTGGTAGAGCGCCGGCACCCATAACTTGTTGAAGTTAATGAGCTTATGGATCTATTTAAGGCTTAACTTACTGAAGTAGATTTGTTTAGTCCCGTGTCGAAACGTCCATGAGACAATACTGCCATGTGGAATGTGCAGTTTTCCATCGATTTGACTAGTCTTGGGAATCGCTAAAAGATATTACTAATTTCTTGTTTCTATAATACTTGTGCACGTTTCTATGATTTATGGCGAACAAAACTAAAGGTGGTGTGTACATGCCTTATACATTATCGGAAAATTGTCCGCCTTAAACGCCTTATTTTTCTAACTCATTTCACTTTCAAAAACTCGCTTCAACAAGTATCAATTATATATATATATATATATGTGTGTGTGTATAATATTTATGAAGCAGCATTTATTCTGAAGTACTTTAGAGGTATATATTCTAGAATCGTGAACCTAAAAAACATTTAATCTGGATGTCCTGTGAGACTGCGGGCAATACCAGTCGCAAACACTGTTCGAAAAGAAAAAGAAATTACACGATGTCAAAATCAAAAAAAAATTACAAAATTTGTCAACTATTTATACTTTCAAATCTTCAAGCGGTTTTTTGAACAGACTTGAGAATTTTCGTGCATTGTTCATCTTGTCACAGTATCGAAATAAAATTTTAATTCATCGTTTGCTTAGTTCACGAACAATGAAAAAAAACTAATATTCACATCAATTTCCTAAAAAAAAAATACTTTAACAATTTACAAAAAAAAAACTCTTAAAATATTTCTCATATAAGCCATCATAAGTCTTATTACAAGAGAAAAACCTTGCTCATTATCAACACATCGCTATCTGTACTTACAAGTGCTTGAAAGACGCGTATATGTCTAATCAACTTATTTCTTAAGTTTTACTTAAATAAAAAAACAGTTTTTAAACTTATGAAAGTCAAAACGAGATCGCACGACCGATGACGACTGTGACGGTATTAAATAACTCTATATCTTACTTTTTGAATGTTCATTTGAACAAATTTTTTTTTTTTAATTTACTCCTTAGTTATCGATTTTCATATGAGATATATTGTATGGCGATTTTATGAGGAATCAAAAATACAAGCGTTAAATCAAAGCGTTAACTTTTTTTATACACATGTGATTTCTACCACTATTTTTAACACTGCGTACATTTTATCAATGCAAATAAAAATGAATGAAATTATAAACATTGTTTCTCTATTACATTCGCGCGTCGAAGTTGACAAAATTGTTTAATATCTTTTTTTAACCTATTTTTAAGCGTTCGTTAGTGATAAGTAATTTAAGGTGAACTCTATATTTTCTTCCTTCAATGTAAAAATATTTTAATAAACATATGTAAGTATCGATTTCTATATTACTTTAATTTTGTAATATAATTTTAATTAACTTATCCATAATTTTTTATTGTCCTTTTGTACAATAAAACTAAGTCTTTAAGCCAAAATACATACTCAAAATTTCTTACAAGAGACACATATACTTATATGTAGCTGATGCATTTTTTTTAATTTACGCCACTTCAATAATTATTAACCAATCTGATTTTTGAAAATTTTTACTTTTCCTACATATTTGTATGTTGCACGATATTAATTATGTGAATTAAACGTTTATATTATTTAAAATTAAAACACACGAATAGATCCTCTAGTGTAAGATAAGACACTGAAGTGCTTAAAACTTTGGCTGTACATCTCTCACAATCGAATTTTCCTGAAAGTCTTAAACTTACAACACTATAAACTGGTATATACACGAAAATAGACTCAAAACTCAAAGACTTGAGCTTATAAGAAATTACATATTGATTTAAACATTTAGCTTGCTTGGATGCAATTGAAGTTCAAAAAAAAATCAAATATATTCACCAACAAAAACCTGTTGAACAATTCGCTGAAAAAGATGTGTATGGTACTGTCAGATCTAGTAATTGTTTTTTTTTTGGTTAATGCTAATAAATTACTATGTAAGCTGTTTTGAAAAAATACCTTTTAAACAATTTTAAGGGTTCTAACAATTCCAAACTATTCTTTACAATTTGTCAATATAATGAAAATTTGCATAAGTGCTATGTCAAGTAAAATAATAGTCTTTAAAAATATGTAGTAAGTTCTATTGAATAGTACTAAAGATCAAATTACGCAAATTGTAAATATAATGTTTATATTAGTATTTCTGTCGGGACGGACCACTAATCACCTGAATTTAATTCGCACTTAACCGGATTTTTTTATTGATTAAAAATGCCCTCCACATTAGCAATTAATGACGCCATTTTTTTTTTCATTTTAAGAAATGGTCCCTTTGTTATTGTTTCAGTGGCTCTGAAGCCCTCTGAGCACAAATTCCAATTCTCTCGTCAAGTAGTTACAGGTAGGGTCGCCGTACGGCCCTATAGCTTGATTACGACGCCGGGCTGCCTTGGGAATTGTCCGATACTATGCTCGAATGCACTCTGAATGCTTAATGCACCGGCTAACAGCTCGTGTGCTGTACGAATCCGTTTGTACGACGTCATATAGGCATCGGTAAATTCAATTCGTTTATAAACAAGTATGCGTTTGCCGCCGCTGGGGGGCTTTGAGGCGGCCCGTCAGTGAAAACGTCCGCGTTCGATTCCCAGTCCGCGAAACTTGTTTGCTAGAAAACAATTTACATCGACGGGATTGTACCGACAACCGTATTATTTCCTTAAGCGGGAAGGCCTCGTGTTTAATGAAGAGCGGGATACGACTATTTTTATGATGACTAGAAACAGCCTTAAGGTTTCTTTTTTAGACATTGACGTTCGGATAAAGGAGAAACTACAGGACTTTGACGTTAATCTTCAGCATTTAAAATTCCGTTTAACGACGTATGGAGCTCGTCTTTGTTTTAAAAGAGAAAGTTAAATATATATATTTTTATATTTCCTTTTGGTTTCTTGGATTCCCGCTACGACGCCGTTTTCGCGTTCCTGTATAGGATATTCTGATTTCGTGCATACAATATCGCTAATATAACCATAAATAAGGCATGGAAAATATACAAAGAACTCGCATAAGTATCCGAACCTTGTGTATAGGCTAGCAAACCTCCGCAGAATACATTTTCTTGTTTTTTTCCCGCTTCACGTTTTATTTTATTTTTATCTGCTACAACGGTCCATAGAAAACAAACACACATCCGATCTACCATGGAGAGGATCAAAAAATGAAACACTACTTATAAATACATATTATAAAAAACATAAATGTGTACATATAAAAATAACATAAGATCATTGAACAGTGTGCCTGTATAGCCGGCGGTCCGACATCTCTGACTCCTTGACCAATACCGCTCTTGGAAAATTTGTTTTCTTAAAATTCTTCGCATGACAATACTGATACACGTACTCCTGATTATTTTTTTAAATATGCTGGAAGGTTTTAAAATAATTTAAAAATTTCTAATTTTGACTTGCGTTTAATTTTTCATAAACTGCCGTTTACGTATTATATTTCGTATTATTTCAATGTTCTCTAGGATGAGTAATTTCGGAGATAAAGGAATCTATCTCCTTTTTCTATATTTTATATTTTTCTTTGAGTTTTTTTTTAAACTATACGTTTGCAGAATATAAAAAATGTATTTGCGTTTCTTGTAATAAACCCGTTCATTTGATGTATCACATAATAACAATATTTTTTTTATTATTCTATTTAGCCGCACAAAAATAGCCTTCAAAATCAGAACTCGTTTCCACATAGTCGGGATTAAGCTATCCGATTCTGTATATATAATAAATCCTACGTATTTCATTGCAAATTTAATCATAAATTATTGCAATAAGGAGAAAATAAGTTTTACAGACGGACAGACAGACACAAGAATGATCCTATGAGGATAACGATTTTTATCGGGTCATCGGATCTCTAATAATTTATTGATGTTATTTTCGACATGTTTTACGGACGCAATAAACACAAACATTCCGAAGAGCAAACGAATCACCTTCACGACACATCAATATATTCAGGTTTGGCGCAATCCGATAAGCCTAAATCAGTGTTGGAGACAGTACCATTAATTGCATGCACAGACAGACAGGCACAAGAAATGAAAGACACGTTCAATGGCGACGACGCCGGCACCGACGAAGACAGGCTTTCACCTGAACATCGAGCCGGTTGTCGGATGGAAATTTAATTTAAGTTCATTGTTGAAAAAATCTCTACAGTCAAAAGTTTTCCTGTTAATAAAAAAACTTGGCCCGCCGCCGCCGCGTCCGCGGGAAAAACGCGCCGGAGGAGAATTATTAAAATATTTCCACCCTTTTCCGAAAGTCGGACGACGCGCTTTGTCCGAGCCTTCGCGAATTTTTCACCTTTCACCGAAGTTACCTTTAAGTTAATAACGAGCCGTAGACGCGGGCGCGTGCCCGATTTCGTTTTTGGAAGGATAGCCCGTTTCGGTTCACGATAACGATTTCACGAAAACAACGACACCCCGACACGAGTCGTCCGTAAGAAAAAAACACGTGACCTGTTTTAAGCAATGAAGAACATAATTTGTAAAGTAATGTACTTAACAAGTATCCTAATTCGTGCTCATAACCGAATGAAACAAGCCAACAATAAATGCATTGTCAACGCGTTCATCGGTGCCGCCGGTAGACGAATTCCGGTCCCGGCTGACACTTGCACGGATTGAGAATACAAATATCACCACTGTACCTTGAGGGTGCAAGAGAAGCATATTGATATAACCTGCATTTGATAAAAGTTCTTCTAGAACACCCACCAGCATGAGATCAATGCGGCGATCGAGGCCTAAATATTGAGAAGGTATATATATTAAAGGTAGTTCGGCCAACATGAAAGAAGCTTTTGAAAATCGACGCGTCATAATTAAATCATGTTCTGTTTAAAAGACTACTTACACCCTACGTACAAGCAACAATCTTATTTATATTAATAAACAAACAGTATATTGCTAAGAGTACATTTTTCCAATTTAAAAAGCTCGAGTTAGGTACAGACACGTTATGTCACAAATTACAAATGCATGCGTCGATAATCCAAAACCTTGTTATCTAAACATAAGCGGATCTCTAATTAGGCAATCATTTTAAAATAACATCAATCGTTCTCAATTTCACAAAATTATTTGCTATTAACGGCGGTGCTTCAGTGAAATCGCTATGTAAAACATTAATAGATGACAATCGGGATTTTATTATATTCGCTAATTGTTGTGTTACGTATGATTTAATAAAAGATCAACTATTCATTGGCACCAATAATATAGTTGTTCACGTGTGTGGAAATTAAAATATGACGTTACAATGAATATTTACTAACAAATTTTCACTCAGTACGCCATAACGACAATCAAAATGTGTAATTACATGTATAATTAATAATAATAAGAAATATTATATTAACCACATTAAACTTAAAAAAACGAAATATATATACACATATATATTATAAAAAATTAAATTAAGACAATAATATAACTGACCGTTATCTGGCCGCAAATTTACTAAAGATTAAACAAAGGTTTTAGAATTCGCCATTCATTTTTAGTAACGCTGGCACGCATAAGGAATATTGAATTTATTTTTATGAAACCCGAAACGATTTGTTTTTTTAAGGGTGCGTTAGAACAACATTACGAGTCCTATGACACATTCGTAACGATTTTAATTCATGCAAATTCATGCAAATTTCATTTATCTTACAATTCATACCTTACTCTAGAAATCCAGTGTAAAGTATGACCTCGTGTTTTATAAGTTACTGGAGAAACACAATAACAGTAACACTGCATATCTTTATAATGGCCTCTCGCTCTTACGTTTTGGTATAAAATAGCTTTCTGCGTCAAATGATTTCGGGGAAAAGTGTCGGTGGCGCACAGACGGACGCAGGTGTCTTGCCATTCGCAAATAGTCCCGATTTCGGTTAGTAACATTATCGACAGTAACGTTGTCATTTGCTTGGTTTTGCGTGTTAGCGAACACAAAGTACTCACCACCGACCAGAAATTATTGACTGTTTCCATAACATCGTTCATGCAGTCTGAACGTTCTGAGCCTTTCGGAACCTTCTGAGTCCCTTGACTGTTTGTTGTGCCAGGTTGTAACCTGACACGCTTTTCGTTTCAAAACGCAGTGAGATGGTTAGGATCATACCACTGCTGAGGTTCGCTATCCCACATTTTTTCTTTCCCGGGATTTGGCCTGCAGCCCTACACGCCGCCCCCATGAGGGTTGGGGACAGGCGTATGACGGTGATTATCACAAGTGCGATGATAACGTCCGCGACTAACAACTTAACGTGGTTCAATTAAGTTAGGAACTTGCTGAACAATTATTCCGTGTCAAATTCTTTTCTTTTGTGGTAGTGTCTTACTATGGACAACTTGAACGCAACCTGAAATGGACCGGCTCGGACGGTGAGATACCATACTCTCAGTAGTAGTAGTAGAAGCAAAGCAGCTTCTACTATTGTATTCGCCAGTAGTGAGAATCCAAATGGTTCACTCCTCCTACATCTCCCTATTCCCCTTTGTCTCATCACCCTCCACCAGCCTAATCCCCCGTCAGATACTCCATTACTACTAGATGCCTGCAACACAATGATGACTTGTCTGGGTCGCGAGTGACCATGGGTAGCGGTGACCACCTAGTTTCTGATGACTTGCACGTTTGTCCGTTTTATGAAAACGGCATAAAAAGTGCTGTAATTCAAGATCGGTGCTTTGTACTTCAGTACAGTTTTCAACCACCGATTCATCAATACTCCCCGCAATTTATTTCAGTTCACCCGAACTAATTGACTTGAAGTTATTTAAAAATATTCTAATATAGAAACATCAAAGATAATCTCAAACAAATTACCAATAATAGAAATTTTATATAATTATTTTAAAAAAGACATTTCGCGTAGCTCTCATAATAAAAAAAACATTCAATATCGAAGCGACATTTGCCCGACATGTAAACTTTCAACGACGAGATTTCGCCGAATTGGAAAAGAAAACGCCTCCACTTGTTCCCATTATTTACACGAGTATACAAACAGGAAAATTTATCGCCGGCCGGGACACTCCGCTTCCTGCATTAATCAAATTAAAACGTAAGAATCTGTAAAGTGTTTGCCGAAATCAATGTTTTTTGTGTCCATTGTCATGCAAAAGTGCCCATTCGCCGAATAATTGACGGGGCCCCGGCAATAAAAGGCCGGCGTACAAAATCGATAGGATGCCTTTTTCGCTGTTGTTTTATTTCGCGACTATCGCCATTTCAATCTCGAGCCTTCGGGACGAGCTTCTCGCTTTAGTTCCTAACATAATATTGTAGCGTTAGACTGTCACGTTATCTCTCTTAACGGGCTTCAGTATTAAGTGTACGTCTGTACGACAAGGCTTCGCTCTGCGTTCTTCGAGTTTGCCGTGGAAAAATTGAAATTTCCAACTACGTTTCCAATAACAGATATTTAGGTACACGACGTGACACATGTAGTATGTAGTTTACGTCATGTAGTGACACTTGTTGTTGAGGGCCAAGAATATAGCAACAATGTGATTACCTCAAGCTTCTACTAAATATCGCTGTATAAGACAGCGTTTAGAATTGTTTTGGAGTTTATTTCTTAGGGATCGATGTTCATATAAGATGTTTTGTATGAAACTTTTATGAGTAATGAAAAATACAAGCGTTAACTCGAAGCGTTACATTTTTTTTTATGAGTTTGATCTCTATCATTACTTTTAACTCTACGCTCTATGGTACCGTGGCCGAGCTGTCCAAGGCGCTGGTTTAAGACACCAATTTATTTCGGAGGAGCCGGATCCCACGACTTTCAGACTATTTTTTGTTTTTCATTTAATTTTATAAAAATGTTTTCAATGTTTTATAACATTACTGTAATCAAAAAGTAGGAATTATTATTTCATGTAATGGTATCCAATACTGTAATTTGACGAAACTTATTTTTTACAGAAATTTTTATTTAAGCGTACGATTTTCACAAACTTGTATCAGCCTCTCATGTAACATGATTTCTGTGTAATATTTTATCGTATCAATGTCAATGAATATGTATAAAAATATAAATATTTCTTTCACTATCATAAAATATACATGTATTTATTCCCTTGGGTTGTATATTCAAAAGCAATCGCGTTGAAAGCTTAAACATCAGTCGCGCTACAAAGCTGACACACATTTCTTTATCATATCCTTTTTCAGGAAAGAAACCTAAATAGATAATCTTGAAAAGCAATACTTTATCAAAGCTTAATCGCTCTCTTTACGAAATAAGCATAGACTATAGTGATCGCCGTGCCATGTGCGTCTTCTACATATATAATGATCCGGATTTTGACCGGCCTGCATAGCTAAGTATTTTTTTAACATTTATACAGAAACTAACACGGATTATGATCTGTTATGACATTGAAGGGACTGGTGTAATACAACTGACGTTTTACCAAAACCTTCAACGATACGTTTCAACCACAAGTTTTCTATACGCATCGTACAAAAATGAGGATCGTACTTTTTTTTTAAAAAGATAGACCCTTTTTTGAAAAAGATTTTTTTCAAAGTAACTTCACAATTATTTTTTCTATATTTAATTAATAAATTCAAGTTTTCAAACTTAATAGTTATACAGAAATCAATAATGACTTAGTGTAATATTGAAATGATAATGACGCGAGATAATTCTTTGAAAGAGCAAATAACCAAATTTTAATTACATTTACGGTACGACCACTTGAAGGCGATTCCTACAATAGGAAACAGCCGTGATGTAAACAAACACGTAATACACGTCTGTATTATGCATTAATTTTTTTTTTCAAATCAAAATCAATTAAACACATTAACATTGACCGTGTCATTATACTACGCACTATTCCCGTAGTTATGGGAGGAGGGAACTACCTCATCTCACACCCACCCACTACAAAATGGAGGGGGAAATGTGGGGGGGGGCGGAGTGAAAATCAATAGAATCATCGCATTGCACGCCATACGTCTAGCCACAGATGTGTTAGGTCATGAATAGAGAGCGTAGAAATAGCTATACAACAAACAACTGTATTATGGCGTTCGTTTAAGAAGTTCATTTAAGGGTCTACTAAAACCCGAATGGGATGCTGATCGATCGTTCTATTGAAATCGTTTTATGCAAAAATTTTCTCATAGAATACTAACGAATTTCATGACTCATAAGGGCTCAATCGTCTAAGCCGTCGTGTGGGTTGTAAATTAAAAATAAAAATTGTGATCAAAAAGTTTTGAAATAAAAAACTAATAGATGCCTCAACTTTTCTTTTTAGAATCAGTCTTAAAACATAATGTAATTAAAAACTCGACAAACCCACGTTGTTTATAATCCAAAGGCATCAAAATTATTTTAACGTAGATTTCATTTCTATAAAAATCCATTCTGAATTAATTTCACCGTTATCTCATAAAACTTATATTGGGAAACTAACAACAGTAGGGAACATTCTACTGTAGTCAATATAACAAACTGTTGGATATGATTGTTTATATTCCTTTTAAATCTTTTTTTATGAACAATGATTATTTAAAAAGGAAATAGACAAATTCATTGCAACAAAACTGATAAAATCGCTTTGCTTTTAGGTGATGCCGTTCGCTTTGTTTTGCGTTACACTTGTATAGTTGTTTGAAAAACGTTTAATGATTTTGGTGAGTAGAAGAGGAACGCGACACAATAGATGTAGCGAGAAGTTTCATGTTTCGCACTGAGTACACGTAAGCGCGCGCGTACTTAAAACCGGATTGTGACTATACTTAAGTATATTACGAGCAATGACGGCGATCGATTAAGGGTGTTGCCTTCAAATAAGGAGGCATCGGATTCGATCCTGACAGTGGGAGAAACGACGTGGACAAGATCGTCATCGTGGTTGTGATCAGGATACGAGTTCTCAATTTAACCCGTTAAGCCGTAGGTCCCGGACGCTGTCTTCGCACTGAACACGACGAGCGCTAGCAGCTTCTGACCCGCACTAGGTGAACTTGGAGGACTTAAGGTCTAAGCCTCTCAAATAGATAAAGAGACGGCGGATGCCTGAGGAGTATAGGCCGATTAAATACCTGATGCATAACATTGTTTATTTATATTTATTTAATATATTTATCTTTTTATTTATTCTGTTATTTGCGTTATTAAATAATGCATAAATCCTAAAATTTTGGACGGCGCATTTTCAACATCAGCCGATTCCCACGGCTCGTGTTTCGGCTTTAGACGATATTAAAATGGATACGGCGATGTTGCGATAGCAAAGCCGCAGCCGACTGCAGCGCGTAGTGCAACATCGAATTAAATGCACCGTTTTATTTATTACAATAATGCATCGCTGTCGTAATATGAAAATGGAACTTTAACCGCATTCACGTCTACTTTACGTTTCGCTAAATAATTCAAATTTCAGAAGCTTTCCTAATTTAATTTTAAGCGTAAACGTAAATTTTAATAATTTATTTCCTTTTTTATCATAAAACATTATCATTATAAACGGCTTATTATAAAACACGTCCAAATAAAGTTTTCATATACTATTCCTATATTTTATGTCATAAACTGTTATGTAGGATTCACGGATACAAGGTTGAAAATAATGTGATCAATTTATTATTTTGAAAATATTGAACTAACTGCGAGCACCTGTTTATTCTATAATTCAAGAGATTTCAAATTTTAAATTGAATTACAATACCTTACTTATTTTCTTCCTTGTTACATCATCTCCAATTTAGCCAAAGTCCTTAAACATCTGGTAGTTGAATATACCTTAGCGATGTATATACATTGAGCTCCTTTTCGTAAGTACCTATATATTGTTGTATTCCTTAGGGACCTGTGGGTATAAAGTAATCCATCTTATCATTTTCAAAAAATTCCTAATGGAAAAATACGTCCGTCATAAAGAAATCCTGTCCCGAAGGAGTTCATTTTAGGGGATGAAACTTAGGGTAATGCTTATATAGCTAAATCATTTTTAAATACGACAATAGGGGTGGATTTAGAAGAGAAATACATTTTACATTTTCTATCGAAGAAACGAGTTTCAATGGCGGCGGTCAACTCTCTAGCGATTATTTTGATGGTGAATTTTCGTGAATAAATTTATTGTTCAGAGGAGATAGTTCCGTGTAGGGACGCTTGAATCTCTATTAAAAATAAAAAACATTTGTTTGTATGTCAACAGCAAAAATTTTGTTTAAAAACACTGTATCGGAAATACAAATAATTTATAAAAAAAAATGCGGACGTGTACTGATGTGTTTCTCCAAAATTACTATTATTAGTTTTGTTTATATTAGCTCGCTAACGATAAAAAGCAATCACACATCGAGGTTACATAAAAACTATTTCTACTACGTGTAATATATAAAATGAATGACCTATGTAGTGAATAGAAGAAGCAAAAACTATAAACACTGAATGACTCTGAAAAGAAAGAAAGGATAAAATTAAAGAAAAATGAAAGGAAAATGACAAAAAATGTGAAATTTGCAAAATTTTTATAATTTTTGCAAAACAAAAATGAAACCGCCTTCAAAAACCAGCTAAAATATTTTTTTAAACAGACTTCAAAAGCAACTAATTAGTTGTTTTGAGTCACAAAGCAAGGAAAAAAAAGGCATATAATATTGAAATATGAATGTGAAACATTAAATATTGAATCAAAAAGAGATCTTCTTTTTTTTAATGAGGCACAACTGTGTACGATTTTTCTTTAGCTGGAACCGACTCCGAATACAACTGATTAGTTATATTTGAAGTCTGTTCAAAAAATTATACAAAAAGGTTTTTGAAGGCGATTGTTATTTTTTTTTTGAACAATTTATATTATTTCACATTTTTTTCAGTTATCGAGTAATTATAACTTTATAATTCATTTAGCTACTTTACATGTCGTGGCCATGTTTAGTAAAAGCGGTCAGTCATCCCCTTTACGTTTGTACGGAGCAAGTGGAAAAAAAACAATTCTGATCCCGAATTTATTGCCCACTGGATTATTCCAAGGTTTTTACATTCTTATTTGGAGTGAAATTACCAAATTAATAATATATAAAATACATATGTTATACTTATTTTTTATAATGTATAAGTTCTAGAATTCGTACGGATTTCATTTTCATTCGATTCTATATTGAATTAATGCACTTCATATCTACTGTTATTGCTAAGAGTTATGATGTGTTCCTACTATGATTGTCACGTTGGTATTGGAGTTTAGAATATAAATGAATGAAAATATGTAGGTACAATAATTAGTAATTAACTTTAATTCAATGTATACTAGGTTTTATTGACGTGACAACGTCTTATAAATTGGTTTGCCGGGTGACACTTCAAGAAACTGCGTTACGCTCCGCTCACGTTATGCGCTCACAATGAGAGCGAGTGAGAGGCGCGTCCCTTCCACTCGGGCATGGTTAGCCCGCCTAAGAGCGAGAGAGACAGACATAAAAGTGAAAGGCACGCGTCCCTTCCACTCAGATAGGAACAAGTTAAGTTGTAGTAAACGCTGTTTCATTGTACGCAAATGTATTGCAAGTTATTGTATGTATATTTGTATATAAATACGTATGTATGTGTAAAGGTAAAAATAAAATTTTGTTAATATGAAATTCAGTGCGAGATTCTTTGTATAAATTAATGTTTTAAATATAATTCTTTGTATAAATAAATGTTTTAAATTGTTACTATTATTTCATCCTTCTTCCTACTATACGAATGAATATTCACATTAAAATGATTTTACCACTCAAAGTCGTTGTCACGTAAAACTTTCGCCCGTATACCGACTTTACAGGCAACCAATTTTTTTTTAATGGTCATTGAAGTGTTGTTTTTCTGGCCGCATATCGCAGTATTATCGCTTAACTGGTAAGTATCAAAGAGTTCTGTGGCTTCCAAAATCAGTTAAATACCATGATATGATAACTACCATACGCAAAAACTTGAACAACTAAAATAAGAGCTGAAATACACTATATGTGCCCATAATATTTGAGGGTTTCCCGTGTTTTTCCTGGAATGTCATTATCAGATCCTGACTCGGTGGCCGTGAGTCTACCTCGGGAGTATATCCTTTCAAACAAAAAAAAAAATCGAAATCGGTCCACAATTGACGAAATTATCGTTGATAATACATATTAGAAATATATACAGACGAACATAGAACGTCTCCTTTTTTTTTTGGAGTCGGTTTAAAAGAAAAATAGATGAAAGAAAAGATAAAACGCGTGGATGTGCTTCAGAATGAAATTCCTCAAGTCACTTCTCGCCGAGAACAACCATGAAGTTATAATAAAAAGTGTAATTGTGCATTTTTAATAGCTAAAATTCGAAAAAAATTGCGATAAATAATATTAATACATCTAAAATTAATCATAATTATATTTATGTTTTGGTCTACTAAATGTACTACAGGTATTGAAACGTAATTAGAATTAACAGGTATTTCAACAAAAATCGTTTAAAAAATAATAAAAATATCTACTAACTGTCTGTAAAATTTAATTTGTTCTATAAAACTTTTGTCATTAAGGCTAACAAATTATTTTATATATTTTTTTTAATTTATACCTGTTATAAACAAGTGATGATTTCATTGTAGACAATTTTAGACGATTGAATTTGCACAATAGAAACGAGAAAAGAAAAAAGTTATCATTTTTCTCCATTTTAAAATTCTGTTTACTTTCCCTCTCTCGCGTATCTTCGAGCTGCCCTTCGGAAAAAGGGACTATCGTAATAGCGGGACGCACAACTTTTGATACTTTTTCTTATTTATTTTAAATTAATACAGTAAAATTGTTACTTAAGTAATTCATTTTGGATTTGGAATAAGTATTAACAATTGCTAGGGCGATATATTGCAGAATATGTTTCTCTATAAAGAGACGTCATAGGACGTCTACCATGCAATAATTCTGACTTAAATCAAGAAACAGTTACTTGACATAAACAATTAAAGCATATTACACAGTTAGTAAAACTCTATAACTTAAGTAAGTAACTTAAAAATATTATTAAAACATTTTGATATTACAATATTTATTTATATAATAAGTGTACAGCACTAATATTTCGATTTTTTTCCCGTCGTCGTGATGTTTTACGGTTTAATTTATATCAAGGAGAATTTGTGACATGAATTTGTTCATGCGAATTGTCATATATCGAGAATAGGGTCATTACTAGAGTTTTATGCTTTGATTAATAGGTGGTCAATTAACACAAACAAATTTCAGATTTTTAATTACTTTATTTAAAAAATATTTATATATATATATATAAACATACGCAACAGAAACAAACAATTTCAACTAAATAAGCATTAAACTCAATAACTGACACGCTTTTACTAATTTGTCCTGAAATGAAACATCATTTAACAGATTAAGATTTACAGTGGTAAACCTTAAGTTATAGTGTTAAGTTAAGGTTTACAACTGAAAAAAAAATACAACTGTAAATAAATAGTGCTCTAGAGCAAAAACGAAGGAGTATTAAGGAACATAGAAAAACTTAGAAATATGAAATTACTCAACTGGCGTTTTTATCAACTCTACGTTTTGCGACATTTGCCCTCGACTTGGTGGTTATTCTTTGCGCTATCGCCAATATTTCACAACTAAATAAGTAGTGTTATAATACTAATAGACATGAACGTGAATTATAATGCCTACTCTATACCAACTCATGTGCGGCGTTTTTATAAAATGATAATTGTTTTTAATGATGAATATTTATTTAATAGTACTAGTTTTATTACGTTGTACAAGTAATGTCGTTTAATTTGAATAAAATAAATGCTTGTCCAGCTTGAAAACATAATACAATAAGTAAATGAAGAAATTCTAATATTTATAAATTGGCAGAACCAAACGGTAGCTATGTTCCAATCATCAAAATTTCATTGATTTTTATTTTTGGTTAGAAACAGAAATATTTATGCTATAATTGAATAGTGCAAATTTATAAGACACAAGTGTAACTCAAAACTCGATATAGTTTTACTTCGCTTCATAAACACGTTAAATATCTTGGAAACTGTGAGCTGACGTCTACATGAAAGACATCGACCCTTATCTTTCATGGATGTCGTTGAGACTCGCACCCTGAGGAGCTCTGTACATACTTATTTGTATATATAAATATTTCGTTCATCCCTACAACACACTCTATAGTGTACTTCCCATATATTGATTTATTTGCGAATTTCAAAATATAATGCATAAATTACCGTATTTTGGCCGTATTTTTTAAATTACGTTGACTTAGGACCTTTTTTTTACAGCTCTGAGGGACCTCAGATTTAAAGTATTTCATATTAACTTTAGTAACTCTACGTGTTCCTGAAGAAAATGGTTTTGATAGGTAAACGGACAGACTGACGACGAAGTGATCTTATAATGGTCTCTTTTTACCATGATTTTATTAGCTTCACCTATGTGTATTTTTGTAATAGACTCCTTTGAACTCGATTTTGACCCAATTTAAACGGTCAAATTTCATTTAAATTTTGTAGGTTTATCAACGACCGATTACAATACAATAATTTTATATTTCGAAAAATAAAATTTTAACTTAAATTTAATTTCTGAAATTTTGATAAAATTTCAAATCGACAATTTAAAAAAAAAATGAGTTGCTTAAAACATTATAAAATTGAACAATTTTGAAAAAATTTTTGAAAAACAAATGAAATTTAACAAGTTTGTTGAAAAGGTAATTTTAAAAGAAATTTTAATTTCCAAAATGTTGTAACATTTAAAAATAAAAAATCTTAAAGAACTTATATATACCACAACTATAACTTGTACAACGCAAAGTTAACTTATGTCGAACGCTTCACTCTGTTTTGAATTCATCCAATCCAATACAATATAATCCATATAAAATTTACAATCATTGCCACACGTAAAATATTCTAAAATCTAAGCTCTTTCTAATAAATACTAATGTCGTTTTGTGACTAAAAATTAGAAAATAAAATATAGTTTAAAAATAAACTGAAAAACACGCTTCAATGATAAATCGAATTAAAAAGTAAAAAAATATTCTTAATATAGCAATAAAATAATGAACCAAAAATATTAGTATTATTGTGAAAAAAGATTGGGGCGCTTTGTGTCATATCTCGTACCAAAAATTGTACTAATCGCATCGATCGAATATTTTCGAGAACTGATTCATCGAGCACCCCACGTTTTTTTGACGTGACAACGTCTTAAATTAGGTTGCGGCTGGGAGTCACTTATGAAAAAGTGTAACGCTCGGTAACGTTACGATGAGTCACCGAACGAGAGAGAGGCCCGCCGAATGCCTTGCGTCTCTCTCCCACTCAACTATGATCGGTCTGCCGCGCGCAGCACTAGAGAATTAGTGCATAGCTTGCAAATGTATTGCAAGTTATTGTATGTATATTTGTATATAAATACGTATGTATGTGTAAAGGTAAAAATAAAATTTTGTTAATATGAAATTCAGTGCGAGATTCTTTGTATAAATTAATGTTTTAAATATAATTCTTTGTATAAATAAATGTTTTAAATTGTTACTATTATTTCATCCTTCTTCCTACTATACGAATGAATATTCACATTAAAATGATTTTACCATTCAAAGTCGTTGTCACGTAAAACTTTCGCCCGTATACCGACTTTACAGGCAACCAATTTTTTACAATAATACTAATATTTTTTATTCATTATTTTATTCGTATATTAAGATATATTTTTCACTGACAATTATTTTACACATTCACAATAAACGTACAATAATATACATATATTCACATATATAACTATGTACTCCTGCTTTTACACACAACCTGTGGATTATTTGATAATTTTTTTTAATTTTTCCCCTCTCTGTTTTGATTATTAACTTAGGTACTTTAATAGACTTGTAAAAATTTAGTTGTGTCACATGTGACCGAGATGCTCTAGGGTGAGTGCCTGGAAACCTAAGCTAAATTAAACACAAGTTTCACTTAGCTTAGGTTCAAGTCCCCCACAATAATTCCTGGTGTTACATATTTTTTGTAAGTAAACTTATGTTCTTAAACTATTGTGGAGGAAAAATTAAATATTATTATTATAAATATTACTTTTTAGACCGATTTATCATTAAAGCATGCTTTTTAGTCTTTTTTTTTTAAACTATATTTTTGTCATATAAAGATGCGGAATTCTAAAAACAATAAAGAAATACCTTAAATTGAAGGATCAAAACTGCTTATCGCCACTACACAACGACCTATTTGTTGGTCGTACGGAAAAAAGGTTGTATTCGCCCGATCGGTTTTTATTCGATTCCGTAGTGTTTACTCTGCCATTACGGCGGGCGGGCCGGCGCCTGCGATTGTTCGATTTTACCTTTTGGTTTTCACTTTTATTTATGGAGCTGTCGTTTAATAATGTACATTTATTTTTTATTTTCTTTTCCTAATAAATTAATAAAAATAAATGTACGGATGCAGATTCGATTGGATCATCCCTTACGTTTTATGTACAAGGTTTCCTTTACTGGTGGAGCATACTCGCCCGCAAAATATATGGAATTTGAGGGGTTCCGATGTTAACATACAACTTTGGTCTAGACGATTGATTCCGAACCGACAGCTTAATGTGTGCTCTCGAGCAAGGAACGAGTGGTTTTCAATTGGACTTAAATTAAAAAAAAAAACTTATTTTTCAATTTAACCGTAACCAGGATCGAAGCTGATACAATTTGATAGACAGAGATAGTGGCAAAACACTTTACACTCTAAAATCTTCTATGACATCAACAATTTATGTCCTTATATTTCGTATGTCATGTCAATCTCACGCTCTGTAGTCACACTGTTAAAATAATAATGACACACAGCCAAAGAATGTATTTTTGTCGTTTTATAACCGAAGGAAATAATATAAATAGGTATTTTTCGTTAAAATTATTACAACGCTTAACGCATTCGTAGAAAGATCATTAAAGTTATTTTCTTCTATGTCTTCGAATTCGGAAATTCTGAAATATGTGCAAGTGCCCCCGTTTCCCCAAATTTTTTCCATTGTATAATTTTCAGCGACCAAAGTGAGACCTTAGAACTTATCCTTTCAACAGGTATTAAGAAGGTATATTAGTAGAGAAGAAATATTAGTAAAGAAGAAATATCCTTAATTTTTTTCCATGTGTAAATTTATCGACCGATTTCCCCCACCCTCGTACAATTAATTTTAGACAATAACAAAAAATAATTTTCACCCCCTTGTCAGTTATTTTTCAATTAACTCCGAGTGTTTTCCTCGGTCCAAACGGGATTTTTACTCCGATCGCTTCTCAAAAACAAAGTTAGCGAGTTACCGAAATTAACTTTCAAGTTATAAGTTGTCACTCAAGAATAAGTTATAATCGTTCGAACTTAGGTTCGACCTTCCGGAAAATTTTAATTTTGTAATATTAAAATTATTTGGATATTGGTATTAGGTACATTAAAAGTGTGGTGTAAAAGCGAGTATTATAAATGTTTAATAACACCAAGATGTTTATTAATTTAATGGCAAAAAATAAGCATATCATATATTTTAAACAGACAATAATTTTAAGCCTGAATCAATACATTCAAAACATTGAAACGAATGTTTTCTTTTAAGGAAAAAAAAATTGCAATAATTCTATGTATTTCATTTTTAATTAATTTATTTATCAATAAATCTATGGTATCCTATAGAAATAACATAATTGTCTCTTAATAGGTCTTGTCAAATTTAATGTCACCTTTTCTTTCGATTGTAAGCAAAGAATCCTTTCATCGATGTAATATCGAATCGAAAATATTTTACTGCTTTATTCGAATTGAATTACAGTATTACAAAGACATTCTAAAACAGATGTGCACTATATTTTAGTACTGCTCTTAATTAGAATTTTCATTTTAGTCTTATAATACATTATTTACAACATAACCGTTTACAAAAAAAAAAAATAATAATAAGGTATTCAAAAAATCCTTAGACAGCAATTAAAATGGAAGGAAAGCAAGTGCCGTTTGATAACCAATAGAGGGCCAACACCTCCCATGGAGAATAAAAGAGAATTTTCTTCGATATAATTTCCTAATCACCGGGCTGAACATCCGCTTCCGACGAGACGTCGCGAAAAATTCAGATAGCACTAGGAAAATACCGAATCTCCGACTAAAGAATCGTACGGATACGGCGCTAGGAGTAGGACGGCATCTTTTATAAATAAAATAAAATTCAAAGAAAACATATCAATGTTTTTGGTGTGATGTATTACAAAATTTGGTTTTCACAGAGATATAGTCACATTTCCAGTCTCCGCCCGACACCTCGGTGTCTTCGCATTTATGGATGCGAATAAACTTTTTCTCTTGATTCTCTTTAGTATTGTTATTCTAAACATTCTTAGCTACATATTGCTACATGAAATTATACTTTTTAATAAGTTTAATCACAACACTACTTTTTAATATTTAATATATATATATATAATAAATGTCGTCAAGCACTCAAAACCCCTTCAAAATTATTTGAAAACAAGTTATAATTATTTCTCGTCTATTTTTAAATAAACAGTGACTTGATAAAAATCTTCTTAACAGGCAGACAGCATCGTTTTAGGCTTTACGATATTAGTATACGTGTTTGAAATACAGACATTTTAAATCGCTGAAGCAGTTTTTTTTTATCTATATTGTTATTGTTAATGTTTTTTTTTTATTTAATATTTACGTTTTTCATTGAAATAATGATATAAATAGAGAATATCATAAATTCATCAGAAAGTAGTTTACCTTAAACGCAATAACATTTGATATTATTTGAAATTTTGTATATAATCTTAGCGAATCTAAAGTATTTATGTCAAAAAGAACAATACTTTAACAAATCTGTTTTGAGTAAGAATTGAAGCGTAAATATCTTTTCCTACGGATGTTCCAATAGAAAAGAAATACTATCATTTAGAAAATCTAGTGTGATGTGATTTTAATAGATTTTCTAGCCTATGCTAGAAAATCTATTATAGTCAAATCTCATCAGTTCATAGATCACTGATGAGCAGCAACTTCACTATTATAAACTGGAACGTTCATCGCCGATTTGTAAAATAATGATGTAATCTGTAAATACAGATAAATTTTCATTTTCCTTTCGACATTTTTTAACCTAACCAACAGCGAAAACCACATCATTCATATTTATATTCTAAGTCCTTGG
Organism: Eumeta japonica; assembly: GCA_005406025.1. Classification (NCBI taxonomy): domain Eukaryota; kingdom Metazoa; phylum Arthropoda; class Insecta; order Lepidoptera; family Psychidae; genus Eumeta; species Eumeta japonica. The sequence goes on from BGZK01000228.1 coordinate 479,844, forward strand.
TAGTTTTTGGTGATTGTAAGTGCACTTTTATGCGCTTATATGTAATAGTATGATATTTACTTAGGTTGAATATTTTTCATGAAATAGTACAATATTTCATAAAGTATTTTTTAACAGCGAAAACGATATTAAGGTAATTCATCTTCTGAAGCGTAAGAATTTTTTGATAAATATGACTTTTTTTCTTAAAACGAATGATGTATATTTTAAATCTACATAATCATTTGTTTTTATGCAGTCGTAGACCTTTCATACACTTATATTTCCAGATAGATACAGGTAAGCGAATAGAATTGTCTTTAATTTCCTCGAAGTCATCGAGGAAATAAAAATATTTTTTTTAAAGTTTCAAAAGAAACATTTTAGCATAAGTATCAAAAGCGACAAAGACCCAGCTTAAACTCCATCCAATACATTAGGATCCGTTTTCATTGAATAACATATCCTAACATATCATGATATCTAAATTGAATTTTCCAATAAGCGTATTGTTTGACACCAAAAAAAATGACATTGGAGTATCTACAATTTTCCATCGCCCCCGCTCCAATATTTACTTAGGGAAAAGAAGGCGGCAAAAAATAAATTAGGCAAAAGCTCATTTCGCCTTCAAAAATCGCCGGAGCGCCATCTGCGTCCCTCGGCCGCCCCCTCCCCCCGGCCGAGCACTTGCGGGTAGGCGTGATTTTTTACTAATTGAGGTTACGAAAAGCGGCAGAGGGGAAAGGCGGGTAAAGGGGGGCTAAGTGGAATATTATATATTAAACAGAAAACGTACGTGTAATTAATATTTTATATATGAAGCGAGCTTTTCTGTTTGTCAGTGGCGGCGAGAAATGTTCTTCTATGATCAATCCATACTCCGCTAAGGGACCGTCGGGCGGGTTATTATGAATCATCATCAAACGCAACAACTGAACTAAGCTCAGATTTGGAAAATATCTCATACGTTGGTATGCAGTGCAATATTATAGAAGAAATCTGGTACAGATCGCTCAATAGAAATGAACTTGTGTCAGATTTCACTTGTTCTATCCTACCTACCGACACCTTGGGGCACGCACTCCCACAATCTCTTTATTCCAGATTGAGGGACTCGAGGACCCTACGCGTCCGTGCTGGCCACAGTACGAATCTAAAACTAAAAAAGTTCCGTCCATCGATTAGCCCGCGATAAAGATCGAAGCCGGTACCTTCCGATCCGAAGCGGAGGCTCTCGACCGCTGAGCCATCGCTTAGCACCACCACACTACATTCATAATATCACACGGACCTCGCTGCCCGGGTCTCTCTTCTTCCTCAAAGGTCGTCGTACCTTAGAAAAAAAAACGAACATAATGAAACCAAATCTAAATAGCGGACGAATTTAATTAAAAAAATATCCACGCTTTCTCGAATTATTCTTTTATTAATTACGCCGAGAATACAAACGGAAAGAGAAAGATTAATTAGCAATATTAATTATAAGCTTTTTTGTTCTTCTTTCTATTCGGGGGACCCTTTATGTTTTCGAGTGATTATTTCTTACTATGGCACATGTCGCGCCGACCAGAGGGATCTATTGTTTTGTTCCGTTTCAAGTTCTTCTTGTTACATGCAGACTTAGTAATTTTGTCCCATTGTTGTATTCATTTTGTTTAATGTAATACCGATAACTTCATCAAAAATTTTATATGTTTGTATAATAAGTTAAAAGTGGTATAAAATGTTTTCTAATGTGTATTTGTTTAAATTGATTTTAAGTTAAATCGATTTATACAAAACTATTCTTAATAAATCGAGTGAACATAAGGTACAATGCGCACTCAATTACATAGTGTTAATATAAAAAAATCGTAAATCGTTGAAAAAATCAATAAAGACCCTTGCAATTTTTTTTTTTTTAATATCTACTCAGGAATATTTTAGTTTTACTCAAAGATCAAAAAATGTAGTAGACTTTTGAAAATTAAAATTATACTTTAATTTTAAAAAATTGTGTCTAACTTGCTGTAAAATTAAATATTAATTAAGTAACTCCAACTCAAAATATTAAAAACTTTTCAAAATAATGACAACTGACATGAAGTAAAGTGAAGGGCAATCTTTTTTTCCTTCTACCCCTTTTTTTGCTTAAAATGTTGTTATCGGATTTGTTAGACGAGTGGTTCCTATTGATTTCAGATTGCCGAATGTAGGCAGACGATAATTTTAAAAGCCCCCCTCGGCGATTGCATTGGCGTATTTTTTTTCACGCATGCCGATCGCGCGACATCCGGAACTTTAAATCCTCTTAGCCGTGATGGCTTCATATTTTTCTTCTATTTACAACGTCAATTAAATTTATCGGATGCAAACAAAGAGCATCACCATGCACCGGTATAAGTTACAAGATACAAGACAACAGCTGCGAAGGCAATCACCATCGATATCTGGTAAAAAACGAAGGTGAAAAAAACAGGACGGCTTCAAATTCGACAATATACACGTTCTGATTTTTTACCGCTGGCAACATTCGGTCAACTCCGCGCGCCATATGTTCAGCGTGTAGGCACCTACCTACCTGTAGTAATTTTGTGAAATACGGAACAGGAAAATCGAGTTATAATACTTTATTTGATGCCATGCAGCTGGTTTCAAATATTCAATGGAATAAATTTTTGACAAGTCAACAATAATATATGGATTTGATTGCGAAATCGGAATTTTTACAAAAAAGGAATTACTATAGCTGTGTATATATCAAATAAAAATAAAATGTAATTACAATAATCTACTAAGAAATAAATTCAGTTTCGTATATTTGCCATAGGATACGAACGTACCTTTTGTGGTTTGCAAATCTTAAAATGAATTGTCTTTTGATAGATTTTAACATTCTTATGGATATTTTTATCAATATCGTCACTTATCTATCACTGTGTTTGTCCAATAAGGTTTCAAAGCATACACAAAAAGAAAACCGATTGGCCAACTGCACAGCCGATTTGGATCTGTTTAGATGTCTAGATGGAAGTGGTAAGTCTTATTAAAAAATACGTGAAACGTGATTTCATGTGAAAAAATTTACATTGCACGCGTAACCTTTGTCGGTTGTCGCATGGGACCAGTCGTCCCCCGCTTCGGAGAGTATATTAAGCCTGTAATCAGGACCTGGATGTCAGCAGATCCCCACTAGCATCGAGCTTGGAGATTGTCAGAGGACGCGCCTTGGCGGTGGGGTGTTGAAAATCTGGCACACTGGTGAATCACCAAATCGAATTTGTCCGTTTTCGTGTTTAATCTCTCAGTCGCATCGCTGACACCGTGAATGCGTAAAAATATTTAAACCTTATATTAACGAAATATTAAAATCCAAGGACGTATAGCTGCGATATATTAAAATAATTAATATTTCGAAAAGGAAAATATGTGACAAGTACGCAAAACGAAAATTGACAGCTGACACGCGACTCCACTCCCGTACCTTAAGACCGGGATGTCCTGTTATTTTTTTCCCGCCGAACTTGCTACTTAAGCCGGCGTTTCTTTGTTTCTTTCCATTTCTTTTAATTACAGCCCGCAAAGAATGGGATTGCGTGTTTGTTACATTTTTAATTTAATCGTCCTCCGTTCTTTGTTGAAACAAAGCTTAATTATTCCTTTATTGTTCTGTAAATCATTAATGCATTTTTTTTTATGCGCGGTGTGCGAATCGTTTTATTAATTTTTAACCTTTGTTCTGCGATATGGAATTGATGTTTAATTTGAAACAATGATATTCTCCTTTGATAAGATCAGAATGTAACACATTTTGGCAAATTCACATCCCAATGTGTGATCGAAATCTCTTCCTAATTTTCTAATGATTACACTAGGACTATATAATTTTCTGTCAATTAGTTAAACCAAAAACATTTTATTGAACAGACTAATGAGTTTTCTCTATGCGTATAAAAAAAATATTGCATATTCGAGTTGTCGTTTCCCACAACTTTATTTTTAATTTGGTTTCCTATTCAAAGTGAAGTTTCTAGATCTAGGTTTTGTTAATACTAATTAATAGATTTTATTCACGATAAAAAAAGTAAAAATTTCTCTGAAAACATAAACAATCTCTCCTGACCCATAAACACGCGCACGCAGTTAGTGTTCCCTGAAAAATATTTACTACTGACCTTTTCCAAATTATAATTATCCACTAAATTGTTTAAAAGGTTATCGGTAAAAGGTTTCGTAAAAATAAATTACTGTACAATTTACGCATTTATTAATTGGATAAATTAGTACAGGATTCAAAATTTATCGACCCATATTCATTCGTATTCATAAGATTGATATCTTTTTATGTTAATTAAGTCGGCTATGACTAGCTTTATTATTACAAGATAATAATGCATTATTCTAGATTGAACAAAAAATATTTTTAGATATCAATGTAATAACTCTGTAGTTCAAAATGAACACAGGCGTTAGCGGTCTGGTACAGCGGAAAATGGCTTACGTCAGCTGACAGGCGAGTGTTTTGAGCAGGTTCAATGACCGCATAGGAAATATAAACCTGTAAGACTATAACAGTGGTACTTTTAACTATAACTAAGACAAAACTAACTAAATATTTATAAATTTATAAGATGAAATTCTTTAAGAGACATATAATAGCAGACGGAAGATATTTAGATGCCTAATAACATTATGCAAGTCGAAGATCATCAAAGATAATTGTAATACGAGTACTTGTCTTTTCAAAAGGGTCGTTTTGAAGATAACATGTAAGATGCTCAATCGAAAGAGGGAGGTCCGGTCATTGTCAGCCTTAGAAAAATGTCGTGTCCGAACTTAGTCAACCAACTGCTGAGGCATACCTCTAACAATCTTTTTAACTCAAACCGAGGCGCTTGGATTTCAAGCCCCCCACGCTGGCCCGATTCAGGTCGGGGGCTGAAGGTGACCCTCGTTGTGAATATTTAGATATAGTCCGAAACCTATAGCTTAACAAGCTCTCTGAGTCAAGAAGCTTATGGCTTAATTTGACTTAAGTAAAAAGTCATTGTTCAATTTGTTTTTAGTCACAATCGATCCTGGTTCGCGGAAAACACACTTAGCTACCGTTTTCTAGTGAAACATGAAAAGAACCGAACGATTCATGTTTAGACGTCACTTAAACTGACAATGACCTAGTTAAATGTAAAGTCTGGCCGCGCAGAGATCTTTGCATCGTCTCTACTCACCCCCTTGGGTATTGTGAGCGTGATCGTATTTGTGTTAAATTTCTTTGGATAGGTATCACGACTTTATCAAGAAATTCGTTAGGCACTATTACAATATAAAATCTAGACCAATACAGAAAAGGCGTATACGCTTTGGCCGTGAAAGTAACTTGTGCCAATGCAATTTCAACTTTAAAACAAGCGAATGATGGCGCAAACCAAAATCAAATCATAGGAAGCATGTGACGGAAAGTAGCGATGTTTGCGTCATATCACGAGATGGGCGCACGTTCCATGCAGAAGTAGAAATCTGGTTACATGACTCCTTTTTAATGTATAAAACGGGACGATAGCTGTGACAAGCGAAAGCCAGAGCATTGTTCGACACGAGGTATCCATTATGTAGAAAAATCTAAATATAGGCAATTTAAATTTAAAACTTTAACAAAGTTTTGCCCGAACGTGCCTACTGCTTTTTTTGCATCCCAGTAAATATTTCTAGATATGACGTTAGCAATCATAGCAGTACCGTTCGTTGCTCGAATAAGAACTAAATTATCGTTCGGTATTTTTAGAAAAGCCTATTTAGATTTGGAAATTTTTCCACTTTCTAATATTTAATACGCTCTTGTCAAACTAAATCCGTTTATATACAAAGCTATTACTGGCACTCGAAATAAATGGCCGATAATATTAATAGCTATAAAACTATATATATATACGTTACAAATATTTCAATAATTATCTTTATATGGTCTTTATTAATTGTTAAGAGATATACGCGTATATTGTTATAAATTCCAATTTTTTACTTAGCAGTAACCCTATGCTAACTAGTAATGTTAACAGAATTAACACTGATTTACAAATCTTCGACAAATATTCCATCAAAATCTAGAACAATGTTCATGTTAAAAAAAAGGTACGTGTACATATGTATGCGTGTAAAAAGTTATACCTCTTTGGCGTAATTAAAAAAATATTTTTAATTACATGCAAACAATTACAATGTAATAATATAAGAACTGGAGTTGGATAGTCAATACGGTTGATACAGTTTAATTTTAAATTGAAAAGTTAAATAAATTAATATTTATTTGCTTATACAAAATGTAATATCAATCTTATCTCCTTATTTGGTATTATAATAATTATTAAGTGAAAAATTGGAATATGTTAAAATTATTTTGGCGCCATTTTCCATTTTGCATTAGGCTACACAAAACTCGACGACTGGTGTCACTGTTGAGCTTGCCAAATCCACCTGTCTTACAGTCACATCAATATTCGGACTAATGATATTGGTAGTATCGTCCAAATTTTTACAAATCGCAATTCCTCCGACTCGAATGTTTGACACGTCAGCAATTAGTGGTCTGAAGTTGCTAGCCAAACCGCTTGCGAGTAACTTCACACTGTAGTTTTAGTGTCGTCCCGACAAAGTATCACTCTCGCAATTTTTTCAAAGCTCGCCAAAAGTAATATACCTTCGAAAACGGATATTAACCATTTGTCCGGACTTAATACTTTTGATTTCAGACCGACCAATAGAAAATAATAAATTATTTTTCCCAATTGCACTCAACCAATGCGACACCTACCGCTCGCGAAACCCCTTGAAAGCTTTCGATGTCTTTCGCACAACGACATTCGTGTGAGAAAGACTTCCAGGCCGGCCTCGGCGGCGGACAGGCGATCCTTTTACACGACTCGATAACTGACGCGCCGACGCGTCGGCCGGTCTGGTACGGCGTTGCATAAATAACGAAAATCTAAAGTGCACCATTAAGTTATTACCCGCATCGGAGCTGTTGCATTATGGCTTAACGGGAACGCGGGCCGAGCGCGGACCGGTCCCGCCGTTATTGTGTTCGTGTTTGACTTACGAAACGAGTGCACATCGCGATGCACCGGCGCCGGCGCCGGCGCGATTTGTATACGCTCTGACGAGTGATTTTTGTTGCCAAATAAAAATTTATGTAATAAAAAAAATATTAAGATATACGATTAAAATCGTGTGTGCACTAAATGAATCGATTTCGGAATGAAGTCGCTTGAAGCACGTTGCACTCCTGATACGTGGCGAATGAGAGCTAAGCCGTAAAAAGTGTAAAACTTAGGCCGTTGCGACGCTTCTGCAGTTCAACATACCACTGTAGTAGTGCAATATGCAGTTTTTAGATGCATTTATATGAAATTGACACGCAAGCATTTGTGAATTGCTTTACCTACCACAATTCAATCATCAGGGTTGGGTACACTGGTTGTATTTATAATCAGTTCATATTTTATAATAATTTAAAGTAAAATGTTTACTTTCATAGCTTTTAAAGAGTCCGTTAATTACAATTTTATTATAATTCTTCATTTTCTTCAATTAATTACGTCCAAATATCATTAATTTGTCTTATTATGTATATTGTTCAATGGATAATACATAGGGAAAAGAACTACTTTCCGATCGAATGCTTTATGATACTTTACATTTTTGATAGATACCTGCATAAGGAATTAATGGTTTTGTACATCTTAAATGTAACATACTCATGTACATCCCATAAGACAAAAATATAAGCAAATCACGCATATAGTACCCTGTAACTTATACACGCGTCAAAGCGTATATAAAACTGTTTCTTTTTAAGTAATTGCAAAGCATTGAAAAGGATTCTTCTCCTCGACACTTTAAAGTCATCCGAAAAAACATCTTTAACCCTCGAGTACGTTCGTATACATTTTTTTTCTCTCTCACTTAATTTAAACTCAAAAGAACCTCGAGATAATTGCTCCGGCCGGCGCGGGGAGCCTTTCACTCGAATCGAACCTATTCCAGTTTCGAGAGCAATTTTCCCCATTTTCTCTCACTTTTACCCCATTTTTTGGCATTCTTCCCCGGGGCCGGGGCGCCATTGTGATTTAAAGAATCGGTAATTAAAATTCAATCTCGGAACAATCGGCCGATGTGTTCGGCGCAAGATCGCGAGGTGCATTTTAATTGGATGAATAATTTTCGGTAAAGATTTTAAGGGTTAATTGCTCCCGGACGCCTTTGTTTTGGGATCGAGATGGCTCACCGGGAATCGGTGTAACTTAATTGGGTTCCACCAAACGTTCGCCTATGTTCGTATTTGAGTTTAGCTAAGTCGAGACAGACGTGAGTCGATATGCCGATGCGTCACACGTAAACAATTAACCGAATGTGAGTTAAAGCTGTGAAATAGATGCTGTGTGTCTTATTCGTTATTCGTTTTTTATTTAAAATAAAATGTTAATTTTTTTTCCATAGCGAATACGCTTATTAATTTAAATCACAACAAATAAAATCAACAGACCAATAATAATTTCTTATTTGTTCATCTGAAATTGCGTTCAGTATATTTTATTTTTGATAACTTTCCATAAAGCCGGGCTCTATCATCGATATATATCTCTTGTCCTTTTTTTCTCAAATAGATCGAAGCGCTAGTCCAGACAAACAATTTTCATTAATCTACCAAAAAATCGTTCCAAAAAAGTGTTTAAGTTTAGTCGCTTAAACCATGTATTGTGCTACAACGAACAAATTCGGCCATATGCCGGAGTCATTCGTCAAATTAGTCACGTGCCGTTAAAATGATACGGTACGGACGGACAAACAGACAATTTTAATAAAAAAAAAAAATGTGTAGCCAACCCTTTGTGTCCGAACAGAAGCACCGGCGTTGAAGGTACAGCCGGCTTACGATTTTAGAAAGGTTTATTATTAGGAATAAGATTCATTATTATAAATTTGTCGATAATAGTAATTTATGAAATTATTTATTTTTTAAACAAAATTATATATACATAATGTAAATCGCAAATTACTTTCACTATTAAAATAAAACTTTAAACGGTATGTATGAAAGACACAATAAATGGCTGTTAATTTAGATCTGCCTAGACCTATCCATAGAATAGTATTTTGATGATCTTTAAATGTGATAGTAGATAAAAAAAACTATTATTATAAATAAATATTTCTTGCAAGCAAACAATTATTTCAGTTAATCGAAGACTATTTTTGTCAAAAAAATCACAAATAGACGTAATAAATATAATAATGGTTTAAATTATTTATTAAATTTATCAATTTATATTAATTTATGTATGCTTAAATTTTTATGACTTCTATAAACTTTATTATATATCACCCGATCAATGTTTATATGTAAAATAAACAAAATTATGTATTTAAACAAAATAAACTCAGAAAAATCAATGTTCTAGCCCCCACTCAGCTTTCACCCAAGATATAAAACATCGATAAAATAAAATAAATATTTTACTTGATATAAAAAATTACGATGTCGTACCTCATTAAATAGTTATAAATTTTGGTTATATCACTTTAATGATCTGATTGCAATTTCCTTATATGCAGCAAATAGACTAGTTTAATTTATTACCAAAATGCACATCCCAATTTTGACGCTACCGCAGCGGTCATATAATAATACGTCCGATTCGGAATTTGCATAATAATGCATCTCCAAAGTATTGCAATGTGCATCGGGTCCTTTATTTTTACGGACAGCTGCGATTTTTTTGGGTCCAGAAAGGTCACAATCGGACCGCGGACGCAGTTAGACAATAGTGACCCCCTGCTATAATTCCAATGTTTAAAATTATTATTTTCGGGACTGAGTTTTGGGGAGAATGTTTGAATAACAATCAAAAGGCGTTTAACAATTCTCCCTGTATGTTTAAAGGCTGCAAAGATAGTTAGATCGTATGTTAATTATAATTACCGTCGACAAAACTATTTTTGTATTGTCCGAGCTTCAATTAAAGGCTAAACTAAACATATCGGTACAGAACTTTATTCGTTCTATGCCAAGTCATTCATAGATGATTTTAGATTATACATTTTTTAATTCCACACACCATTCATCACTTTTTTATTTGCTTTCTTTCGTCACCAATAACGCCCAGCGAACTCATGGATGACCGCTATAATTTGGTATAAACTGCTCACAGACTCACGGAACGAATGTTATAAAATCATTTGAGTTGAAAACTCATCAAGCAGATTGTCTATGATCAGGTTTCAAACTCGTTGCCTTCTGTTCAAAGGTGGCACTCTCGACCGCTGGCCCACAGTCTGCTTTTAATGATATCATTTTATACACAGAACACAGTCAGACGCAAGTGTGTGTGTGTGTGTATGTACAGTTTCAGGCACTTGAGTCCAAAGTGGCAATCCATGCCATGCTTACGTAGTAGCAGATCAACCTGTAATCAAAGTGCGCAGGTGTGAACACGTGGTTTATATGTTTCAATTCACGTGGCAATTGATGTATGTGTGTGCTCTTCTTAAGAACTTTTATCGAGATGTATGAGCGCCGTTCAAATATATAGATGTGACAACTGGTCACCAGTTAGAAAGTTCAATTGGTTTTTAGTTTGTTCAACTCAAAAATATTATATACATCATTAAGAAAGTTTATCGAGTTGAATATTTCTCTTTCCTTTAATTTGTATTGAATTAATCACCCAATAATCAAGAGTTTCATTGTATGATTTTTTTATTTACCGTCTAAAAATCATGCATTATTAAATTCTTTGTTTAAAAGGCTATGTAGTATATAATAAATAGATTGAAAATTTTGGAAATAACTTATGTAGTGTTATATGTATTAATGATTTGAATTTTGACTTTTCTAACTATTCCTCGATAAATTCTGAAACGTCATATTTTTTTTTATTAATTCGCAACACTAGAACATTCCCACAAGAGAATCTTTACTCTATTACAATTAGGTTGCAACGATCAAACGAACACAAATGAATAATAGAAATAACATAGAGGCAGATTGACGGACAGATCCGTCGATTAAAAAAAGCTCAGGTAATCAAAGGGCTAAACAAGGGACAGCGAATAATCAAACCGGAATAGGGTCCACAAAAAAAAGGGCTTAGAAGCGCAACACTCATAAATGAATATTGTGTTACGAGTTTTTACGCTCAGTGCCGACACAATGGATTTTTCGTTGACAGAAATGTATATACAGTAACTTTGTATTTAACTAGTTATACTTCTCGGTTTTATCCGCCTTAAATTTGATTTTTGTACATGTATGTTTCAACACGAGCATATCGTTCAATGCATGCAATCTATACATTAATTAAATACCGTATATGAAATAAAGAAAAAAATAATAATTAAAAATTTCTAATCTTCCACAATAAACGGGCTATCCAACACAATAAGCAATTTTCAAACAACAATTAATTTTTACGTTTAGCGCATTTATTCATACAAACCGGCTTTTTAATATATTTTTCTTAATTTCGAAAATTATGCGTGCAAAAATTTTGACTGCGATATATTGAGATAGTCTCAGCGTCCACAACAATTACACTAAATATTATTTACGTTTAAGGTTAACAAGGATATCCAAGATTATTAAATAAATATTAATTAAACAATTTCAGCTAAGAGTGGCAAAAATGCAAATGTGATTACCATCAGTACAAATATCAATTTCAACAAAAATTAATTACGTTGCATTGAAACGGTGGTCCGTATTTTACACATTTCAGGTTTTAAGATATATATAAATCTTATAGTTGTAAGGTTTAAATATGTCTGTCGTTTACATCATATTCATTTAATTTCAATGTTATGTACAAAACATCTCAAGAAAAAGAACTTTTGGAAACAAGTAGTATGTATTATTAAAAACTACTAATGTAAAGAAGAAAACACTCAAAAGTAAGACAAAATATTTGTAATCGTGAGTTCGTATTCCAAAAGTTTTTGAAAGCGTAGGGAGCACCTGAAAATTCTAGAAAGAACGAGAAAGAATTTCTATGAACGGTCAAAAATGAGGTTTATTTTGTTTCAAAATATTCTCCGTTAGCATAAAGCACTATTTCATACAAATAAACCAATTTTGAAACATTTACGCCATTCCTCCCTGGTGACCTGGAAATATGTTTTTATAGTTTTCGATAGCCTTTTGGTGATGAAAATCGTCGACCGCGTGACTGGTTCTTTGTTTTACGAACGGAAAAAAAGGCACAAGGTGCCAAGTTGGAACTGTATGCAGGATTACTCACAAGTTCTATGTTTTTCTCCTTTAAAAATTTATTTGTCTGTTTGGCCGTGTGAGAACTGGAGTTGTCGTGATGCAAGACGACATGAAGTTTACGGAGTTCATCAACAACTTGCGGTACACAAATAATCGTGTACCTATCACTATTTACGGCACAATAACTCTCCAAAGCAACAGTAGCGACGTGTGCAGTATTAATAAAAAAAGAAGAAATCATCCGCTTAGGCTTTTTGCTTGCGCGCCACTTTGGTTGGTTTCAGTTCATCTCGATAGAACAATACGGTCGATTGTTGCTTTTTTTTTTGGGATCATAGCAATAGATCCATCTTCCATCACCTATCATCATACCCCACACTAAATTTGACACTCTTTCCTTAAATCTGGTAAGCATGGTATTGCATCAAATGACGAGGTCAGTTCTTTGAGCCTCATTCAAATTGTGTGGGATCCACCGCGAGCACAGCTTTTTAATACTCAAATATTTGTGTAAACTTGATTGTATTTGACTCATGCCTATACCTAAGAATTCTCAAATTTCATAATAGGTCACACGTTGGTCTGTTTCCATCGTACGGCGCACATAATCGATGTTTTTGTTGTTCACGGCGATGGACGGGCGACCATCACGATATTCACAGAAATTGACAAGACTGCGCTTGAATTCTGCAAACCAGATATAAATAGTCTTCGCACATGGTGCTCCATCGCCAAAAGCAGTTCTGAGCCGAGCGAGGCTCTGCTGAACTGCCAAATTACATTTAAAATCGTAGAAAATCGTAGTATGAAAATTTTCCCCTTTTAAGCCCATAGTGATGAAGACACGCAATTTTTACAATGTTACGCCACAATGTTAAAACAACCGATATTCAGATGAAATGAAATGTATTCTACTGTAATGTAACAATTACCTTTTAAATATAGTTTACGTAAGTGGCCATTTTCAGAAACGTAAAGTGCGCCCCACATAGTCAGATAAACAGTTCAGAGGAAATTGACAATTTTCCATCTACTGCTAGAACACAATATCTTTTCGCATATTCTTCGCTATAGGTATATCGAAATCTAACCAAGATCTCGGTAATGAATAAAAATAGTGCGGGGCGGAGGGATGAAACTGTGGAGGGATGGATAATGTCCCAGCGAACAGCTTACAGTTCACACGATCTCGCGACCGGCGCTTGCGACTTAGGGTTGACGATTTTGAGAGACGATGCTTAGGATTAACAATACCAAACTGGTTAGTGATCATTCCGATCTAGCTGTACAATAGATGTATAAACAAAGAACTACTTGAAATTCTTGAAAAATTTCAACACCAAAAGGCGATACTTTAGGTTGCATACGTACTTTTAATTCAAAATTACGCCATCAGTGAGCTAAATATCTATTTTCAAATTCTTTATAGCGGTTTATTAGAAAGTGATTCTATATAAAATTTTGTATAACATTTAGGATTAAGAACTCACACCATACAACTTCTGAAAATCATTTTGATAAAATTATCTATTTTTTGGTCCGTCTTAAATCCTTCATTTGAGCTTTTAAGCGGTCAATCCATTGTATATTAAACTATTACATCGTTCATAAGCCATAATTTTGCTGAGGATCGCCGCATATCAAGCTATACACCATTTTGAGGGTTAGAACTGCCTAACTGGCAACCCTGCGGTCCGCGCGCCCGCCGACAACTTCCCTGGAACTTGGCAACTTTTATCGCAATGTTCTTTTTGCATTTTTTCTCGCTTCGCAAAACTGGCGGGCGCTCCCCCCCCTTCCGCACTCGCTTCTCCTATTCTTTTTCCGCGGGAGTTTCCCCGCCGCTCGGAACGTTGTACCCTTTTCAAGAGTTTTCTGGCTATCTTTCCTTTAACTTTATGGATTAATAAAACCCGTGGAGCCGATGCACGTTCACAATCCTAATTCGATCACCTGACAGCAAAATCAAAAAATATATGCTTTATCTCTTTATCGCTATCTTATTATTTTTTCTTACATCAAATATGAACAAAAGTAGTGTAATGGAATTAAAATTTAATTAACTTCATACCTGCCTAGTACATATTTTGTAATTACATTTAAACATTCTTATTTGCTGCTATACTGTAATTCATATGCAAAGGAGAAAATGAATTGTAGAATCGTACATTTGACATTCACGATTTTTAAGTTCAAACTGGATATGTGACCTAGGTTGTCTTTTCAATATTATGGTCTATTTATTGTATCCTCTTTTGTGGTGAAATAACATAACCCAACAATACAGTCTAGACCATCCGCGTCACTACGTAATGACAATGCTAGTACTAGATGACGCAATATTTGTTAAAGACTTATATTTGTCAACTCTGTAGCCGGGTGAACTATAATCAAACCTTGTCTTTAATGTACCATTTAATAGTCGAAAAATATTCAAATTTATTGAATTAAATTTCACAATACTTTCTATAAGAAGTGGGATTGTAACACGTCAAAGTTACTGCTTTAAATTTATTATTTGTAGTGAAATATATATATATTAATGGTAAGGTGTAGTGCACACGTCTGAGATACTATATTATATTAACTAATAGCGATATACATCCCACATATTTTATTTTCGCATACCGTCTGTACACAAGTGTTTATATTTTCGTTACGAACTGCCTGTGTACTATAAAATCTCCTTTATAGCTCCGTACGTAACAAAAGAAAGCTTTGCATCAATATGTTTTATGGTGATAGGATATATATCTATATCACGATGCATTTCATTGTCTTTTACGTGTACCCATATATCCGTTCGGTATCATAAAATACGCTAAGGTAATATGCGTTACGTTTGTCGTGCATGCATTGCGTTTCATTGTATTGCTTGGAGAGTTATATTGTAAAATGAACTCCAGAAAATAGTGTAATATATACGACAAGACTCAAAGGACTTATTTTTACCAATTTAAACATTGGTTCTATTAATCCGATTGGTTAAATTATACACGTTATTTGTATTGACAAATAACGTGTATAATTTAACCAATAGATACAACAAACGCTAACGCCATGTTAAATTCGAACTTTGTTAGTAATATTCATTTCAATCAACAACAAAAAAATGTTTGGTTACATTGCGATACTTACAATGTCTTATTTATTTTAAAAGTTTGTCATGTATATAATGGAACATAACTTTAAACACATTTTATATAACGTATAAGTATATATTTGTGAGTTACCTTCAGTAGGTCTCATACATCATCGTCTGAAATTTGGTATATATTACACGATGGATTTTGCAAAGAAAATGAAGGAGAATTCTATATATCGATGGTTGTACCACACCTGCTTAGAAATGTGACTTTATAGTCAATTATAGACAATTGTTAAGTAATTTTAATTTATAAATGAAAGTGCTTTTTTTCTCTATTATTTGAAATTTTTAGGAATACATTGTTTAATAAGCGATTTTTTTAAAATAAATGACTGTTTAAATAGAACCTTTTCCTCATAACCGCTAGTGACGAGTTAGCCGCTATGTGTCAATTTTTCATGTGGTTCAAATCTGATTTTAGATATTTTGGATATTTTTTTATAAAATACACAAATATAAGACTAAATAAATGATAATTATTTTATTATGAAGACGCGTAATGACACGGTTATGTTTTGTCGCGTACACGTATGTTTTATAACAATACAATCACGTCTATCCTAATATATTCTCATAGTACTAAATGCGAATTCCTCTTTTTCTACGTTTTTTTTTAAGAAGTTTTTTAAAGGCTATTACTTTTCGTCTGCTCTTCGGGTTTTTTGTTCCTTAAGCGCTCTTAAGTTTTTATTTGACCACTGAAGCATTCGTGAGATACCGCCGCGGCGCAAATTAAAAAAAGTTGTAAAAATATTCCCTTTCTGTTCCAACCCGACAGTTTTTTTTTTTTTTAAGTACAAAAAGTAGACAGTTTTAATTTTATGACAATTTTAATTTTATTAAAGAAACGTTAAATTAAAAGAACAGATTCGTGAATACATACATAACATTTCTTATTGTTTAATTGAATACTTTAATACAGATTTAATATAGCAATTTCACTTAGCTCCCGTTTAATTATATTTCACTTAATTATGTTTAAAGGAATGTATTTCACCAGAATTTAAGTTAGAAATGAAATAGATATTTATTATTTAATTCTTGAAAGTCGATGGCGAACGATCAAAAGCATTGTCTTCGAACGAGCCACGAGGACCGGGTTCGAATCCTAACCACGCCGGTTCAACTGGTCAATGTGTTTTAAAATCAAAAAAAATCAAAATCAAAAATATCTTTATTTCGTAGGTAATGAAATTACACTTGAAATACGTCATTAATAAATTCGTTTCGACATTACCGCCCATTCCAAATGCTGATTCACCGAGAGAAGAATGGGCAAGAAACTCAAGCTTTGCTTTAAGTACTATTAAACCTACTAAACTACTAAAACTACTTGCTCCACGCCCGTAGAACACATTGAGACGTCGGCTCCGGACGACGTTCAATAGTCAATGTTAGCCCCAACTCGATCAGGCCTGCGCAGAGTTCTTGAAGTCGAAGGTTCTCAAACTGAAATAAAATCAAATGCGAGTAGTGAGAATTGCAAAAAAAAAAATATGTGATTTTATTTAGGAAATAATAACGTCTCAGAGAGTAAGATCACCATAGAAGGATTTTTGATTGAATTAAAATTTATGAACATTTTCACACTTGGTTATTTGATAAATTATAATGTTTATATTATAAATAAGATTTGTTAAAAAAGTAAAAAAAATGTTGTCTAATTAATCGTATCCACAACGTTGTTAATATTATCACATCGTTCTGTTATTCTCATGTAGTCTATAAAAGAGTTAATTATGAATTTTAAAGTTGTGTTGTTTTAATTTTATATTAGGTACGGACATATTGCAGGCATTTAAGTATAAGGCGATGATTTAAAATCTTATCCAATTCTTATCGATAAACTTTCATGGTTATTAGACTATTTCTATTAAATTACCAATTCGATAATTTTAACAAAGTAAATATGCCCCTAACTTCTAACTTATTTTATTTCTTAGTTACCACTACCTAAGCTTTAAATTTTTTTTAATGAACTAACGACTTAGTATTTTAGTGACTAACGACAGATTTTTCCATTTCTAGGCAAATTATAAAAGTGAAACTTAAATTACTTCACCAGAGACAACTCGAGCACGTACTGGGGCAACAAGACTGAATACCGTCAAAGCTCACGCTAAATAAAATTAATTCAGTGGTCAACTAAAGTTTTTTTTTAACCCACCCCTCGCCCGAGCGGTCGGCGGCGGGGGATAGTGGGGCCGTTAGTGAGGGTGCACCACCCACTCCCCCGCTCCGCCCGCCGACACCACCCACCGCCCCGCCCACGCCCGCCCCGCTGAAAAGGGGAGCAGTTGCAGCTAGCGTACGTGTGTGCACGCAATTTTGGCTCGATGATATGGAATTTTCGCTGTGATTAATATGATTGCGTTTTAATGCGGCGCGGGCCGCTCCGGACTAAGTAAAATCATGAGGTATTATTTATTTCATTGTTAACCTCTCTATAAATAAATCGATTTATAAATGCTTTTTTGTTGAAAGCTTGTATCAAATATAATTTCATAAGTCGGCCATTTTGAAAATAACGGCTTTTAATTGAATAGACGTTAGATATTGTAATAATCCATTAATAAGTGTATTTAATATTCATCGTTAAAAAATTCTTATGAATGCCATTAAAATATAAGTGCAACTCTGTTAATTTTGAACAAATAATTTGATTAAACCTTGCCGGTTGTTTCTTAAAATTTACTGTTATAATTTGTGTCGCATAAAAGACTTAAATATGATATACATTTGATATTGTCTTAATCATTCTATCCTCAAAAGTGTCCTACAATGTAGAATACTGTTTACACAAACACAAAATATTCTTATAATTCAGTGCACGTAAATAAAACAGAAATTGATAAAATGGCTTTTCTCATTAAATGCATATATATAAAATAGTCCACATATTAAAAAAAATCTGAATAAGAATCAGAGATTATAAAGGTTGGTCTTGAGGAAAATAAAATAAGATGTAATTAATTGAAGGTTTTTCTATTCGACTTAGAGACAATTCGAAGATTTTTTTTAAATGTTAAAGAATTGGTTTTCGGTAAAAAATTATTTACTTTATGGTAACATATATGACTATTCAAGTTTTGCAATTTTTTTATACTTCCTTAAATCTTATTAAAATTGCTCTTCGAATTGAAATTCATGACAAATGAAATCATGACTTATCACATTATTTAATTAGCTTGGAATATCTATCCAATCGGCATAGATAAAATACGTTATTATTTTTATAAAAGAATCAAAAGTTCTATGCAATTAAGTTCTTATATTATTGTATTAGTCATCACAAAGATGCGCAACTCCACGTTCCAATTACAAAAATATATTTAGCGACGCGCGCGCAGGCGGCGGATTTTAAAATCGACGCAGACACACGAATATGTTTGTTATGTCAAAAGTGTCAATTTAATAATATAATTTTTTTCTTGAAACGCTCCGAGGACATTTCGATGCCAAATCCCATTTTAATGGAATTCCGATTGGCGTTGAAAATTGGACCAATTTTGTTTTAATTTTAACAACCATCATGTAGCTCTTCTCAAATCGCCTTTCACAGCGACGCAAGCGGCTACGAAATCAAAGCTCATCGTCTAATTTTATAACGACGAAAGACAAGGCAAGTGCGAGTAGTAGTGAGGGTTCCGTACGAGAGTCTTTTTTATATTATTCTTCTCTTAATGTTTGAAAATATTGTCCCTCATTCACGATTATACATCACCGTCAACATTCGTATTAGAAATATTATTATATAATCTTAGTTTTTTTTTTATGTATCATAACCACAAATTAATCATTTTAGAATTTCTATTTGGACTTTCTTTTTTCATTGATTCTATAGAGAATGTCATTTTGACTTTCATTTTTGTATAATTACATGATTCTACAGAGAATGTCAAAATATCTAGCAAAATAATAGTATCTTATAAGTGCGTTGACTAAGAAGCTTCAACTTCTTACACCTCAAATGATAACTGTATGCCCTAGTATTGCATGTTAAATTCAACTTCACATCTCTATCGTTTTTGAGAAAAACAGTTTTACAAAACGAACAGACGAGTGCAAACAGACAAACAGACAGACGGCGAACAAAGTGATTCTGTTTGTTCCTTTGAAATACGGAGCCCTAAAAATATCGGTCAAGCGTGAAAAAGACTCGTACCCTGAAGGTTCCTTACAACTTTATTAAAATTTGTAGATATTTAATGCATTAAGATTCTTTGTGATTTATGAGGATATATTTGTGATACAGATGCTGGCGAAATATTGATCCCAGGACTTCCGAAACTTTTGCTCCTTTCAATAATTTTTCGAGTTTTGTTAAAAATATCCAAATTTTTGATAGTTTTAACTTTTCATAGCGCGAAGTTAAAAAATGTTCCTCCATATCTTTGTGTACATCACGATTATGCAGTCTAATTGCAAGCATAGGTTTGTAATTAATTCTTTTTGCAGGTGATATAACTATGAATTATTAATTTTCATATTTCTTCCTTTTATTGTGCTGTGAGACCTATCTTCTTCCCAATTTTTATAATAGTAAAAATATTTCCTTTTGACATATACACAGCATCATCTGGTCCCAAACTAAGCAACAAGGCTTGTGCCACAGATATCAAATAGTTGGTATGATAAATATATCTTTTTTTAAAAGTACATAGATATATTACGTAGAAACATCCAAACTCAAGACATTATTTTTTAATCAATAAATATTTGTCTTGTGTGGGAATCAAAGCCACACCCCAGTGCAACAGGTAGATTATTGTCGACTGCACCAATCAGGCAGACATTTTCATGATTTTGTGTATACGGGAAAGTACCCTAAATTTTTGGTTTACTTGCGAGTTTCAAAATATAAGGCATCAATGGCCGTATTTTGACCGTTTGTTTTAATTACATTTACTTATGAGCTTGATTTTTCAAAGCTTCAGAGGACCGCAGAGATAATTCTTTGATTTTTAATCTACTTGACACCTCCACACACGTTCATGACACGTTCCGAGGAAAAAGAATCTTGGCAGACGGACAGATAGACAGTGAAGTGATCTCATAAAGGCACCTTAAAGCTACGGAATCCTAAATAAGAATATTCGTCCAAAAAAAGATATAACAACATCATATTCAATTCAATACCTTAGCAGTGAAAAATTATCATACACATAGGAAAATTATTTTTATATTTTATAATGTCAAATGGGATGTTTAAACGGTATAAATGCCTTAAATTAAATATTAATAAACAATTATTTAAATTATGTAATTACGGAATAGGTGGAAATATTTAAGTGCTACTGTTTATTCAGTTTTAGAATTACATATGATTTGTTTAAAAGAAAATAACTTCAAATAAATGCATATGTAATTGCATTACACCCACGTGCAATGAGTTACCTAACATTCCATGTGCAGACGAAGGAAGTACACTTTTGTATTCAAATCATTGCGTAGGCTTCTCTCTGTACTTTATGGGTACTTGTTCGGACAGATCTAAGCATTAATGTTATGTAACGGTTACTTGGTAAGTTTTGACCAAATTAATGGATGAATACCATTGCGAGGAAAAGTTTTCCAGGAATAAACAAATTATTTTCTACACAATTTCTTTGTCGACGCAGTAGCTAGGGTAGAAGAATCAATTCTTCCTAACTCACCTTTTTTTTTATTTCTTTGGATATTTAAACACGAATAATTCAAACGATATTTTGGAACTTTGGACGTTATTTCCTCGGTGCGCATTTTTAAATGCAGCTACTCTTAATATTATGCAATACTTATGCACATTAAGTGCACCATTAAAACTCTTATGTCTATAGAAATATTCGTACAGTGCAAAATTGCTATTAAATTTAAATTACAAATTTGAAGGTACCTATCCTTGTTATATAAATAATGATATATTAACAAGATGAATTAAGAGAAAACTATTAAACTTTCAAAAGTGCAATGCGCCGGCGTCGGTCCGTGCATCAGCCCTAACTGTGCTAAGGCCAACGCCTTTCTCTCCGTCTACACAATAAAATACTTACGACGACAACAAAAATAGCGCGACGCGAATGCACTTTATCGATGTAAATCGGACATCTTGTATTGTGTGTATGTTTTTATGATGCTGCTATAAGATAATAAATATTTGCAAAAATCATTGACACGTATGAACCGTTGTTAATGTGCATGATTGACTTTTAAAAATATTACACTGTATTCATTTATGAAAATATTAAGCGATTTTTTTTATAAATTATGAAATGGACTGTCAAGAGCCAGCGTCGCCCAGAATCTCTCTCAACTTCTGCGCATATCGAAATATCCATTATCACTCGTTGGGATGGTGAAGAGAAGAACTGTGGAGAAATCTGCTATTTCTCATGATGAAAAAGATTCAACAGATCATCCGGAAATCCGTATCAAGCAATCCAGGAAGTCATACAATTTTTGTAAAGATAAAACTCCTTATCGCCAACAGCGACGCCGTGGGCGTTGCAAAACAAAAGTAACACCAATAATAATATTTTATTCTAGGACCTTTAACCGTATTGAGTCACGTCCGGGTTTCTAGACATAGAATTAGAAAAGAATAAATTTACAAACAAGTTGCTCATGTAGCCGCAAATCAACCACGCAACCTCTCTTTCACACGTATCAAGTTTTTTATTTGTTTTTACCTAAATAAGGCCACTAATTTAATTTTACTTATATTATTTGACGTTTGTCGTTTCGAAGACCCTGTAACGTGGAGCTTCCAATAACATTTTGCAATTTTAGATGGTCAACATTCAACTATTGTGCACGGATAGGGAACCAATAAAATCTATTTATTTATATAATGTCCAAAATTATGCGTTATCGTTGCAAATTTTACATAATATTCAAGTAAAGTGTAAACATATATGTAGGATGTAAGATGTAAAATAAATTCCTCTCATCTTTTATACTGACATCATATAAGGATTAATCACGATAGTGATGTCGGTCCCGCTCCATGTAACTAATAGGTGAATTAAAATTTTGTGTAGTTTTGATTGATTCTTCAATTTCCCACAGGAATTGTTTGTATATTTATAACATATAGGTAACCCTATGGACTTAAATACAGAATTATTTTGAAATCACAGACAGACTCTTCAATTTTATTTATGTGTATAGATACATAGATTAGTTTAAATAAAATGCCCGTATTAAGTAGAAATCTATTAGAAGATAAGGACATGTAGCAAACTCTATTGTAACCGACTGAAGGTAGGTTTAGAAAATATATTTCATATAACAAGTGCATATGTTATAATTTATATAATTGCAAACACCATGATCGATGAAAGTGAAACACTAAAGACATATCATCATTTATGAGTAAACTTTTCCTCAAAGAAAGCCATTTTTCAAATAATGGCATGCAAGCCCCTAAGCGAAATACTCTAATTTTAGTTAATATAAGATTCTTTAATATAGAAAATTGTCGAATATATGGACCACTTTTATAATAAAAAAGTGTCATAATTATAAGTTCTGTAAGGTACAAGCTTTCATTTAACTGTAGCTAATAAAGCAAATCTACATGTCTTGAAATTTTTTATGTTTAATTATCCTCTTGATACTTCGGATAGACGTTCAGTTTTAATAAAAGAGCGGTTGTGGTTCAGTGGTTAAAACCACTCGCCTCGAAAGTGGACGGTACCAGGTTCGAGCATGGTCACGGGCGAATTGACCAAGGTATGAACTTTTAAGCTTCTCGCTTTTTGCTTTGAATACCGTGCTAAGCCGTTACTGTAATCGAAATGGTGACAACGTCTGTCATCAACCGCCATTAGGTACTAGGACAGCCTGGAGGGCATTAGGTCAAAACCCTCAATCAGCACAACCTCAGCAATAAGGTGATAGAACTCGACACGTCATCACATCATCCAATTTATCAACTAAACATGACTTTAAGTATGACTCGACGCTGCATCCAACTCAGAATTGTCTGCTCATCAGAGAACTCTTCCAGGGTTTTACAACATCGATTTCAGATTTTGTACACACCATTGATGGTGTATTTTGTATAGGTACTAGTTTGTTTAGCTTTTTAAATTGTAGATTTATTAAGGCTAAAATACTATAGGTATAGTAAAGACGTAACCTAATGTATGATGATAAAAAAATGTATATTTTTTTGCGTAATTTAAGGAGGTAGCGTTGTATTTGTTGATAAAAGATAGACAAATTTTAAAGTGAGTTGTGCAATTCGCATGAATATGATAGACTATTGTATAACTTATTATACTTTTAACTACATGCTATAAAAGAACCATTTAAAGCGGGTTATATTGATAAGCTATTTTCAATATAACTTTATAAGTTTTATTGTTAACCTGGTAAGTCTTCTTAATTTTGCCACGTTACCTACGCTCGCTGTCAAAACGAGGGGAATATACCTTATTCATTCACGAACATTGTGAAACGAACCAAATTTAGTCTGTCACATTTTTTTTTTTTTAGTAAAATTCATTATTTTCATATTCAGGTCTCACGAATATTTTGTCATTTAAACAAATTGTTTTATTATAGGTAGTAAAGAAACAAAAAAATGATTTTTTTTCGCTCTAATTCAAACATAAAACACGAATATGAATTCATTTATAACAGAATTATAGATAATTTTAAGCGAGCTATAACTTAATAAGTATTTGAAATTTGACATTTTTCCATTTATTAGTATAGTTGAAAATTTCGTTTATTTGAACGATTTTTTCTCTTTTTAAGAACTTAATTTTATTTATTTTTTCTTTATTTCACGTTCACCATACTTACATTCATGCCATACGTTGTTGTACATTGCCGCTGTAAAGGAAATAGTTGTTTTATTGTTCCGAAAAACATTCTTTTAAAAATTAAAAAAAAAAGTCTTCTAAACTAATAAAAATCTAGAGAATTAAAATTATTTATTTATAACTACTTTTTATTACGACTTTCAAGTAATATGTATAGTAGATACTCTCGCTTAATACACAACTTAATAACTGCGATTTACCTTCGGCTTTGTCCTCGTGCACACACACACACACAAACTTTTGCCAACAGCAATACCTAGGAGACGGACCAAATCGACATCGGTATCGAAATTGCAGTACAATACAGAATCGGGAAATTGGACGCAACAAGAGAAAAATCATCTATACAATTACTTAGAAACGCGTGTATTGAAAATCTCATTTCCATACAGATAAATACCATAGTCACATTATAAATAAATTATAGTAATATACCCTTTTATAGTTATACTAATAATGTCTGCATTAGATATTAATGTGTTCTAATGGAGTTACAATATTTACAATCGATGCGCTATTTGAGGATATTTTAACCGGAAGTCGGCCATATTATAGGCTTTATTAGTACAATTGTCATTTGAAACAAAATTTGACTTTAACTTAATTTCGTTGGATGTGTACGCGTATTTTCGCGACTAACGGTCTTAGGGTACTCGCGCGCGAAAAAAGCGCATGCGCACCAATCGGCGCTCTTACATCATACATCAAATGCAATCGCACAAATAATAATGGAGTGCATCGCGTCCGCTAACGCACACGGAACCGAGCGCGGCGTTCGCATTCCTCTCGCTATGCAAAACGCACACAACTCCAGGAGATAGTCAATATTGCCATCTGCGAGCGCACACGTAAAAGTGCTGTAAAGTGTGTTGCACACTGTATATTCTTTTGTCGACTTGTAAAAGAAGAAAATGGCGGACGAGAATAAAGAAAATAAAAAAAAAAACTTTTGGAAAGGGAGAAAATAAGGCAATGAATCATAAATTTCGTGGTATAATTAGAAGACTAATTGGTCTCTGAGGAAATTTTGTACATTAACAAATATGTTCATTTTTATTTATTAAAATTAGTGTATACATCTAATCCAGATTTCATGTTTTTTTTTTTTTATTTTTCATTGCCGCAATAATTTTTCCTGTCATTAATACACATTTATCTTGATCGTGTTCAATGTTCTATCTCATATTCAATAGATCAGACATTGAAATAATATGAACTAAAGAATTTCAAAATTACAAACGATTCGTAAGTCTATAATCATTATATTTTTAGAAATTTCCATTTTATTAGTTCAATAACTGTGCCGTAGCCCTAAGGGCGGCGCGCGCGCATGTATGCGTCCGGGGTCAACGACCCGCCCATTCGCGCGGCACACGCTAAAAGTATGCGTTCGCTTTATTATGGTCTTATTTTTAAAATGGCGGTCACCGGGGTTGAGGCAGGTCGTGGTATCTGCTCGTGATTTCGTACATCTTTATCTGAATATAATTTGAAATGCTGCATACAAAATACACAAAAAGACAAAAAAATATGTTAGTAAATCCTGAAGATTGAACTTTACTATTTATTTTGGGAAATAAATTATTGTTCCCATATCAAACGTCAATGAAAAGAATTTTTATACATAATCAAAATACCGATTTTATTAGTCAAGGGAAAAATAAAGTCGTCCAATACTCACTCCGTCAACTCCATGGAAGAAGTGATGGGCTAGATTTAGTCACCTGGGCTAGATTTAGTCAGTTAAAAAAAAATTATTAAAATCCATAGCCGTTTTGCTATCAGAAAAACTAGAATCACGTATTTTAATCTAATTCTAGCGCGACCCACTATTGCCGATCGTACCCACGTGATTAACTAGATTACTCACAAGAAAATAAAAATGAAGCGAGTATTATAAGATCTGTCTAAGAATACAGATCTACGATATGAAATGGATATTTTAAAATGTAATACATCGTTTGAGATTTGTTGAAAGATTTAGATCACTTAATGTTTTCCAAAAAGATAAATGCATTAAAGGAAAATTTTTTTTCTATTGAAATTGAAATTGACAACTTTTCATACTTAAAATAAAAAGTAAAGAATCCAAAATTAATAATAGTTTTTAGTCTATATATTTTTCTATTATGTAATAAATACGAAATAATCTTAGAACTTAATTCTGGTTTAACCATTGCACACATAATGGCAGGTCAGTCAAATATGCCAACGTGGCCTACGTTCATTGGTTCTATATAGTTTCAAGTACTGGCGAGCGCAATAATCCTGATTTATTCTTACGATTTGTCACATAATATGTGAAGTCCTTCAGCGTCAAAATATAAGTAATAAAAATATTTAAAAATATGACGTTCACGTAAAAACCATTTTTTTTTTGAAAAATACTTGTTTGTTTGTTCTACGTCTTTCATCAGTTGTGAACCTTTTGTCTCGACACTACAGTTTGACGTTGTCATTGCTAAACAAATAAGTTACCATTTCTTACCATTCAGTTTCTTTTTTAATACCATTCATTGCATTGGTACTAAACCAATGTAATCAATGGTAACAGATAAATGTTAATAAATAAGAGACAATCTCTATGAACATAAATTTATGTTGTCAAAATTAAATCGACCGATAACTAAATCCAATCATAATTAACTATTATTTATATATTTATTTAACAAAATACCACATCTTTTTTTTATGTTAGTGATTGTGAAATGACGATTTCGATTCAAACATTTATAACAATGCAATATGTAGTACTAAATTATGCCCCCCGGCTTCGCCCGCATGGGCATCGAATGAACTCCCTCATTTTTTATATCGACTAATCACACTGTCAACCATGCTTCCGATTTTGGTCCAGATCTATTTTCTGGTTCTCCGATCAATATACGTAGTTCACCCCCGGCTCCGCTGGCGTGAGCACACAATGAATTCCTTCATCTTTTATACCGATGTATAACGGCATCAACCATAATCCCGATTTGAGTCCCTTTGATTCCATACCAGAAGAACCCATATTCGTGCACAGAGAACGCGCCTAATGTCACTAATTTTTGGATTGTGAAGGTTTCGCTTATCTTATTTAAGATACCGCTTATCATTTATCCCTATTTTGCTCGTGATTAAGTTCCCGAACCGATGTTGAACTTGAACCCTTCTTGGATTCGTTCTACGATCACGGAAGCGTAGTTGGGAGGAAAAAATACAACCTATATATTTTACCTGATGTATAAGCAACACTGCTATTAAATTTCGTCCAATTTTGTTCAGCCGTTAAAGCGTGATTAAATAACAAATATTCTAATATATAAACTCTCACTTTTATAATATTAATGGGATATTTACGATTTACTCATTTTAGTTTAGATTAAAAAAATAACTTGTGTGCGGTTCGCACTAGAATTCTTCGGAAGATTAAACTGTAAGGGAATGCGACAAATGAGGTATCGCGAATGGGATGATTATAAAATATATTTATTATAATATTGGTACTAAGTTTAAAACTTATTTTTCATTTTATTGAACAGGCTCAATTTCTTGAATTTCAATAAAAGACAACTATGTGTTCAATGCACACACAAGTACACATATCTCTTTCTCTCGCATTCTAACTCATGTCATATTTTATCTCATTCTCTCGCAGGTTCAATCCTATAGATGCATATGTTTGTCTCTTTATAGTGTCGCTTTTTCGTTTCATCGAGTTTTGAATCACAACGGTACTAAAGAAGTTTTCACTTCAAAAACGAAACACTTATTCAAGTTGGGATTAACAATTTTATGAGGCTTCTCTTGTTGTGATTCAAATTTGAATATAATTTCCAATTATTAATAACAGAAATATTTCCAGGTGAAAGGCCCTACAAATGCCATTTGCCGGACTGCGGACGCGCGTTCATACAATTGTCCAACCTGCAACAGCACTTACGGAACCACGACGCCCAAGTCGAGAGAGCCAAGAACAGGCCCTTCCACTGCAGTATCTGCGGCAAAGGGTTCGCCACCGAAAGCAGTTTGAGAACCCACACGGCTAAGGTGAATGTGTACGGATTCTGGAATCTCCGAAATAACGCTAGGGAAAATAAAGGGTGGAAATGTATCAGATATGCTAAAATACGTCAAGCGAACGTATGTGCAAATATGTCCAGGCTGGTCCTATATTGTCATTTCACCATATACAATATTATAAATGAATTACCTAGTTTAGTGCTAATGGTATTTAGGTGTCCGTGTATGATTCTAATGCAAAATATCATTACTGCGTGATTAACTAATTTTCGTGTATTAGGAACGCTCTTTATTAAACTAAGTAAATTCAATTCCTACCAGTAACAGTCACCTATTTACCTCTAACTACAATCTATTTATCTACAATCTATCTATCTATCTATCTACAATTATAATCTACCAGTTTTTCAGAGAATGGTAACCGTTGAGAAGAAATGCCGCAAGAAATGAAATAAGTTTTGACTACAATGATTCAATTTCTATTGTGTGTGCTAAAAGTTATAGCATATTCAACAATGAGAGAAAACATATTTCGATTGGTCAATGAATAAATTTATTTTGTTATTAACAAAGACTGCATCCGCATTTACATTAACGTTATAAACATTTTTTTTATTGCAATTCAAAGCAAAATTAAATATTCAATACACAAACAGATGGCTGTTTTAATATATTGATTGTGTTTATGAATTAATTTTATTCGTTCGACATGTAGTTTTTGCCCGCGTCATGTAATGGGTTCATGTTATAATTCCAGAAATGATGATACTGTACTTTTATGCCATGTTAATAATATTTGCGTGCTATGCCTCCGATGCGGCCACAGGAGCTTCAGCTGCATCTTGGTGTTTTGCAGCAACACGCCGCCCTCATGATAGGGGGCGCCGCCGCCACCCCATGCCCCGTCTGCCATAAAGTGGTATTCGGGGGGCGAAGCGCTCGTCGAACACATGAAGACAACCCATAAAGATCCGAACGCTTCCGGCGTGGCGAGTAAGTTTCGCCACATTGTTGAACTTTCAGGTGCCGTCGAAGCTGATTTGTTTTTGAATATGGTGTGCTTTTTGTAGTTTCACGAATATCTGATGACTAAGACAGAAATATCAAACCTTTTAATATTTTGATTAACAAAACTCATGAAGGTAAGAGCAGTTAAATTCATTCGACAATGGAAATAGTAGTGAATATTTAATACAAAAAGTACACAGATTTATTTAAGATAGTTAAATATATCTATAAGTTTCTAATCCCATAAATAAACAGAGTTACCACGATTATTTAAAGTGTAAAGAAATAAAAGATGGTTATAAAGAATAATGAGGTATGCGATTTTAAAGTTGTGTATATTTATGGGAAACTTAGTTGGTAAGCTCTTTGCAGCCGGAAGTTTCATTAAAACAAAAACACATTTTATAGTGTTATCTGAACCGTGAAGGTACATAAATTGTTCCCCGCAATGTTTCTCGCGAAACTTCCAGTTTGGCACAAAGCCATAAGGGGTGTTGGTTTTCCATAGCGAAAAATCAACGGTAAAACAAAACGTATCGTTTCCATAAGTTAAGTGGTCCCGGTGATTATCTTACCCCGAAATGTCATTTGAATAAATGTTATGATTTCCGCATCATCCACGCCAGAGTTTGTTTTGCAAATAACCCTTCGTTAACAGAAATAACATTCGTTAAATGGCACTTCGGAATATTTCGTTACAATAACTTATCAATTATGTTTTAATTTTGCTGTTTATTTTTACGAATTTTCGTTTAAGTTTTTACTGTTACTATTTTATTCCCAGATGACTATTTACTTTCGAAAAGAAAAAAAGTAGTTATTACTCTCAAGTTCTATAAATTTAAAACTCTCTTAAATAGTCATTTGGAGCTCTAGTTAGTAAATTCGATATGTATAACACAGATTTACTAACCTTGGTTTTTTTTTTCTCTCGCCCTTCCCAACTAACCTACCCGCGTCCACGTCCCCAGGTCCCCGGCCACGTCCGACTGATCCTTACATAGCGAAACGGCGGACGGCGAACCATCCGTGTCCCGTGTGCGGCAAGCACTACGTCAACGAGGGCTCCCTGCGCAAACACCTCGCGTGCCACCCCGAGACGCAGCTCAGCGGCGGCTTGCGTATGTGGCCCTGCTCCGTGTGCCAGGCCGTCTTCACGCATGAATCCGGTACGCACTGTTCGATACCATTAATCATCAGTTGTTGACAGGAAAATACAATATACGCACTAAGATGGCGCAAAATACAGACCATATTTTTTTTCGAGCGCTATCTGACGTTACCATACGCAAGATAGCGCATGGTAGCGCCAGATTGTGAGCGGGTGCGTTGTCATGAGGCAGGAACCAGGAATCGAGTCGCCAGTATGGCCTACTATTACCAGCTGCATGCTGTAGGAATGTTCAAAAACCTTTTTTAAATGTAATGGATAATGGAAAATGTCCTTTTCTTCTCGTATCGCTTTTATTCACGTGAACTAGGTTTTCAAATACATTCTTTTGTACAGTGGCTATCTGGCCGAGTATCGTTCTCTAATTCGAATTCATTAAACTCAAATTGCTAATATTTCGTTCTATAGTCTTTGTTTACGCCATTACATCCCTAAATTTGTAGTCTATTCCCTTGACGTAGAGAACAGACTTGACTGCGGGGCGGACCGAGCGCGGGTAGTGCGACGTTAGAATTGACGTATGTCAGCAAACGCGAGATGTGAAGGACACGGCGCGCGCGCCTGCGGTTGAAATGAAATAAAACACATGCTAAAGCAGAAAAACCATTCTAAGATAAATAAACCATCATCGAAATTGAAGTGAATAAATTTTCGGCGGGCCACTAGATGGTTAACGGTCACGCGCCATAGACCATTGAGGAAGACGCCGGCGCGAAGCTCGCCTAGGTGACTGAGGATATTCATACTGTCCGGGCGCGTACAGTTCTCAAAAATCTCATCTCATATCATCATTCTTGCCTATTTAAATCATTCTTGAAGATATAATACAAAATAATGCGATGGTAGCTTTCGTAACTCAATCAATTGTCTGTCGTAGAAAGGTGAATCAAATTGAAAATGCTTTGTTAATGATAATATTTTTATTTAATTTCTGCTGTCAAATTTAGATCATATGATTTAATTTATTAAAATTCTTAGTAGCTATTAAACTAATAAATAATATGCATTTTTAAAGTTGATAGAATTAGAACATGATATTATACTTATTATACATTGCATACTTTATATTTAAGACAGCTAAATCGATTTTGTCAGTATGGTATGTGATTTTTTTTTGTATACGTGTGCTAAAGAGTGAATGTTAGAACAGTTACATTTTCTTTAGTATTCCGTACATGAAATATTTTAAAATTAAATAATTTTGTCCGTCGCACAGTCACGAAACCATCAAAATCACTGACTTCATGAGGGTGCAGTGGTCAACAACCCTTACAGTTTCACCATGGTCGTCCCTCTGACCGTCTATCTGTCTGCGGTTTATTTCAGAGGCTATTTGTCCTGGAAAGCTATAATTTGACATGGCTTTATATATATGTGTATGTACATATGTAGTTTTGGATAATTAATTTATAAACAATGCAGATCCCTGAATATTACATTTAGGGATTCGTTTCCGAAATATAAATATATTAAGCTGTAAATTGCTAATTTTTGATAAAGTCAAGTGTAACCAGGTAAACGACTATTCTTGTATATGTAAAAAAAATCACCCTAGTGGTACAAATACAACTAATTTGAAAGGAAAAGCATTACAGCTAAGTAGGCTTTATAAGTTAATGAGTAATAGTCGACCAAGTTACAAAATATAATTAGAGAAGTAAAAAGGTAAATTTCGTATAAATTCCATTGAAAAGTAATTATATTATATTGTTGGTTGTTTAAAACAGATAGCTAATATAAGTTTATGAACCATGTAAAATTATGGAAATTGAAAATCGTAACATATTTAACACCTGTCCTACGTGGGCTCATTTTTAAATGTTATTAGTGATTTAATTGTGAACTAATTTAATGGACTCACAGTATCAAACAAAAAGCCCCTTTCTACGTCTGAATATAATGACGGGCATCTTCGGAACCCTACACTTGCGTTGCTTGACACGCACTTGGTCGGTTTTTTTTTTCATTTCTGCACTTGCCTTTTGACGATAAATTTTTGATCCAGTTTTTATGAGGAACAACTAGGGAACACTTCGTTCATGTAAAAATTTTGCTCTCAAAAGAAGTACAATCTCAAACAGTCAATTGGTAAAACTATGTTTTGTGTTTCCAGGCTTATTATCGCACATGGAACACATGCGGATGGAGCCAAAGCATCAATTTGCGGCGCAGTACGTGCTGTCTCGGGCCGCGGCCGAGCGTCGCGAGCGTGACATCTTGGCTGCGGTCTCCGGGAGTGCAAGCGCATCAGGTGTACTAGGTCTCGCACCACCGTCACCCGCACATTCCGACTCCTCTTCCAACGGAAGACTGTCTTCGTCAGCGGGTTCGGAGGCTGGCGCGGCCGTTAATAAACTGTCGGAGCTTCTACGATCCGCCAACAACGGCCACCAGTACGGCGACGAACGCGTGGCCGCTCTCGCCGCCGCCGCCGCCAATATGATGGCACAACCCGGCGACGGAGCCAGTGCTGTGCAAGTAGCCGCCGCAAATCTCGCCGCCGCCATGCGTCAACAGCTCGCCCGTGACGCGCCGCCCGCGCCGCCACATCCCGAGAGCCCGGTACCCAATGAAGCGGCACTTCGTATTCAGCAAGCCGAGGCTCTACTGCGTACCCAAGCTGAAGCTCTGCGACTGGCCGTGTCGCAGGCCGCCTCCGCCGGTGAACCCACCAGCCCACTGCGTCACAACGGCGGATTCCCGCCACAAGTCGGGCCCCCAGAAGCCGGTGGACAACTTTCACCGGAGCTGATGGAGGCATTCCGACTGGCTCAAGAACAACGACTGGAACAAGCGTTAAGACTGCACGATCCGAGGATGCTGGGTTTCAATATGCCATCACCAGTTCAACACGCCGCCCAACAAGTGGCGGCAGCACAGCAGGCGGCTCAGCAGGCGGTCGCCGCCCAGCAGGCGGCCCAACAGGCTGCTGCTGCCCAACAAGCGGCTCAACAGGCTGCTGCAGCCCAGCAAGCGGCTCAGCAGGCCGCCGCTGCCCAGCAAGCCGCCCAGCAAGCCGTTGCAGCGCAGCAGGCAGCGGCTGCGCAACAAGCAGCCCAGCAGGCCGTGCATCAACAACAGATGCAACAAGCGGTGCAGCAACAGCACCAGCAAATGCAGCACCAGGCGGCGGCGCAGCAGGCGGCGCAACAAGCGGTGCATCTCCAACAGAATCCTCAACCATGAAAATTCAGTTATTACTAATCCGAAGCGATTTCTTCATTATAAAATTTTCCAAATGTAAACCACTACTTAACATAAAACTACAACTATTTTAAGTACTTCGATGTATACTTTTGTAGATTCGGATAGCATTAAAGGATGAGGGTAACAGAAATCGCCTCTGATTGGTAATCAGTAACCAGTCAGTCTGTTCTTAGCGGCTGATCGGTCGTCGATATTGTATGCGTAACCTTTTTAAAGTCGCCAGTGACGTAGCATAAGGTAGGGCCTATGCTTAGTGCAGTCATGTAAATATAAACCTAGATTACGACAGGGGGAGTCGGTGTACATAGTAATGGAAATTGAACAAACGATGAACAAATCAAATGGAACAAAAACTCGCCAAAATAACAAACTAGACGTAGCGGACAAAATTTTATTCGTATTTTTGTTTGTCGCTTTTCAATCGTTCACCGTTCACGTGCAGCCTTCACTGGTCACTAACCAGCGCCGAGCAGTGACGTGCCAAAATCAAATTAAATATATTTTGTTTGTATTTAATTTATTTGGCTGAGCAGTTTTTTTCCTCATGCTTGGATATTTTACGAATGGATTACATTTATGTGAATTTACTATTTACATGAGAATTTATATTCGCTATATAGTAGTGTGGCTTGTTCTTACTCGTGGCAATAATACACTAATGCTAGTCACTTTTTTTTTAACGCACAGATTTTCTATTTTATCAATATATTTTATTTTATATTGTATATATATATATATATGTGTATATATAAATGACGATCGTGCAATCCTAGTATTTCTTTCTTTGCAATATAAAAAATGATTTGAAAGAATGCCATATTAGAATTAAAATATTATTTTTTCTGTATACTTTATAGATTATGTTAATGCGTTTTTTTGTTTATAATATTTTTTTATATATTTGTAAATAAACAATACCAATTTTTTTTTTACTTAGAAAGACTGCCGTTCCGTACATTGTACTGTAAATAAACTTATGTAAAAATGATGAAAAAATAGCGATTCTTCACTGAAACATAAAAATGGCTATGAATATAAATATATGTAACCTAAACCAGATAAGACAGACAAACAGGCAAACTTTACGACAACTGAACCCGGATGGACATACGACAGTCGGTACAGACAATATTTTTATTTAATTATACAATATGTAATAGACAAAACGAAATCAAGGTCATAAATTGTTCATATATTTGCATTTATTTATATATTTTTATATGGTTACTTACTTAAAATATGTTCTAATTACAATAACGTCATGTCATTCCTATTCCTGGACCACATGAACCATTAGGAATCGATCTAATTAATATATTTATATTATTACCTTCTACCACAGACATACAATATTTTAAAAAATATTACAGATACGTAAAAATATATGTAATTCACTAGGTTATGAGCGTCGATCGTATTATCGAAAGCGACATGCGATTTCATCACTTTCGGATAAAAATCGCACCAGAATGACCCGGTCGATAACGGGTCGATACCAGTTACACTACTCCAAGTACATGGTGATTTTATTCACAATTCAATGAGAATCAAGTGTTGCAGAATATAATATTTAACTCATTACCTTTGTAATCGTCATTTATCATAAATAAGTAACGTTTTGAGTGATCGTTACCGCGGCAATGTTTACGCCTGTACGGTAGCGGTCGCGCAAACCATTTGCGTAATCGTAACAGTAGGTAAGGATTAAGTAAGTCCGATTTTAATGTATTTAATGATTTCATTCTTGAATTGATTTTGACCGATTCTCAGTATCCGTATTCTGCTATGCGACTCGGAAATATGCCAAAATCGGATACTGAATTTCGTCAAAAGCGAAATAACAGAAAAAGAAACGCAATGCAATAGCCCGAAAATCGTTATTGTTTTCATTGTGGTTTTTTTCATATCAATAATAATGTTTCTCTGTGTTACGAGTTTACAGTTATTTCTGATTTAAAAACACAAAACTTTCGGCGTATTCACAATTTTTCTTTGGGATGCGATGTATAAGAGTCGACTAAGGAAGGCGAACTTGATTTTGGAAACGGCTAACATACCTAAAAAAAACAAAGAGCAAAAAAAAAGGAAAAAAAAACGAGACAAAATTCACGGAAAAATGAAACACAAAATCGAAGTGAATCGATCGCTATTTATGTAAAAATAAAAGTCCTTATAAATTATTATATTAATAAATTAATATAACAACAAACGAAGTTCCTATGAATATTGTATAAAAAGTATTGTTTTTAAATTAGGTTCTAGTAGAAGAGGAAGGAAAAATATCCGGCATTTCGGTGCGTTTGAAGCCACTAAAAATATCTTCGAAGGAACTATGTGTTAAAAAACATTCGATAACAGCTAATAACTAGCAGAGAGGAAGAAGTATAGGTTAACTGGTTCGTTGCATTTCTGCTTGCTACAAGTTTATCGTCCGACGGTTAATTAAACTTTAAAACGTAAACAATACTTTGATGGGGTGTAACCATGAATTTTTATCAATTAGTAACAATGTTTGTAGCAAGCTTTATTACAGGAAAATTGTCTATTTAATTGTATCGTCCGGTCGTTTATCGCTTACTTTTCGTGTCACGAATCCTATAATAACCACAAACACGAACAAACGGCGGCGACGCGGTTCTCACAAAAATATGTGATTTAAAAAAAAAATAAAACTAAAATTCGCAAGCAATGCATCTATACTTGTTCCTCGTAAGAAAAATGTTGTAAGTGAAGCACGGATTTTGTGTCCTACTTTAGATTTTTATAGATCGGGTTGCGTATCCAAGGACGTTTGTGACATTTTTCCGCGTTTGTGTTTTTGTTGTGACCAAATAAATATGTATAAGTAAATAAATAACGAAATCAAAACAAAAAAAATTTGATGTCAAATAGAAGAATCGTATTCAAGGTTTCATTTTTAGTTCTTTCAGGAAAATAATACAAGTTCTATCTGCTTTGTTCGCATGTACTCTCATGCGAACAAAACTGTTGGTTTATGGCATTCTATAACTAGTGTTGTCTACGCTGACACGGTAATTGCATTTATTTACTTTCTTTCAAAATATATAGTATTCAGATTGAAAATTAAAATAAACACAACGATCACAACAAAATCACAAGTTCCATAAAACTCGCTGCAATCTGACGAGGGTGGTGTTCATGAATCGAGAATTTTTTTATTATAATTTTACAGACGAAAAACAAAATTATTTTTGTCGCGAAACTGAAACAATTTATGCTAGATTCGTTTATCGGTGAAAATTTATTAGGTAAGCTGTACACGGTAACGATATTATTGCCTAATGAAACTAAAAAAAAAGTGCTGCCTTTCTGGCACACTTAACTGTTTGAGTCGCTCTAACGATTCGACTCGAATTTCAGATAGCCTTAGGTAATAGTTACAGAATTTCATTGATGTCATGTTGCAGGTGGAGCTATATAGACTTTCCACTGTTGTCTGTATCGTTCTAGGTCAGTGTGTGTGTTTAACTGTCCGACAGGCGTTCGACGATGGGGGGGGATTTCTGGAGCTTCCTTCTAGATCTTTCTAAATTCGACTCTTCTGCGCATGTTTCTCTCTGCATACTACTTAACACTAACATTGCATATCTTATTTCCGCGGACATGTCGTTACTTTATCACATAATGGACTTTGTTACTTCCAAAAATACGCTATTATCAAAATGTAGTACAGATGAAGAATAGCTATTTCCCGTTTTTATAATAGTAGATCTGAAATAAATTTTGTTGAACTAAAATCTAGAAGACAACGGAGTGTAGACCATAGACATCAAAACAGCACTAAGACAGTTAACGAAAAAGGACGATTTCATTAAAAGACGACAGAGCAAAAGATGCGCGGATTATTGAAAATTATCATACCGCAGTATATAAATTGAATGCACTTTTTTATCTGTTTAGTGCATATGAGCAAGCATTAAAAGTGAAACATCACATAAAAAAAGCATGTCTGTCCAAACAATGTTTTGCTTAAGACATCTCTGATAACGTAGAGCGAAACACGCGCTTCATACACACAGAACCTTTAATATACGAAAAATTAGGACCAAAATTTTTAAATTCATTATATATACGTTTTGCAAAGACCCACTTTTTAAAGGCAGACAAGAAATGAACTTTGAATACTGCAAGGGCGTCTATTTGTCTGTCCGTGTGACATTTCACTGAAGGGCTAAATAACGCCGTCGGATAGCTACACGCATACATCCCTTTATCTACTCGACAAACAGACATTTTATTGTGCGCTGTCAAATACGAAAACATCACGAAATGAATATGGCGTCGGTCGATGTAAGGTATTATTGATTTCTCTTATGATAACTTTTACGTTCTGTTTGCCATTGGTTACTAGGTGAATATGTGTTGTTGTTCCAATGAGGCCGCGTGCGGTGACCGGACGTTGGGGGTATATTAAAAGGTGAACTTATCGGTGTATTTCTGTATTACACTAAACTTAGTTTGCTCAGCGTTTTGATAAAACCAGCGTTTAAACAGCAACGAACTCTTCCTTGAAAGGAACTTTTTATTTTACGTAAAAAAATAGTCATGTATATCTCTAGATCCTCTATCCCCAATCTGGTTTCGAGCTTTAAGCTCAATCGATATGAGAACAGGTTACATTACATTTTTTATTTATTGACTAAGGTAAATAATTCTACAGCATACGCTCATAACTCATGTTAAAAAAACGAATAATGAGACTATAAATTATTACAATGTCGCATTATAATACCGCTGTTCGTATGCAGTAGGCAATCGGTGATTTTAATGTCGCGTATACTTGTAGCATTCTTGTTGAGTTTCAACTATGACTTGCTTGTTGAGTTACACTTATACATCCTGATTGTCTGTTATATACTTATTTTTGGTGCTTATTGGTATTTCGTTGATATGTAGTCAAATATACAAACATATTAATACTTTTAAGAATAGACAAGATAGCCAGGTTTTCATTAAAGCATTCACATAGTAGTGTTTAATATAATATCTCATGTAGTTAATGTTAGATTTATAATAATTAATGTAATGTAATAGTAATGCGACATATACCAATTATTGTAATCCAATGAATAGGTGTGCCTACTGTAATTGAATGTCGCCATTAACTATGGTAGAGTTTCGAAGGAACGCCTCTTCATTGTTTTCCAATAACCGGCACGTGTCGTTCGGTAGAAATACAACGAAGTAAACAGAAAAAAAGAATACAAAAAAAAAAAAATACGTGTATTAAAATGTGCTTATACAATCTTAGATATTGATGTTACTACGGGATCTTCTCGCCCAATATTTCATGACGCCATATTCGTTTCGATGTTTGCAATCGAACTCGATGTTCGATCGAAAAAAAAAATCGATTTAACCATGTATCGATTATTAGTGATTATGAACAGTAATAGGCAGTGCAGAGTTTGGAATCCATCTTCAACGAAGTCACATTTAGCATTTGCGTTGTTACACACAATCGTAGGTGTATAATTTTTGCTTAACGATATCAAATCAGAATAGTACTTTAAAAATTTTATAGTATTTTCATTTATAACGTCTTCGAAATACCGAGTTGAAAATATATCTTCAAGCAGGTACACACTGTGCAATAATACAAATTTAGCGAATTTTACAATGTGATTGGTTGTTCTCTAGTCTTGACATTATTTTATGCTTTTTTTTTTATGTATGAATTATTGTTTTTATATATTATATTATAAAATATTTGTGAAATACGTTACGTGGAACCGACTAAATAATTATAAAAATATTTGGAAAGGGAATTTGTAAATTAAATCAAAATTAGCGTTTCGGAACTTAATTATAAAAAAAAAATGAAAATTATGAAACCGTAGATTTTAGTATTGTAACGATACTAGAAGCGATAAAATTCATGTTTGGATTTAAAAAATTTCGACACGATGTCGAGATTAATTTGAGAAAAAAAATGTAAATAATTAGAAGTCGTGACGTGACGTGGCGTAAAATTAAAAAAAATGTACTTGGTGTTTAGGCAAAAATTACGTGTTGGAAAATTCAAAAAAACCTCGGCAACCACACTGAGGTCTCTTTAAGTGTATGTTAATATCTATAATTTTTTTTTAATGTTGTAACATTAGCTGTTAACCTTAAGTTAAGCACCTTATAATGTTTAGTTAAATTAAATGATGCCATAATTCTAATTTTAGATCTAGTTGCAATGTTCACAAAATTACAATAGATATTTTTTTTATAATGGTTATTTCTTATATTCGATAAATGAAATTAGTTTAGTCAGAGTTTATTGAATCGCTATTTGTTAAGTTAAGATTAATGTTGTTTTTAATTAAATAAGGTTTTGATATTTTATTATTACGAACAAATAACATTATCATTATTCTTATTATTTTATTATTGTGAAAATATTTAACAACGGAAAATGCTTATTGTGTCATTCAATTCAAATAGTAATTATTGTCGCCGAAACGGTTAGCTATAATTATTAAAAAAAATATAAACAGAATGATTCATAAACGAATTTTTCTTTATTTATAGCACCATTTCCTGTGCAAAGTTCACCGCCCTTGTTTCCCAATTTTGGTTTATAATATAATTTTGAAGAAAAAAAATATCTAATAAATATCATAGAAATGTCGATTTATTATTAAAAAAAGTTTCGACGTTTAGCGCCATCTCTTATTGAGCAGCTAAAACAAATAAAATATGTATCGCAGACAAATATTCAAAAATATGAAAAGAAATAACACGAAACCTTTGTCTACTATGAAAATTATCACTAACATTACATAAAAGCTTTATATACAATGATTTATTTTTTATAATTTTAATTTTGAGGATATGAGAATATGTTTTAATGTTATATTTTAAAAGAATTTTCAGTGCATGTTTTTAAATAAGCGGTTTAAAATTATGGTATATCTAAATATTTTGTCCATTTTTCAGAAATATATCATTCAATAAAGCTATTAGATGGTCCGCTAAATTGTCCACTAACTATAGAGGTAGCACACCTGCTGAAGTTTGCGCAACCTAGTTTTAAATTTGTGTAGGTATAAAATGGACAAAATTATTGCAATGATTAATAAAAAATATAGAAATACGTTTTTCAATTGATAGTTATTAATGCCTAGTGTTTGAGGCAGAAACGCAATTCAAGCAATGAAAAAATATTCAATGAAAGTAAGACATTCAAATAGCCAAGTAAACATAACCACGAAGTTTTTTTGTCTATCCGGGTAAATTGTACCTCTAATCTCGGTATACGTTTATCATTTTTATGAAGAACCACAGTTAGCCAAAGTAAAACAATAAAATTTTATCGGGTAATTCACTTTTCGTTTCCGATCTTGATATATTTGTATTACATTATATGATGTAACGAAATTAAATCGATAAATTTTTTGCTAATAGTTTATCAATGCACAAAAATAAAAATAGATAAACAAGCATACGTTACAGACTTTTTGCCCGAAAGATATAAATTTAAGTCACCAGTCGGCGTGATAATCTGAAGGGACGGTCCCTACCTCTTAGCGGTTGCTATTTGTATTTTAAATAGGTACATTAATAAGGACTTAAATCAACCGCTAGGGGGCGCTGCGAACAAACTCGTATAAATGAATCTTCAGTAGTGTGACTAATTCTAAAACATAATAATTATCGTGTTAACGTATTTTAAAGTTTTATTAATTGAGGTGCTAACATTTTAAATCTTTGTTAATTAACAAATTGTACACAGTTATTATGAAGTATTAGTAATCAAAGCTTAACGTTGAAATTATTTCAATTCTTAAAAAAAAAATGGCAGTTTTGCACATAACTAGTAATCTTACAGATTCCGTTTTGTTGAAGGAATTAAATTAAGATTTACGTATCTGAAAACATTATTTTATTCAAACCTATTACAACTCAATTATTATAGTATAATTGTAATAGTAAAACATCGTGAACGTGTATTGTGGAATTTGACATTAATTTTATATGTACACTTTGTACATTTTTTGAATCATTGATAGGTGCTAAATCCGTTTATTTTTTTTATTTTTTTTTTCACCTGTATAGTGTGTTAATCTGTATATTAGACTTTTTTACAATCCTTTTTCATTTTTCAATTGTGGATGTTGATCAAATTTTTAAAATCTTTGACTTCAGACTATTGTTCATAAATAAAGTAATGTTCTTCAATTTTAGGAAAACCCATTTCTACATATATGAGATCGGGACAGAGCCTTAATTAAAATACGTTTTATACGCTTTCAAAATTAACGCTTAAAATGCAATACGACAAAGCGACATCTACCATGAAATTTAATTAATGAAGCTAAGTCTAAATACAACGAGAAATCTAATTTATTATTTGGTTCTTAAAACTGCCGCTAGATCGCTCTATTATAAATTAAATATTTCCTTACTTTATGACATCTATGAGTACGTATTGAAACTAAGCGACTCATAACGTTGAGAACAGTTATTATAATTTAAAATAATGTCGCTGTTTTTCAAAATTGTAACTGATTTTAAAATGTATTCATAATGAAAAAACATACACAGTAATAGCGGTGTGCTTCAAACAATTATTTGAAATAATTAACTGTAGTTGACAGTTAAAAACATAACGGCTATTAAAGTTAGAAACTAAACGATGTTTTAACTTCACGATTGGTATTTGACTAAGATACTGACACTTGTGATATTATTTATAGTAATAAAATAATGAAAATGCCGAATACTTTTGCCATTTAAGCATCCGATTAAAGTCATACTTTAATATACTTTCTGTTTATTATTTTTACTAAAATATTCTATCATCATACTATTAATTAAGCTAGATTATTGTATTACATCAGTATTCGAAGTACATATTTATTTTAAGTGAGTACACAGTCACTGAATGTTTTATAAACTATAATATATTAAAATAACACTTAATTAATTAAAGTGCCTGACTCGATATAACTCTGTCTTATTCTAGATCGCGGACATATATCGCGATCTTTAAAAAAACACTTGTCAATAACGTGATTTTTGTGTATCTAAGCGAATCGATTGATGAATACAATAATGTGTAACGAGTGACGTATTTAAAGATTGATTAAATATAACGACATAATTTAAGTGTTATACAAAATAATGTTATCTTATATGTATATAAAATTCAGTTAAAATTGAATTCGGGACATTTGAAGTAGGTTGAGTTGCCTAAAAATTTGAACCATATCAGTTTAATACACTAGAAGTAATATCAAAAATATTTCTTTATGTATTTTTTAATAATAATATTCAAGCTATTAAATCTTTATACTAGATTTAAATTTATATTAAAATTAATTCTCAAATAATTGCATCAAAGGGAATTAAGTAACTATCGATATCGGTAAAATTGATCGATTATTAAAAAACGGGGAAAGAAATTGGAGAATTTTTGTGATTTCTCGTCGAAGGAATTATAAATTTTCGAGAAGTTCGGGAAGGTAGTGTTTTCAGACCGATTTTGGGAAATCGAGTTTTCGTATCTTGACATGTTAGAATCATAGGAATTTAGTTTAACAATTTTTTGAGTGTTGTGTCTGCGTTCGTGTGTGTGTGTGTGTGTGCTTGTTTATCAGTACTAAGATGTAACCAACTCTTTCTTTTTAAAAGTTACATGGAGTGCTGTAAACTGCATAAGAATCCATTGATTTGTTTAAGAAACACGGAGAAAAATTTTCTGAAAACTCTTTTTAGAATGTTTGTTAAACTTCTTTACCGATAATTTCAAAATCTAAACACATTTTCTCCTGAAGAAAAATCATCGATTGACGGAAACCGAATCAATGCCGGTTAGTTAATCCGTTATACATTCGAGTAAAAAAAAATTGCAAAAAAAAAAGGGTTTTTCCGAAATAGCTTGTAAAATTCTTCTTAGATTGATTAATGTTTGACTTTGTGTCAACTTTTTTTGCTTAAAAAACTGCGTTGAATGCCGTGACGCGGATTAAAGTCAATGCACGTGCTTGAAAGACAACGTATAAAAAAATACCATTTTTTAATAAATCTAAATTTTTAAAGTCCAAAAGCTTAACATATATTAAAACTATATTTTGGAGCTCGGGGAGTTCTAAAATGCATTGCAATCGTTTTTTTGATTTCGAAGAACTCATAATAATTTACTGATAGATAGTAATAATTTTAATTTTTGATTTTGAAAGTAGCTAGTGGTTTCAGCAATGATCAGCAATGTCAACCGTCTTTCGAATTTTGGAGCTCACAAAGCTCAAAAACTTATAGATATATACATTTTTGAACTCGAGAAGCTAAAAAATACAAGCTGAATATATGAACCCGAAGTTTCAGGGGTGGTCAGCATTTTCCACATCTTTTATCTATTTGTATGCATATTATGAGCAAATGTAGATCAAGAAAAATTTGATATTACTCAAAAAAAAGTGGTATTGCCATATATAAAAGCTGTGGGAGCGTCTCTTATAGATTGACTATAATTAATATGATATCTAATAAATCGCTTGCAATGCAAAAACTTCAGGTACGGACTTGACGCGACTGAGCGAGCGTGACGTAAGTTATAATGGATACTCCTTTTAAACGTACCAAATTCTATTTAAACTTGCTGTATAACTGATATTCAAAAACATTTACTATGTTTCACGGTGGTTTTGTAATTTGGAAAGCAT
This sequence comes from Eumeta japonica, assembly GCA_005406025.1. Classification (NCBI taxonomy): domain Eukaryota; kingdom Metazoa; phylum Arthropoda; class Insecta; order Lepidoptera; family Psychidae; genus Eumeta; species Eumeta japonica. The sequence continues at coordinate 524,095 of BGZK01000228.1, forward strand.
GAATGAAAATAGAATAACAAAAAAACGTATATAGCATATGTGTGTTGCAAAAGAATCGGTGATGGTCGCCCTGGGTAATCTAAAGCGGACCAGGTTAGTCTAATATTAAAATATAACCAGATTTTAAGCACACGAAATGGACGAACTAGTATAAAATCTGGGTAGATCTGTGGTGTTTGTCTACCCTTTTTTTTTCTATAGGAGTGAGTATAAAAAAATGCACTAAGTAGACATTCGAATTCAAGACTAGGTAGATATATAGAGGGAGGTCATCATAATTTCAACACTTACAACAAGGGTTGGAAGCCAGCCGAAAGTGCGGAGTTCTGTACAAAGATGAAGACCAGTTTTGCTAGTTTTTCATATTATATAACAACCTGCCATAACCGCTCTTGGTTAAAACAATTTCAAAAAAGTCTAGACTGGGATGAGGCGTTTTAAATGATCGACTAACTTTTACATAAGTTTAAAAATAACATGCGTGCAGTCCACACCTGGTAGAAGTGAAACGTTGCAGAAAACTAAAATGCGATAGCATAAGCTATAAGACGAATATTTGTTTGGATAGACAGGCATTGATTACTTGATCACTTATACATAAGCAAGTAACACAAAAGTACATTTTATCTGATTTAATGGATGATTTTTCCAAAAAAAAAAATGCATCCAACTTTCACGGACCTACCTGAAAAAATACGGAATACTTATAAAAGCTGATGGAGTTTGTATGCAAATAAAGAGGTCATGGCTCATGTCAATTTAGAGATCTTCATGTTAAAACTGAATAATTATTATTCCCCAAAAATTAAATACAGCCTGTTTTTTTAATCAGCTATTTGAATTTAAAAAAAAGTACGCATTTTAATACGGGGTGTGATCCAAAGCGATCGATGTACGGGGGAATTATTTGAAATACTAAGCAAATTTTATCATACTTATCAGGGGTGCGTTAATTGTAAGGTTTGTTCATTTCAATATTGATACTAAGTTTAAAAATTATTTTACATTTTATTATTCAGACTTCATGTTTTTATCATATGTGTTTTTTTATATGTGCACACACAAGCACGTATATCTTTGTCCCGCCTTCTGTCTCATTCTCTTGCAGGCTAATTTCTATAGATATTCTTAATTATTTGCCTATCTTTAGTGTCGCTTTTTAAGTAAAGTAATTCTTTTTTTATGAATAACTGCAAGTTAACACCCTAGACACAGTTTTGTCTCGACTCCCGTAATTTTTTGTCAAATTGGACACGTTTTATATTTTTATAGATTTTTTTATTGATTTTTAGGTGTTTTGTTTGATTATCCTTATTAATTTTTGTAGTTATCGCTTTTTTTGTAGTATTTTTTTTCATATCCTTTAACGGGAAATGATGCCAAAAACTATTAGTTGTTATAAATATTTCTATACGAAAACAATGTGGAATTCGTTTAATTATTTTTATTTATCACATTAAGGTGATATCATATATAGGCTTTGCTAACATGTAGCTTTGTTGTCAAGTCTATAATAGGCTTTTAGCTAACCTGGATTAGTTTTTGAAAGGCAGGTTGAATTTTTTGTTAAAAAATTTTATTTCACTTTTCATAGAAATATTTTAATTATTTTTATAATTAATAAAAGCGGGCTCACATGGAAAGAGTACTGAGGATGTCTTTTATATTTCTAAAATTTCACATCATTCATAGACCTATATTTACTATCTATTTTACACAACCAATAACGTCACCTAAGTAATTTATATTATAATTTGAAGTGAATTTTGCTTTCTACTTCTCAAAATACATTTTATTAGTTGGTCGATTATGACTTGTTAACTTCTAAGGCCTACTTAGTCGTGATAATTTTCCTTTTAACTTCGTTATATATACTACTATAATGATTTTTTTTAACATCCCTGATAATAATCATTTAGCTAGCGTGAGGAAGGGCGGATACTTGACCCTAACAAAAATTAGAAATTTAAAGTTTAATCTTTCGCAAACGGATTCGAAATCGAAAAATTGTTTTTAACACACCTGCAATGTCTTTTGGATCAGTTATCCCCACAACATGGGATAGATGAAATAGAATTTCATCCCTGCTTTACGTGAGTACCATAAAAAAATATTTTTCTCAAAAGTTTTACTCTACCACTTCATCAGAATGATCAATATGTATATCCATGCCATATCACAGCTCTCTAGTATGAAGAGATTTTGTACTGAGCCGCGGACAGACAGACACATCTATGAACGGACATGACGAAACTATGAGGGTTTCTTGTTGACTACGGCACCCTAAAAAAGGCGCGTAAAATATAGAACTTTACATTCTTGCTTTTCTTTCGTTTGTTGTTAATCTGGCTTCCCCTGCATTCCTCGATCTTGAAGGTCATCAGTAATAATTATTCCAGTTATACATCACATTATTGACAACCATTTTAATTACCACGTGAAAATTTTAGTCACTTAATAGTAAATTCAAGTAACAAAATCAATCACTTTTTGAGCAATTTGCACACGCGAAATTTCCAATCCGTGCTACTTTTTCTAAGTTCCTTTGACGTCTAGTCTGTTCTTACGTATCCACAAATTACTGATAATTACCGTGATACCACATAAGTTATCCGTATATTGATGTCGTCCTCGCGTGTGTCTCTACCAAGAAGAAGCTAACAGCAATTTTTCGCGAAGTTTTTCGCAGTTGGCGCATTAGTTTTTTTTTTTATAGGCAGCGGCTTTTTCTTTCCAGGGGCGCGACACTAAACGATTTCTTGTTGTTTTTTTTTTTTATTTAGTTCGTCTTTCACGTAACTAAAGCGGTTGAATTCATTTATTCTTTTATCGAACAAAATTTATAATTTTTGTTGACAAATAATATTGACGTTTCATAAGCGACACTGATGTCCTAAATTAAATTCTCGGGATTAGAACATGAAAGCTTCTATGATTTTGAACTTGTCAAAAATTTTATTATATTCTATTTCATACACAATTATTCAATATAATTTCAATATAATTCGTTTCTATTGACAACCCTATTAAAATTCTATAAACACGTACTCATTATTTGTCTCTACGTAAGTTTAAGGACCTTAACAATTTCAAATATACCAAGGTCAAATTAATAAAATATTATAAATTTTATATTTCATCAAAATCTAGCTTTTTTTTAATTAGGTTCTGATAAACTATTTACGTGTATTCAGTGGAATTTCAGTTAAAAATGAAAGCGACAAAAAAGAACGAAACAGAAGGTTAATTGAAAATATGTCATGCACCTAAAACAAACTAATAATTATATAAAAAATTTAAGCTTCCTATAAATTCTCCTAAAAATTATTGACTGAATTATTTGTGAAAAAATTTCTAAGATTTAAAATAAAAAACTTAGGCCGCACAAAACGGATAACTGATTCATGAATAGTTTACCTAACTCATTAAAAATTTGATGCAAATTATGTTAACATTTGTTTGAATTTTTTGAACAACAGTTACTTTGCACTCCTTAAGTATTTTCATAGCTATTAAGCATTCACAAACACAAATATTCAGGACAATTTGTATGAAGTTAGGAATATGTATGGGATTGTAAATTTTATTTATTCCGCTTTAATAACTATACATATTATTTATTAATAATTATTTATTCATTTTTAGATTGACAATTAAAATTTTTTCCTCGATATCCCTAGTTTGCACAGAGCAGACAAACAAACAAATAGACAAGAAAACGGGTTAATAAAAACACGATAAAAAATACTTAAGACACTTTGTCCTTATTATTCCAAGTCTGTACAATAGAAACTGGAAAACGTAGAAAAATTGCATTTCGGTGTCTGCCTCTCTGTCGTAAGCTTGAACTTCATTTTAAAAACATATATATTTATAGTATTATCAACGATGATATGAAAATGCATTTAATTGTTCTATAAAAATTTTGCTAGGACAAGGCTATTGAAAGCTTACGAGAATGCAATAATTACAATTACAATAAACGCCATCGAAATTAATACTGACAAATAAAAATGAATTCTTGGAGAATATTTCAAATTAATTCATTTTGAAAACAATATGCCGAAAATTGTTGCCTTAATCACGAGTCCAGTATGTATTATTCGTTTTATTTGGTGCAAATCACACAGTGCAATGATGAATTCCGTTATATTATTAGTCCTTCCTATAAATTTATTACACTGAACATAATATTGACGATGCTACCTCAATTTCGTCATAGTCGACATGTTATAATAAAATATATATATATATATATATATATATACATATATCCAAACAAGCCGAATTGTACTCAATTAATGTACTAAGATGTGACATTTTTTCCAAAAAGCTCCAGCAAAGTATATAATATCTTAGCTATTCAAATTTCATATAAGCTGTATGATAAACCTACTTAATATAGGCAGGAAAATGTTTATAACTTCTGCTTTTTCTATAGCGTCGGACCGCTACGCTCGATGATTTTCTAACGAGTAAGTATTGCCATCGGCTATTAATATCTTATCATGAAACTAGAAATATTAGTTTTTATAGCAAAATAGATTCTACCGTTCAATGATAAGGTATGAAATGGTGCACCTATAAATTACGTTTACGATTTTTTTGTTCCTATGCATGTGAAAACTTTAAAGGTCAGAGGCATTATCATTTTTTTTTTCAGTTCATTCTCTGAGTCAATTTATTTGCAACAACAAACGAAACGGTTTTTAATTATCCCTTTGGTGCGGTCATCAATAACGATAGTTAAAATATTTAACATGTATTCATTTACTTTTTACACCCTACTGATATTATAGATATGAAAGTCTGCAAGGACGTATGGATGTTCGTTTTACGCGAAATATATTCAACAGATTCTGATGACACTTTACAGTTATATAGCTTGCGCGTAGAATAATAAAAGCTTAATTTACAAAGGCACCAGCATTTGTCCCCGACTTCGTTCGCGTATTTGTATTAGTGAATCGAATTACTATACCGATTCTAATGATTATTTCACTCATAAAAAGCTATACTGTCTCCGAGTAATATGGCCCATGGTCTATTTTGATACTAACATTTTCGCCGGCTTCATACAAATCGAAACCGTGACTTGTAAGAGGGTTGGTAATATAATGAAGGCTGCGACCGGAATAGAAATCACGAACAGCACCAGGATCGGATTGGTATGGACACCGAGATCGGTCAATATCTTCTGTGAATTCATAAATCAAATAACATCAATATTATATATGAGATTAAAAATATATACAGGTACATTCTACGAGTGATGCATACAAAATCCTTATATATACAAAAGTTTATTTATTTTTGTTTATTATAATTCCCCAAATATTTTTCAAGATATTTTATTCAAATCAAGATATTTTATTCAGGTAATTCCTCTAATAAAATTAATATATATCTTGTTTTAGAATCTAGACATAAAATATCCAAAACAGTCTCATTTTCCCGAAACTTCATGCACATCCTATATAAAAGGTATCGATATGTATTCAAAGAATATTGATCTAAGAACCGCTAGTCGAGAAAATTATCTTTAGCATTCCAAAATGCTGATTAAGCATCTCTGGGATCCAAATAGAATAAGTGATACTTCTAAGAATGACTTTGTTATTAATTAATGTTGAATTAAATAATTTAAAATTGTAATCATGAATAATCCGGACATTAATCCACTTTTTATCAAATACCTAAAAAGGTTTAAAAAATATTTAAGATATTAATATTTTGTTAAAAAGGAAAAAAACGATACGGCGATTAAAATTACTATTTAAATTATATTTAATTAAAAAAAATACCCTATCGTATTATTGCAATGATAATATTAAAAATGTCAAGAAATACAAAAGATTACAATCATTTATTGTGTAACTAGTCGAAAAACTCACAAAAAATTTATAGAGAAGAAAAATTTCATAAAAATTATCAATTTTTATTCTATAATAATAAAATAATAATCATAAAACTTAACATTTGAAATCGACACGAACCTGCGAAACTAGTCGAGCAAAACTAGCTCGCTAGAGAGTATCGATAAAAAATAATCCGTACAAACAGAATTAGTAAAGTATAATATAAATGTCAGAATTAAAGAAACAAGACTGAACATGGGCATAAACATAACTAGCTATTCAAATGATAAGTGAAAGTCATGGATGATAACACGAATGAAATGTAATTTTTTACTGGATAATTAAGAGGCGAACGACCGTTCGGACCACCAGGAAGTGAATGTTCACCGGCGCCCATGGAAACCCGCAACCCCAGAGGAATCACTAGTGCGTGGCCAGCCTTTGAAAAAGAAGTACCCTGTTTTCTTGAAGACTCACTTGTAATGATCCACTTAGAATACCGCCGGTGGTAAATGATTCCAAAGTCCTACCGTACGTGGTGCATTATTGCATATAAAGCGCACGGTAGTAGTACGCCAGCCATCAAGATGGTGCTGCTGGTATTTCCGGCAAGCGGTAAGATGACAGAAATCGACAACAAGAATGAGATTGAATAGCTCTTCAGAGCACTTCCCATAGTAAACGCGATAGAGCATGCCCGAAGATGCTCATTGTAAAGCCAACAGATCGAATTGGCCAGATATTACAAAGTCGTTGAGATTAGAGATGCTCGGATGGGGCATAATAACCAAAACTAATATTGGAGCTAATATTAAAATAATATAAAATTATGAAATAATTGTAATTAAGGAAATAGACAATTGTACAAATTGAAAATAGAAAAACCAACGTTAAAAAGGACATAAAAAACTTAAGACCGAGGTCAGGATGGGGTTCAAAGACAAAAATTTGTATATACACGCGAAGGTAACAGATGGCAAAAGAAAAGGCTAAAAATCCTCTAACCCTATTTTGGAAAATAGGAGTGATTTATCCCTATTATATAAAATTCATTAATATGTGCGTGTTAAAATCATTATAAGTAACATTAAAAACGCTAACATAACAAATTGTTAAATAATACCATCGTCCTACTAAATATTTGACTTTATATTAAAATTCACTATAAATAATTGAGCTGGTTTGCGTGCCGTTATTGATAAAATCTTACAGCAAAGGTGTACATTGTGTTGATCGTATTTTTAGAAAGTGTAATTTTTAATGTGGGATCGCAAACAAATAATTACCACTGCCCTATTTGGAATTATGTAACAATATTAATAAAATATACCTACAATGTGTATTTTGAAAGTAGCCGAATAATAAATAAGTTGAATGTTGTTGATAACGATTTATAAAAATCTGTCCTGTGAGTTACAACCTATCTGTAATATGAAACGATTTTGATTTTAGCAGTTAATATTTTAAAAAAATGTGGATATTATTTTTGCGGTATCTGAAGGAAAACGTGTCGTTTACTGTTCTATTACCTTATAATTTATTCAAAAAAACGTAGGTATGTCTGTGAGTGTGTATATATATATATATATATATGGAAGAATGAATCTTCTTTGGATCATCATTGGTTCAATGCATTGATTCAATGCCATAATTAAATTATATCGTATGCAAAGTTTGAAGGTGAACCTGTTCACCATTGAAAAGCTATCTGGTAAAAGAACCCCTCATGGCTGCATCTTCCTTTAGAAATCAAAAATATAATTTATCAGAACAACTTGTGTGAAAAGTTTTAAATCTGTACCGTTCATTATCGTAGAGTTCAGTGATAGCAAGGACACCTCATAGTCACAATGGGCTCTATATAGCGGATGAGTGTTAGTGACGATTGCGTAGTGTCAATAAGGAACTGTATACTTGCTTATTTTAGTATACTACTAAACACAGACACAGACTCACACATACACATAACCCTCTTATGTTTAATGCATAACGCGTGAGACTAATTTTTTTCTACTCTGCTTGAAGGAGTTTCACTTCAATAATTCCTTACGCTTTAAGTTTATTAAGGTTAAAGGTCTATTATGTTTCCATCAATATTACTGTCTAGTGTGGTTTAGAAAGAATTAAACTTTCTACGAAGTTTACATTCCAACCTTATGGGTTACATGCAACATCCCGAAATTTTTTTTGCTTGGGATGATACAACCGTAGCTATGAACAGACGAGTGTGCTTAGCAGCTGACATGAGGTAAAGTATAGATTGCTCTTTTATAAGGATCACGATAGTCTGTAGACCCAGGTCATTGTGTAGGTTAAAATTTCTAATATATCGCGGATCATCTATGCCTACGCGCATGAATGTGTTTTTTTAAGGCTTCTAGTTGGTGTATCTTGTCAGACGGTATACCTGTTAAGTAATGATTCTACCCCCAAAAAAGTAAGAACTACACACATTTTGAATAACGCGATTTTGTTACGAAGGAACAGCTCACATTTATCATGAGGTGACAGCGACCTGGTTAGAAGAAAAAAATATCCGGGACAGAACCCGGGTATTTTTTAAGCAAAGATATTTCATCATCATCAATCATCATCGCTGGACCTTCAGCCAGTCGCAATGACTGAAAGGGACAAGTTTCGATACACCGAAGGGAGCGTAATTATCGGGGGGAGCGTAGGTTCTAGTCTGGATTAGGAGTGACGGAAGTGTAGAGCCAGCCGATATTTGTGCAACTTTTAGCCAGAAACTGGATTCAGAATAGGTAATAGATACTATAATGTGTCAATAAATACAGTGGAAAAGGGTAGGTTTCTTCCATTTGTCTTCCGTTCTCCGTTTTCTTTGCTTGGTGCAGAGCTTTCAGTGTTTGCTTCCGGAAGTTGGTGTGGTTCATCCTCAGTCTTTTAGTTTCTACGTTGCTCTTTGCTAATGTGGCCAATTCCCTTGGCTTTTGTTGTGACAAGTCATATGTGTTCTAAGACAGCCTTTTTACATAAATTTGTTTCCTCAGTTAATCTTCATTTTTCATTTTCTTTGCTCAGTATAAACTTTCGGTGCTAGTGAGAGTTGGTACAGTTCATCCACAGCCTTCCTAATCTTTAACTTGCTTTGTTCTTCTTGATTCGCATTGTAGTAACGTGTCTATATATACACATATATATAAGAAATCTGAGATAGGCTTGTTTTTCTCGTCAGTCTTTTATTCTTGATTTTCTTCACTTGGTGCAGAGTTTTTTAGTGTCTGTTTCTGGAAGTTGATATAGTTAATCCGCATCTTTTTTCCATTTTCGTTTTGTTCTGAGCTAATGTGGCCCATTCCTCTTGGTTCCTATTGTGATAATTGAAGTCATATCGGAGCGAATCTTCCCATATTTAATAGGATGTCCAACTTTTCTCTTTGTTGTAGTATATCTTAGAGCAGAGTTAAGTATCTGGGGTTGGTCCCTTATTAAGAGATGACCGTAGTAGCATATTCTTCTAATCTTCATGATTTTGATGATTTTTTTTCCTTCGAGGATTTCTTTCGTTTTCAGTTTACGTTGATTTCTTGCGGCTTGTAACATATCTTTCAGAATCTCTCTTTCATACTGTCTCAGTCTTGTTCTATTTGATTTGGTTAATGCTACTACATTCAGACCGTATGTTATGGTGGGAGAGATCACCATTTTGTAAATCAACTTGGTGATTTTCCAGTGCATTTTGCTCTTCTTGGTGAAGGGAATGAGACCTTTTGCATTGCAGATTGCTTGTTTACATCTTGACTTTATCGTGTCTCTTCGACTCAGCTCTGAGGTCAGATACGTACCCAGATATTTAATTGTGTCCACGGGAGTGTGATTAGGGAGTCCATTCATTTCCTGTGTTTATTTGGCTATGCTCTTGTTGATTGGATCTCTGACTAGCATCTTGGTCTTAGTTTCATTTAGTTTTAAGGCCACTGAAATTACGAGTTCTTTTAAGTTCTTCATTAGATTAGTAAAAACTGTGGTACTATCGCCTATAATAATAATGTCTGCGAATGATAATATGACGGGGATATTAATTTTTGCATCCTGGTCCAATCTTATTTCAATGACTAACTCCTCTAAAGTTCTTAAAACGTCGTCCAACACGATGGTAAAAAGCCGAGGTGAGAGTGGACATTCTTGTTTGACCCCTTTTTCTTTGGCGATATTTTGGGTTTTTTGTCCAAACCATAGGATTGATGTGTTTTCTTTGAGACAAGACATGATACTATTAGCTAAAGTAGTATTGGCCCTTGTTCTCAGAATATCATATAGAGCACAAAAGTCTACCGAATCAAATGCTTTTTCTATGTCGAGTTGCAGTACATATGCGGGCTTACCTGCCTTCCATTTTTCATCCAGAACTCGTCTAACTACAAATATGTGATCGTCCGTCGATCTGTATGTACCTCATAACGACCGCTTGATAATTGTCCATAGCTTCAATTTATTCATCTAAAAGTTTTAAGAGGTAAGTGGCATAAACTCTATAGCCTGTATTGCAAATTGATATCTTTCCGTAATCATTCAAGGACTGTGGTCTAGTGGTTTCTTGGGGATTGGAATTTGAATTGTCTCCACCCATTCTTGCTTTTCTTGCTTTTGAAAGGAGTTGCTTTCACATGCTTTTCCGATGATTTTTGTAACTTGTTTTACAAATACTTTAGACGCATGCTGGTATAATTCAATAGCCATTTGATCCAAGCCCGGTACTGTGCCTTTTTTCAATCGTTTGATGATGTTGAGGATATCGTCGGTAGACGGTCGTCAATTGGTTTTTTTTCATTTTGTGAATTTTTTTAAGCAAAGATATTTCTTAACTAAATTACGTTTTGGATCTAGCGTGACCACGAGACTTAACTTACTGGCACCAGTAGATAGGTCGATTGAGCAGTTTCAAAAGATGGAGAGTCTCTGTCTTACCCCTCGAGAAATACATTGCGCACCCACACCCTACTCGCACCTCGCATATATTGATATTCTCTTCGGTGTACTTGGAATTATCCCTTTCACCATTGCAACTGACTATAGGTGGAGATAATGGTGATGATGATCACGAATTAAGTTATATACACTTTTTTCTACCATCACTTTTCATTGAATTTAGACAAAAAAGTTAAATTTATAAATCTTGTATGCTATTTTCTAGATTCAATGCACCGATTGTAATTTGTCGTTAACAACGTTTAATTTTAAATATCAAGCAATTAATTTGTCTTTATTTAAATGAAATGCAATATTAAGGCTTCTTCGCGTTTGATCACTATGGTGGCCATTTTTGGTCCTCCAGCTGCGTCAATAATCTATTCTGTCTAGTTTTTCTTACAATTGGATTTTAAACAAACTAAGCTCATTACACTACCTACCAGAACAAACAGGAAAATGTCTTCCATACAGGACAGCGTGTATATAAAAGTGAAAATCTTTTGAAATCAATAGTTATCTTTCTAGACGTTTCACCTAATATATGATCAAAAAAAATCTTACTTACTTTTATGCTTTAATAAGTTTTTAAACCAAAATACATTTTTTAACCGTTTAGTGTCACATCTGTGAATAATCAAAACGCAGTGTTATATTACATATTTATTTAGTCAAGTCTTTGGAGACGTTGTCTGAACAGACGTAATAAATATTATATATTATAGTAATATTATTATAGTAATATTTACATGAAAAGAATGTAAATGTAACAACATTCACAATACACATTGGTGAATATTTTCAATATCCACCATGCATTTGAACGTGAAGATCTTTCTTGTCGATATTTCGTTATCACAATTGGTATCCTTATAGTATGGTTTATGGTTTACATTGTTAAAAAATTTTTTTTTCATTTTTATTTAATTGTCTGATGAATCTCACATGTCAAAAATTAACAAAAATCGACAATTTAGTAGAATCTCAAAATAAAAGGAAAAACTCAATTATTTTTTTAATATCAGCCGGCAATAAGTAGATAAAATAAGCATAAAAGAAAACGTACCTTTACTTTTAATTTCGACACTATCATAACATTATCAAGGGAAGATGATTATTAAAGAGAAGAAACGTCATGTATGTATAATTGACACTGAAATATTTTAAATACATTATAAACAATATTAATTATGGCTTATTTTTGCTTAATATTTTTTTTTTATATAAGGAATAAAATTACAAATTGTAATATTTTGTTTTCATTTTAATCAGTGAGAACTCATTCTCAATCAATATAACAAGTTCGATTTGGCTATTTTGCTTTTAAAGTAATAATTCAGTTAATGAGAGCTGTTCATGAAAATAGCTTGAACATTAAGTCGCGGAAAAAGTTTTTCGTACTTCATAAGTAAAAAGTTTCAGTATGATCTCTTTGGTTGTGCTGTTTGCATCTGGTTAGTATCGATATTAAATAGATGAGAACTTAAAAAAAGGAAAAAAATTAAAAACGGTGTCCCGTACTGAGACTGGGATACCGCATACTAAAACACGCACGTTTGCTTATTTTTAATGATCGTATGCGACAAAATAGATTTGTCTAAGATAAAAGCTAGGATTTGTTTTGAAAAATCCAATTGACATTTGAAGTGTTTTTATAGATCTATGAAGAAAATTTAGAGGCTTAAATCAGAACTCGTAAATCTTTATTTTAAAAGAGGTGTCTATGACTTTTTTTTCTCGCTTATAAAAGTTAATAAAATCTGTAAATACAACTGTCAAATTAAAGTCAACGACATGAAAAATCGAGTCACCAAAGATCACTTTTTACGTTTCGTATTTTCTGAAAAAAATCGAGATCCCTACCACCAAACTTTCCAATTCGTCACTTCAACACGGTTAATGCTTAGAAGAAACCTATACAACAGCTTTAGATTTTATTTGTTTCTTTTCTTATGCTTGTATCTACGAACTTCATTTATCTCTTTTGTTGAGCTGATTTCACACACAACAATCACTTGATGCAAGCTGTTCCAATCAAAAGAATTCCGTGACTTTCATCTGAAAGCACCGCGAGACTAGTTTATTTCAATTTTTTTCATAGTCTCATGACCTATGGAATTTTGTTATGGGATCACGTAGCCGATGTTAACACAATTTTCGTGCCACAGAATCGAGCTATTCTTGCTGTTTATGATATGAGACCGATGACATCTCTCAGAGAAAAATTTAAAGAAATTAATATCCTAACTTTAGCATCGCAATACGTATATGAAAATCTGGTATATGTTAAGAGACATATAGAATCGTTCCAAAAAAGGAACTATATCCATAACATTAATACTAGACGTAAGACCGATCTCGCTGCTCATAAAACCCGTCCAAGCAAAGTTAGCAAATCATTTAAGGGGTAATGTGTGCACTTTTGTAATGACATCCCAGCTGAAATTAAAAACTTGCCATTTTATGAATTTAAACTTTTTGCTAAATATAAGTTACATAGCGTATCTGAATATCTTGATGAAAAAAGCCCTTGGGATTGAACTGCTCAGCTATCAGGTTATTTCATATTATTTTTAAATGTCGACTAAATTATTAATTACTCAATCCTCAATATATTGATGAGTAAAAAGAGCAACACTCGAGTTTCTTGCCGATCCTTCTCAGCATTTCTAATAGATAGTAATGTCGAAAAGAATTTATTAATGATATTTTTTCAAGTGTAATTTCATTACCCATGACATAAAGATATTTTTGATTTGATTGATTTGATTTAATTTGTTTCGGGTGCTTTAAAATTGAACTTTTCTTAATATTCTACCTTTACGTTCACTATTTAACTTTTAAAATAAATATAGATTTTTTTTGCCTTGATTTTACTTACATTAATTTTTGTACCTCACTAGACATAAAAAATATCTGTCTTTATCTTAAACGATAAACAGTTTCATAGGTGTATTAAAGTTAGCTAATCAATATTAAATACGCAAATTGATTTCTGAAATATAGACATTTTATTTTATAGCTTGATATCTCTTTCTAAGTTTAATCATAATACTGCAGTACTGTGCGTATAATTGTAGCACTGTGCATAATATTGCAGTACTGTGCATAATACTGCAGTGCTGTGCATAATACTGCAGTGTTGTGCATAATACTGCAGTGTTGTGTATAATACTGCAGTACTGTGCATAATACTGCAGTGTTGTGCATAATACTGCAGTGTTGTGTATAATACTGCAGTACTGTGCATAATACTGCAGTGTTGTGTATAATATTGCAGTACTGTGCATAATACTGCAGTGCTGTGCATAATACTACAGTGTTGTGCATAATACTGCAGTGTTGTGTATAATACTGCAATACTGTGCATAATACTGCAGTGCTGTGCATAATACTGCAGTGCTGTGCATAATACTGCAGTGTTGTGTATAATACTGCAGTACTGTGCATAATACTGCAGTGTTGTGCATAATACTGCAGTGTTGTGTATAATACTGCAGTACTGTGCATAATACTGCAGTGTTGTGTATAATATTGCAGTACTGTGCATAATACTGCAGTGCTGTGCATAATACTACAGTGTTGTGCATAATATTGCAGTGTTGTATAATGCTGCAATACTGCATAATACTGCAGTGCTGTGCATAATACTGCAGTGTTGTGCATAATACTGCAGTGTTGTGTAATACTGCAGCACTGTGCATAATACTGCAGTGTTGTGTATAATATTGCAGTACTGTGCATAATGCTGCAGTGCTGTGCATAATACCGCAGTGTTGCATAATACTGCAGTGTTGTGTATAATGCTGCAGTACTGGCATAATACTGCAGTGTGTGCATAATACTGCGTGTTGTGCATAATACTGCAGTGTGTGCATAATACTGCAGTGTTGTGCATAATACTGCAGTGTTGCATAATATTGCAGTACTGTGCATAATGCTGCAGTGCTGTGCATAATACTGCAGTGGTGTGCATAATACTGCAGTACTGTGCATAATGCAGTGTTGTGTATAATATGCAGTACTGTGCATAATGCGGTGCTGTGCATAATACTGCAGTGTTGTGCATAATGCGGTGTTGTGTATAATACTGCAGTACTGTGCATAATGCAGTGCTGTGCATAATGCTGCAGTGTTGTGCATAATACTGCAGTGTTGTGTATAATACTGCAGTACTGTGCATAATACTGCAGTGTTGTGTATAATATTGCAGTACTGTGCATAATACTGCAGTGCTGTGCATAATACTGCAGTGTTGTGCATAATACTGCAGTGTTGTGTATAATACTGCAGTACTGTGCATAATACTGCAGTACTGTGCATAATACTGCAGTGTTGTGTATAATATTGCAGTACTGTGCATAATACTGCAGTGCTGTGCATAATACTGCAGTGTTGTGCATAATAGTGCAGTGTTGTGTATAATACTGCAGTACTGTGCATAATACTGCAGTACTGTGCATAATACTGCAGTGTTGTGCATAATACTGCAGTGCTGTGCATAATACTGCAGTGTTGTGCATAATACTGCAGTGTTGTGTATAATACTGCAGTACTGTGCATAATACTGCAGTACTGTGCATAATACTGCAGTGTTGTGCATAATACTGCAGTGTTGTGTATAATACTGCAGTACTGTGCATAATACTGCAGTACTGTGCATAATACTGCAGTACTGTGCATAATACTGCAGTGTTGTGTATAATATTGCAGTACTGTGCATAATACTGCAGTGCTTTGCATAATACTGCAGTGTTGTGCATAATACTGCAGTGTTGTGTATAATACTGCAGTACTGTGCATAATACTGCAGTGCTGTGTATAATACTGCAGTACTGTGCATAATACTGTAGTATTATGCATAGTGCTGCTTGTAAATGGATAAACCGTCGTAAAACTCGACACTCCTAAAGATAGTGTTTAATTTCACATTAGTAACTAGCTTTCGGCCGCGGCTCCGTTCGCTTGGAGCTCGAATGTATTCTTTCATATTTTAAATCGATCAATCACGCTGTCAATATCATTCAACTATTCAGAATAATTTACTGTTTTATTACGCCTGTGGATGATGCACTAACAATAATATAATTGCTCTTCGGTGGAGTAATGTTGAGTGTGTTTCCTTCGGACCGAGAAGTATTAAATTCGATCCTATCACGGGATAAACGACCGTTATGAGTTCTTAGTTAAAATCAAATTATACTACACGCTCTTAGCACGATTAAGCCGTTGGTCGCGGATGTTCACTACGTCAGATTTTTTGAAAATTCCTGAATCTTTTAAAGACAAAAATCCATGGATACAACCAGCTCGAGTCCTTATTGGATTATATCCTTCCGTAATTCTTTTGCTTTTGATGGTTAATTGTATAGTACTCAATTTAAAAAAAGCTACTCGTTAAGTTTCTTGCTCATTTTTCTTGAAGGAAAACTACCTACCAAACGAATGATAAATTCATATTATAATGGTAAATTCCTATTGTAATGACGCATTCCAAGTGTTATATATAATCTATGAAATAAAGAGATTTTTGTAGTATTAGATTGTTATAGTATTAGTACTATTAGGAGTTTAATACCATTTAAGTGATGCGATGTGATGACCGATCAATATAAAGTTCAGTTCCAGTTCATATTTATCTATTTCATATACATCAGTACAAGTGGTTTAAAAATATTTTACAAGATGAATTCGTTCTGCGACGTTAGACTTCGTAAACATGTGGACTTTTGAACGTGCCCTTGAGATGTAGTGCCTTGTATGTACATTGTATATTACTTAGCTTTAAGTAAGAGATTAATTGAGAAGAGATTGTATTGCAAGTGCAATGAAAGTGCATTACATTTTTTTTTATTTCATACAATAGATTTACCTTCTTTGCTTTAGAAAATCTTGAACAGACATGAAAAAAATACGTTTTTCAATATCGTCATATACATGAATACAAAAAAAAATATACTTTTCATATATTATGCAATAAAATAAAAAATAAAAGCTAAGACAAATGATAAAATGTTTTTATTATTTATTGAATTAAAATTTCTGATACGCATAAATAAGATTTATTAATGAGATATTCCTTTTGATTACTTTGAAATGCGCACAAAGTTGTTTTGAATTATTGAAGATATAATATAGATATCTGGATTTTTTTACCGTGTGCAGTTTTAAAAGGACCGATTTCTCGCCGGCAGTTATTTAAGTGCCCTGTATATTACGAGTTATTTTCTGTCATATCGTAATAAGTCTCACAGATGTTACATTCGCTAACGACCGCTAACAACGCAAAATCAACACAAATTAAAACTTAATTGAAAGGAAACCCGTTTTAACATAAAAAGATATATCTTTGAAAATAACGTTTCTCATTTCCTCATTACGCGTTCACACGCACAAGTGTCCGAATGATAAGAGAGTGATGCTAACGGTGTGTGCTGATAACCAAAAATGATTATGCATTTCGAACCACTTAACGTGCGCGCTGCACCCGCCGGCGGCGTCTGCTATGCAAATCGTTGCATTCGTTCCTTGATTTGTAAAATATTTACTGAAAGCACTAACTGCATTCGATGTTTCGTTTGTACAAATGTTTCGTTTTGTATAAACTAAACAGATGGGAGTATATCGATGGATGTATGATTTTCAAACGAATACCTATCGTCCATTATAGTCCAGTCAAAATGAGCTACACCTGTGAGAAATGCAAACTGCATTTTTCTTTAAATATTTCGTAAATTACGGAAATTGAAATAAAAATTTCTAAAAATTAAAAGCTTACAAAAAGTGCAAGTAGGTAGAATTAAAAAAAAGTGCTTTAAATAAATATGCTGCAATGATAATTGATGGAGAATATTTAATGAAGGTAAAATGTCCATAATTATTATAATTCGAGACGAAGCTTTATAGGAGTGGAAAGATTATAGGAATCTGTATGAGATAATTTTTATAATATGCTACTCCACTTCAACTCGACTAATTCGCTTTAAAGTTGTAAAGGGTTCAACACACTCATGCCCTCGCACACGAACTCACGCAGATACATGTCAGAGGCATACAAACATCATTTGAAAGTACATTCTACAAGACTTCAAAGGTGTAGTTGTTATAAGGACTCTACGAAGCAGAATGACTTTAGTACCAACATCTAACAAATGCTTGAAAACGAAACGAAAACTCAGAATTAGTCATAACTAATTCTCCATACCACTGCCGACCTTGTTCTCGATTCTGATGCAGGTCCCGCTCTCGAATTTCGTTTCCATTTCGGTATTCCATCCCCGTCATTCATACTCCGCGGTTTTATCCTCGAGGATATTATTCATATCGTACGTCGAATTCGTTATTACATCGATTATTAATACATTTGCAACAATCCCCGTATTGTCTATACGAATAAGTGATTACGTGTACACATATCGCATCATTCTGATACTGTAAAGGCGAAAGATGCGCCGGCGACTCAGCGGCCTAAGTTCATTGCCTTCGAACCGGGATGTACTGGGTTCGATTGACCGATGAGTTTTGTACTTAAGTCACGTAGCACCGCACGATCCAGGACTCGAAGAACACGTCGAGCCATCAATTCTGGAAGTCTGTCTCCGGTAGCCCACGACCCTCCGTAAGCCGGCGTGTTCAAGACAGTCCAAGACCTTCAACCTGAAATGGAAAGGCTGCGACAGGGTGGCGGTGGCGCTTCAGCAGTGGCGAAATTAAACCTGATAAGGGAGGATGTGAAAATTTATATCCACTGCCAATGGGAGAAGATATACATTAAAAAAAATAGTTTAAAAAATGTGTTCTCTATTGCTCGAATATAATATAGCCTTGTGTTAGGGTAGTGGTCTTTATAATCGCTTACATAATTCTAGATATCGCGACCTATGTGAAAACAAATTACACCTTTTTATAATTATGAGTTTTCTTAAAAAATTAACGAAAACAAAATAAATTTCACTAACTACACAAAGTAAACAAACATAATGTCGTGTCCGCTTCCAATGTGGGCAAATTATGTTGTTTCACGGTAAAATGTGGAACGTTAACTTTAATAACGTTTCGTGCCGATGTCGGTTGTTAAAAAATAATTACCGTTAAGTTTAAGTTACGGCGTTAACCGGCAAGGGTATCATTTTACCAAGATCAGTATATAAGTATACTTATTTTATACCAACATTGAGACCGGATCTGTCTGGTTATTGCAAATGGTTCAGAGAAAAAAATGTATTTTTTTTTAGACACAATTTTCAATATATTCAAGATAATAACAAATAACTTCACACAAAAAACTAAAAAAAAATACAGACCAAAGAAATGCCGTTTCGTAGCAAAACATAATTTAATATCTAAACGCAGCTATTGTTAAATTATCGATAGATTTATTTCAATAAAAACTTTATGAATGTCTGATTATAGGCTTAAATAGATACTTACTTCATTAGAAAAATAAAAAATCATAGTACTACTTATAAGACACAAAAAGATGAATCGAGTATATTTCATAATATATATATATATTATTCTCGCTAACACTGTATTAGGTACACAAACTTTAAAAATTGTTTTCGCGATTTGTGTCGCTTTTTTTTTGTAAGAAATCTTCAAAATGTATCGAATTTCTACATTAGATTTACTCATTTTGGCGCCAAGATGAGTGAATCAATCGTAGAAATTCGATACATTTTGAAGGTTTATTACAAAAAAAAAATGCGACACAAACCGTGAAAATAATTTTTAACGTTTGTGTACCTAAACAGTGTTGGCGAAAGTAATACAAAACTAGTCCAAGCTCTAGTTGACCTGTTACGAATAAAGTCGATGCCATTTAGAAAAATCACAGCAAGATCGGCATATTAGTTCTTACAACATAGCTGAAGAGCTGGCTATTGACCACAAAATAGTTTTGACCCACTTGGAGAAAGTTGCATATACAAAAACACTCGATACTTGGGTGCCACAGGAGTTCACTGAAAGAAATCTAATGAAGGTTGTATTTACAATTCTCTATTTAAACGTAATGAAACCGAACCGTTTTTGTAAAGATTGAACACTGATGATGAAAAATGGATTACCTACGACAAGACCGTGCGAGAAAGATTATGGTTAAATGGCGAGTAAAATAGACAGACGATACCGAAACTCGGATTGACTCGCAATTGCTTTAATACTATGGATTGAAGGGAAACTATTAATTATGAGCTTCTAATGCCGGATAAAATCAATAACTCGGATCTCTACTGCCAACAGCTGCTGAGACTCAAACAAGAAGTAAAATAAAATAGCCGAAATCGATCAACAGAAAGGGTGTGGTTTTTCATTATGATAACGCCAGACTACGTACATCTTTAGCCACTCAACAAATATTGAGAGAGTTTGGTTTGGTTGGAAAAACAATTATATTTGTAAATGCATTATTAACAATCTAATAATGTGATACCATTTATTTTCAGAATTTCAATTTAATTAGAAAGAGGGGGACGTGGAAGCGTACATAATAAATACAAATAAGTTACAGTTTAGTGCTTAATAAACCACCACCGTAGTGGCTTAACGATGAAGAGCGTTCGCCTTCGGTACCTGAAAGGTACCTGGTTCGATATTGACTACGGTAAAAAACCACGGATCAGCTTTAAAATTAAGGCAATTTAACCCGCTCCCTCCGTGCCTTGGAGAGGAGGCACAGCCATTGCGGGTATCAACGCCACTGGGAACGACGGCCGCTGGTAGTCCCCGACTCGAACCAAACCAGTATGGTTTAAAACCTTAGCCTTTTGTCTGAAATGGAAAGAATGAAAAAAAAAATTAAATAACCTTTCGAAAAAAATATAAGGCGTCTTGAGGTTTGTGACCTCAAAATAATTAAACAATCAGTCGCTTTTGCAGTTGGTACCAGTTAAAGATAGCTGCCAGACGCAGTCTCATAATTTAACACTGTTTTTGACTCAATGCTTTCTTAAGATTGCTTATCTCTTTTTTTATCGTGATTTGAAACGTTTGCAAAAAGCTAACGTGCCAAGAGATGGCGCTGTATGACTGTATTACAGAAAAATATAAAATTTTGTCACAAATGCTAATTTGCGATCAGACGAATCCCAATTTTACCGAAAGCTATTTCTTAGTTTTACTCATAAGAGCACAATTTATTATAAAATTATGGTATAGTTAAAATAAAATAACTAAATTTTGTTTTCCTTTTATGTTCATCCATTTTATTATTCTATATTTTTAATTTGCTTTGATTTAGTTGGCACCGACTTCAAAAACAACTAATCATTCAATTTCTTTTACGGATTTTAAGGCAGTTTATGTACATATATTATTACATATTTATATATTTTATTCAACATTTTTTAGTGATTAAATAATCAATTTTCAAAATGCATCTATCTTTTACTTGTGCCTTAAGACAATTATAAATGTGTGTATGATCGGTCAGCCGGCCTTTATGTAATACAAAATCGACCAAGACGACAGATGGTTGACGGTAATAACGAGATCACGCAACCTGTCCTCTGACAATAAAGACCACACATACCATAAAACGCAAGTTGCGCAATTTAAACACAGAATTTGACAACTGAAATCAGTTATAGCCAAAGTGCATCTCCTGACTATTCCAATATTGCCAAACGCGTCTAGAATAACTTGTTGTATTATGAAGTTCCGGTGCCCACCTTCTGGTTTCAACATCAATCACTACCATTTTCGTCAGAATGGTTATATTTAAATTTGCTCTCTTATAATTAACTAATCTTAATCGAGATGTCTTATCGCTACCGGTGAATTACTTATCACTGAGAAGTTCCGGCGGCCATCTGTGGTCTTCTTCGTCGGTTCCACGTCACTAAATGATATTTTCTAAATGCTTAACTTATATTTGAAAATGAAATCACTAAATGTATGCCTATAATATTTGAGAGTGCTTTTCAATTCCTCATGGATCTCATCATCAGTTATAAATTTTGAAAAAAAGGGGACCAGTCAAGAAATATATTGCAATAAAAGAAGAATTTTCCGAATCGGTTAATATATAACGGAGTTTTGAGGTAACACACATACAAAAACACACAGTCTAATTGAGAACCTCCATATTTTGTTTGAAGTCGGTTGGAAAAGCTATGCCCTGCAGCGGGGTCGTCAGCGAGTAAATGAGTGACCTTTCGTTTTGTATACACAGATACAATTTGTTTTTCATTTTTTAGTTTGTTTTTTTTAGCAGAGCATTTGTATTTTTTTATATTTATAATTAATTATTTACTATATCGAATTATAAAAAAAATAAATATATTTTTAACAATCATTTAGGTTTTCAAAAGCCATGAAATTATTAATATTCCTTTTACAAACTGAACAAATAATCTTTCCTTTATTATTTTATAATCTTATACGTGATTTTTGCAAATTTTCAAATTTTGAAGAGACTTATGCAAAAAATCATAAATTTTGTACAAGAATGTAAATATTATTATGCTACTACTGTATTTTATAACATACAAATACACGCATGATTTACAACTAATATACTCCATTGTCATTAATAGACTAGCTTTCGCCCAGCTCCGCCCGCGTGGACATAAAACTAATTACTACACCCTTTATTCGACCGATGACGATGTGTTCACCATGATCTCGATCCAATTGCTGCTCACGTTTCAGTTCTTACAGTTATCAACATAACAAAATAGTATGATGATTACCTAAAACCTTACCACAAACACCAAATCCTTGAAATAATTTCCTATATTCAATTATAGGTCCTGATTGTAGAGAGTTTTGCATTTATATGCAAATTGTTTCAGCTTCTAGGCTGTATATCAATTCACCCTCTATTGCACTTAAACTCTCACATTCATTTTTCGTAAATATATCCCAATTACAAACATCGGCCAATCACAGGTTTTTTTTATATATACATACGTATATCAAAATCTTTCAAGATGAATGAAGTAATTAAGCGCCTCTTATTTAAACAATACACTCTTTAATAACAATAATAATAATTACTATACGTTAGTGACAACTAAGTGGGGTGCAGCGTCCGTTTAACACCTGACCTTTACATTTTCACCTGTTTTTATATCAGACGGAATTAACTGCAAAGTAATTTCATGTGCCCGGGTGCAAATGTCAACGTTTCCGCTCACGCCATCGATCGGCTCGGAACAAGACTTCCATGGAGTGGCTTCTTAATTTTGAATATATCGCTGAAGCACTTCAAATTAATATAAAAAACTACTGAGTGATGAATTTTAAACGTTTACAAGAATAAACTGTTAACTTAGTCTAAAAGTGTTTCAAATATTAAAACCACTTTAACGCTCCCAAATGTGAATTTTCTGTTTAAATTGAACTTACGCTATTGAGTTCATTGTTTATTTGTTGTTTACTGATAGTTTTGTTAATATTAGTATCTTAGGGCCTACCCAATGGAAATAAACAAAATTAAAAAAAATAGCTTTTGGCTTTACACAAACTGCAGTTATAAAAGAAGTATCAAATACGTAACACGAACTTACGCCAATGTTCCAGTAGTATCGGTCTTTTTTATCGGTCCGTACTTACGTAACACAACTCTTTCATATCAATGACACTTATCAATCATGTGGTGTAAGTTCCTTTATTTCAGAGCATTTGACTTATAACGGCTCAGTGGCTGACAGCCTTGTCATCAAACCACAGGGTACAAACCTGATTACAGGCGAACCGACAAGTTCGTTATTGGTTGGTTATAGGTATATTTGAGTCAAATCAAAAGATTGGCTCCATGCCCCGGAAAGTACGTCAAACGGTCCATCTCGAACGTTATCATCGCAACGTTGATGACGAATGGCATTGTTGATGGCGAACGGCAATGTTGATGATGAACGGAATTGTTGATAATGAACGGCATTGTTGATGGTAGTCGTTAACACTGAAAAAATATTTCAAACAAACTTAGAATTGTTAAATATCTTTTGTTGCGATTATTGACCAATTATTTCATTAAAAAATAATGCAAATAATTTGACGAATCGCTTTAAACAAAACAATATTTAGGTCGATTAAGACAACCAAGATATTGAGCCGTTCAGAATCAAATATGCGAATTCGTTTAATTGGAATGATCATTTTCTTTTCAGTGTAAAATAAAGAGATTGTGGCACGATATGCCTCATTACTGGGGAAAAATTTATTATTATTAACTTTAATTATGTATTCCTTAATTGATATATTCATTCACAATCACTCATTAGTTCAACCTGACACAGATTCAACATTCCCGTTATAGTCTATAAGAAAACCTTCTCTTTTTCCAAATTTACCTACGAACGCTAAGAATACACTACTATCTACTCCATGGACTTCCTTATTCTCGTATGTGTGTTCCGGGCAAGCGTGACGCGCCCGTCTTATCACGACTGTGGCGATAGAGAAATTATAAACCGAGGATACTGAACACATATAATACAACATAAAGGTCAGGCAAACCTGATTCGATGCGATCCGTTGAACATTGTTAGCGGGGCTCTCTGCCGTAAAGCGTTTAATATATCTAATTAATTGTGCGACGTCGACTTATACTAATATTCTTAAAATCTAATCAGATTACATTTATTTTCAAATTTATCTTACAATGCGGTGTTTATATTACATTTTTAGGGCTTCAAGCCTTGAGGCACTCTTAAAATCACTTCGTTGCTCATCTGTCTATCAAAACCCTTTATCTCTGGAATTCGTAGAGGTATCAAATTGCATTAAATACAAAATATTCAAGTTTACGCTGCTTTGGACGTATAAAAAAATAAGTTTCAAAGTCGACATAATAAAAAAAAGTGGTCATTTTAGTATTTTGACTCTCAAAATCAAAGAGACCGTATATTACGTTTTTCTAGGTAAACTTTTCGTGAACCTAGAATGGAGTAGTAGTGGAGCAAAGTCGCACAGCACTAATAAAGAATCTGAAAATCGTTAATTTGTACTTATATCGTTTAAAAATTATATTTTCAGATGACAAACTAACATTTTCAGTATGGGCCGTGATGGGAGCTGATGTATAGGACAATATTTTTGATTTCCTTCTATGCAAATTTAAGACTTATGAAAATTTGAATGCTTAAAATAATATTTTTTTAATAAATGAAAATAGTAAATTCGGAATTCAAGAGACTTATATCACGCCGGCATCGGTACCAAAATCATGCAAAAAAACTTTAAATTCTCGATGAATTAAATATCTACATACGTAGCTGTTTGTACAACTGCCAGAAGTAATTCAAATGATAAAGAAAACTCTGGGTTTCAATAGAGAGAACTGTAATTATACGATTTACCATTATTTACAATAATGCTAAAGTTTGTATTGCGACAACCACGCCGATACTGATTGATAGCTCACTGGTTTTTTATTATCTATGATAAATGGCCAAGGCAGAAAGCGAATTAAAATCGGCGCAGACATACAGTTCGCCTTGATAGTTCCAATATATCTCTCATAGGTAAAAGGCAAATTTTGTGAAAGCCTCTGCGAACTGGTTCTGTAGTGACGAGATCGATGCTGTCCTTGCCAGGAAACAATTTGCTCGTTCTGACCATTTTCCAATGTCAAGGTGGAGTATTTTTGTCGACGATAAGACAAAGTTGTTCCTCCTGAGTTTTTCTTTGTTGGCTCCCCGTTTTGTAGCGTTGTTGTAATCCGATTACATGTTCCTTGTAAAATTTTCGCCAGAATTCTTGTCTCAACCTTTCGACCACGAGAAAGTTGATTCGTGCGGGTTTCCATTAAGTCTGCGTTTGGTGTAGCGATTAATGGTTGTCCTACCAATATATGTCCAGGAGCAAAAGGTTCAAAATAATTAGGATCGGAGAAAATAGAACACAAATAGATTTTAGAATTGAATAGTAGTATTCTTCAAAACTGATTGAATTAATAAGTACTCTTTTTAAGCGAAATTTAATCGATTTTACTCCTAGTTTCCATAAATCATCCTAATGGGTTGAGTAAAGTGGAGTGAATTGCCACTGAGATCCTTCTTTAAATCATAATTCGGTTTGAATCTTTTTTTATGGTTTTAATTAATTATTGAATCCAACAATTTTTTTTCCATTGTCAGAAAAACTTTTAGAAGTTTTGAACGACGACGATTTGAAAAGCTTCTGTGGACTTGCTAACTCGTAAGTTAAAACTTTTGTAACAAAACAAAATATGAGCTTTGATATGTTTAGTGCCACGATCCTTTTTATCCTTAATAACAAATGGTCCTGCAAAATCACAACCAGTTTTTTCGAATGCTTAAGATGCGTATATACGCTATGTAGAAAATTACCCCATGATAGGATTCGTCAAATGTGGGTTATATCGAGCGCACACGACACATTCGTGTGTATTTAATTATCCTAGACAAGCTACGGCCTCCGATTGGCCTAGTTCTTAATTTGATAGATGATAACATGAATTGAGGATCTGCTTGTAAATATTTAAGATATTCGTGTTTCATTAAGAGATAATCTAAATAATGTTTTGAACTAAGTACACATGGATGCTTAATGTGCTCAGATAAGTTCAAGGTTTTAATCTCTCCTAAACTTCAATAATTTCTTGCTTATTCATGAAGGGATTCAGATATAATAATATGCTGGTTTGTTTTAAAGGCATATTTTTTCTTAATTATACATTACTCTTTAGGAAAACTTTCCTTCTGAGTGCATTTTATTAAAATTAAAAATGATGAATGTAACTCATTTACAGTATGAAACGGCAAATAAAAATTTTGAGACAGGCCACTTGAAATTGTAAAATAAAAAAATTTTTAAATTTAAAAAATGGTACTCTTTCTCAATCTTATTACGTATATTGCATTCGTCTGTCATTTGTTTTTACGAATCCGCGTCAAAAAAAAACATACGATTTCATTTATCTTCTAAAATAATAGAAAAAAACTTCGAGAAAAGTAGTTTTGCCGATGTCGAGAAACCAGTGGCTACATGTAGTAAAAGGCTGTCGAAGCGACAGCTAATTGCGACTAAGCAGTCTTTATCTCAGTGGTTCCATGTATTGATCTCAACGGGCACTATTTTAAAAAATAATAATAATAACTTACTAGTTTACTAAATCTTCTATTTTCTCAGGATTTTTGGAGTGCCTCACGTAAGATATCCAAAACTAAATTTAATGCCCTCAGTTCCGCCGGCAAGGACGCGGAATGATTTTTTTCTTCTTTGTATTGATCGATGTCAATTTCATTTCCGGTCTCGTTTTACAGTCATAGTTTTGATTCAGATCCCGTCTTCATTTTCGTTTTCGTACCTAGTTCCGTTCTCAATTTCGGCATCGGTCCCGTCCTCGATTCTGCTCTCCGTTCTTAGTTCAATTCGGATTCCGCTACCAGTCACAGTGCCGATTTGAACGAAGCCAGGGGTCAGTGTCAAAGTAAAATATAGGCAGTATTATTTCAAAATAGTGTGGCTTTCTATGTACGGGTGTAATAAATATAATAAATCTATAGCATGGATGATTTTGTTAAGATTCAATAATACAAATACATGATCAAAATCAGGGATAAGCCCTACTAGGTATAATACACGAAACACTAAACATCCCGTTCACACTTTTGATTTTAATCCCGTCTTTACACTCACTTTCGACCCCAGTTCCGTTCTTAATTTCGACCAGAAGCAGAATCGAAAGCGGAACGGCTTTCGATTCTGATTCTGGTTCCTTTCTCGATTTCGATCCTTGTCTAGCTTTCCATTTTGACCATCCTCTTCTAGACCTAGTTCCGATTTTCACGGAGCCAAATTTCATTTTGATCTCACACTCGATTTCAACCTTAGTACCGTTTCCGATTTTAAGTCCTGTACTGGTCACAATTCTGATTTGGACGAAATGGAAGGAAATACTAGAATCAAAATAAAATATAAATTATATTACTAGGGGATGCAGTAGCGGTCTATAAGTTAAAAAACTATTAAAATTCCCTTAAAAAGATGAATTCAGGCATGAAGCCGAAAATAAATGTTAGTAACTTAATTTACTCAACAATAACCCAAATATCAGACAATTAGCGAAAATACGTTGAGAATCGCTTTGTTAGTTCGTTTTAGTAGTTCAAATACGGGGATGAAACCAGGAACAAATACAGGTTTTTTTAGGGTTCCCAGCCAAAATGGCTAAAACGGAAACCTTATAGTTTCGTCATGACCGTCCAAACATCCGTCCGTTCATCCGTATATCACAGATATTATATTCAAAAACTGCAAGACGTATATGGATGAAATTCATAGTATAAGTATCTAGTATAAGCCGCTACTTAGTTTCGTGGTTAAATAATAAAAATAAATATTTTTAGGGTGGGCACTCTATACATGTAACAGAAGCATCAGAAACAAAATTTTTTTTCAGCCTCTTTTACATGTGTGGAATTCGTCGCAATGCACTAAAATATTTGTTGATTTATTAGGGGATTATTTAAAATTCACCGGGTTGTCGGTGCACTGATCACTGCTATGAGCTTTAACAATTGAATTCATATTGACAATATAATTCAACCGATGATTTATTCAAACTTAACGTTGAATTCCGATAACTAATGTAAGTTTATAAATCGACTGATTCTACAATTCGCCTGCGACATCGTCACACTCGAATCGTCTTGTTCAAGTTTATGCGAACTCAAACACATTTATGGAATAAATCGCTAAAGTAGTATACGTTTCGCTTGAATCATCACACAACCTCCTCGAGCTCAGTGACCTTTGTTATTAGTACCGACATTCACAAACATTTACTGTGATGCATAAACTAATACATTTATGTGTAAATGTAAGCAATAAATGGATCGAACTACAGAGAACAAAAAACTCGGCAAATGGTAATCATTATCACAATTCATTCATTTTTCAGCCAGTCGCAATGACACGAAGGAACAAGTCTCTATACGCACTGAAGTGAGCGTCATATCACCATTAGCTTACCTTACAGCAAGTCTCAATGATTGGAAGAAACGAGTCTCCATGTACACGGAAGGCGGCGTCAGATCATCTTCTGTTTACCTTTCAGCTGATCACAAAAACTGGATGGAACAAGTCTCTATATGCATTAAAGTGGGCGCGATATTTAAAAAAAAAACACACCTTTTATTTTGTTTTACGTTTCACATATAAAAGGCGCCATAAATTTCAATACATTTTATAAATTAAATACTACAATTACACTGCATGCACACTCTTCCTTAATAACCGCTTGATAATCTTCCCGTTGGAAACGTCACGCGATTTTGTGGCGTGCGTTGTGTATTTTCCGATTGCATTAAAATAAATTGGCATACTTGTACAAGTACTTGCATATGCAAAACGAGTCCAATACTCATTTCTGCTAATTAAGGGGAATTTAAATTTAAAGGTATTAGTCGAGTGATTATTGAAAGTATATTTATTTGTTTATATAATTATGCTACTAGTCATGTTTCAGACTTTTATCAGATCACGACAGAATCAGATCTATCTACATTTTTTTTCACATG
The DNA here is from genome assembly GCA_005406025.1 of Eumeta japonica. Lineage (NCBI taxonomy): Eukaryota > Metazoa > Arthropoda > Insecta > Lepidoptera > Psychidae > Eumeta > Eumeta japonica. The sequence continues at coordinate 553,376 of BGZK01000228.1, forward strand.
AAGAAGCTTAGGGCCGTATTAATAAAACACACTGAAGTGCGGCGTTCCGTTTTGAGAGTGGTAAGTTCGAGACAATTACAGTGTTTCGCTATAGAAAATAATATATATGTCTCGTTTCCACGTTACTTCTTATAACGTCGCATCATTTGGATGACATTTATTAATACGACCCCTTAGATTTTAAGTAACACTGATCCATTGTGAGTCAAGGGGTAATAAAGACCATTGTCACCAGTGTGGTGACACGTGCAGATTAACGTGTTCTAGAAGACACGAAACAAGACGTTTAATGTAATTCTAGTGAAAAGTTTGGTCGTTTAACCCATAATTGGGATTTGAAATCGATTTTTTGATTCTAATTCGAAGTCAACAAACTGCCACCACCGATATACACATGTTAATAGTAGCTCTCGATTTGGCCAGAAATGCACTGAAACAATTTTATTGCAATGTGACCATCGTTGAGTACCATAAAATAGTGTATTTGTTGTATTAATATGTTACTATATTAAGAATCCGACCAAAAGCAAACCGAGTTCACTTAAGGGCAAAATAAAGCTAAAGAATAATTTAGACATTTTTTAGATTTCATTTTAAATGGTTTTTCTAGAAACTTCAAAAATCGGAAATTTGTAAGAACCAAAATACTAGCGAAAACTTTTGTATTCCAATTCAATTACTTATTGTTATCCACAGTTATTTTCAGATTGAAAAATTGTAAAAATTATTAAACTTTATTACACGAAGTCAATCCTTCTTGGACTAACATTGTAAAGACCAGTCAAAGTTTTCAAACTTAAAACACATGTCGTATATTTATGTATTTCAGTTTTAACTTTTATTTCTCCCGTATATCGTATCCTTTTGCATAATCCTGCGATGTACAATCATTAAACTCTTTTACCCATAAAATTAATAACTTACATGCAAATTTCATTATTATGCACTAGAATATGCTAGAACAAGCAATGCCTAACAATGAGAAAAGTACTTGTTAAATACAGTAAGACCTTACTATTAACTTTCCTAATTTTGAAAAGTGGGTTCGTTGTATTATATGTATAAACGTCAAAAAATACGCAAAATATTATTTCACAAATTGTAGGAATAGGTTTTACCTCATTTTCACTTTCAGTAAATATTAAATTTGCGTGTGTCGAAATTCCGACGGTGCTGTTTAATATTGACATTTCGGTTATTTTTAATTTAGATAAAAAAAAAAACTTTGTACAAAACATTTTTAATACACAGATATTTTTCTCTGTACCTTTTTATTATACGTATGGATTTATAAATTATTCAATGTTTATTTTCACATTCTAGCTTAGATAGGAAAACATGGCAGCAATGCTAATATTCCAATATTATTTTTGAAAGTCGGGAGCACCTTCAGCCAACGAATTTGTATGAAAACGTGAATGAAAGTGACAAAGCAAAGGAATCCAGGATATTGTATTATAGTGATAAATGAATTATATGAAAGTATATACATGCTTCCCCCTGTCTCTACGGGAAAGAAACATAAATTAACTTGCACATGTGTGATTTTTAAATTGACAATACCACAATACCTACATAAAAGAAATCATATTGTCGATTCGATAATTCAAGCCTAAATTGCAATACAATGATTTGACAAAACAAAGCTCGTTAAGTTGTATATAAATAGTGTTTTTATTTATAACTAGCTGTTACTCACGACTTTTTTCGCGACTTTGTTCAGTTCGCAGAATTCAGAAAAAGTATATTTATGCATTTGAGAAGCATATACATAATCACATTGCCTCATTGTGAGTTCCAATAAGCGATTTAATCTCAATCAGGTGGTCTCATTAAATAAGAGATAATATATCGTATATCTCACTGTAACATTTTGATGTATAATATAATTATTCGTCACGACAACTTCGTCACGGATAATGATGACGATAAATGGGAATCAAATCGACAAAAGCGGCTATCACCAAGCCAGTAACAGTTCTATATTTTTAGTAAAAAGATCTGAATGTAAAGAGATATCCATGCTAAGATGTTTAATTGAAAAATGTCTTTGCGCAAAATGTTTGTTGACTCTTTTTTTGAGGTAAGGCGACAACGCTTGTGACGTACCACAAGTGAACATGCCACGTGATAGCCGCCCATTGGTAAAGTGACCCTCAGTTAAATATATAATAAGTTTCTATAAATATAAATAAATAAACAAAAACAAGGCAGCTACTTCAATTTACTTTACGTACAATTCATCAGATTTGCGAAACACAATTGACCCTATATTTTTTTTTGATGCTGACCCATAATTATTTTCGTTGCCAGTAAAAACTTAAAGCGTTTCCCACAAACTTTAACACTGGCCAGTAGAACTGATCATTGAACCGGATTTTCTTCACCATTTCATAGGTTTTAATTTTTTCGCGCGTACCCGAAATCCTTTTTTCAAAATAGATAAGTTACTTTTTATGTTTAGGATTTAACTGCCAGTGAAAGGCCCTTCAAAATCGATCCACACAGACAGACAGACAAATGTTAATTCTAAAAACTTATGTTTTAATATAAATGCCGCATATACGTTCATATGAATATAGTAAAAAGCTGTTATTTTGACATTACAAACAAAAACTTCAATATTGTACAGTTTGCACGGACACATTTAATTTTCTCTTAAATTTCAGGAAATAAATTCAACATTTTGAAAAATGCTTAAGCATACGTGCCTCCGTGTTCGTATACGGATCGATCACATAAATTTAGTCCAATATTTTTATGTGAAATTAAAAACTGGATGCAGATAAACGACATAAAATCACTTCGAATCTATGGCAAGTGGTGGGTGGATAATCCTCGAAATCATAGCCTTCCAAGACGAGAGGTCGCGACCGTAGTCAGTAAATAAAAACCGAGATAAGAGAACGCAACCGAAGCAGTTTTTTTCCATCATCAAAGTTCAGCCGACAATTTCTCATGGCCGAGGAAGAAAGTGGAACGGCTGTGCGTATGTGCGAAGCCTTTGAACAATGACGCCTACAAAAAAGATATTTCTCTAATCTAACAATAAACTATCTACTTTACGTAAAAAAAGCAAGCGATTGTTATATGTGGAGAAATAGTTTTATACTTACTGTGGTTGTTTCACGTGGGTTCTCGTTTTGATGTCGAAGTATCGCTTTTAAATGGCGTAAGAGAAAATTGTAGTAAATTCACGAACGCGATGACTTTTCAATACTAACCAAACTATCGAACTTACTTTCTGTTATTGAATTATTGTAATTTATAATTATTTGCTTTTTATTTATACCTGTTTATTAATTTTAAAAACCTTTATGATTGTATTTGTTTAAATGTTGTTACATATAGAACTGTAATAGTTTGAAATTAAATTGTAAGACGTATTATATTATTAAACTCAATGACAAGACTTTTAGATATTTTTTAATGCATTTTATCCGAAAAAAAAATTGAATACTGAACGCTTTAATATTTTCAATAAGTGAATGGTTAGCAAAAGAGAATTTATGTAGAGCTTATAATTAATTTTATTCTTACGACAACTGCAAATCACTATATTATTTCTAAAAATTCGTATATAAACTTAATAAATCTTTTCACGAAATGTGTTTCACCTTAAAATATCCAACATCTGTATTTAGTTTTCACCGTTGCTGTAGACCAATTTGTGAAATTATTTTTTAAATCTTTAAAAGGGACAAAAAGATAGCCTATTGCTGAAAAAGATAACCTTAAACTAAAAGGATACATAGCACCATCATAAATAATTATTAATATGACCTGTAACATTATTATTATTTTTTTAAACTTTTCCTCCCCAATTCAAAGAATCTATTTTTTACATCATACTTCCTCAATTCTATGGTAATAGAATTGAAGTGACGTGACTTCATGATGACTAAGGTGACGTGGTGACGTGACTTATGTAAAATTTTATTAAAAGTTGTAGCCCCTTTCATCGAAGGAGGTGAGTAAGAGATAGATATTCAAAAAATATTTTACGTTATCAGTAAAGAATCAATTCATAGCACAACGAATAACTGATTCTAAGCTAGCATTATTATAACGAGATTCTCATATAAATATTATATTGTGGCTAACACTAAAATAGAATCACTTGTGCAGCGGTATCTCTTAAATTATTACGCTGTTACGTAAATCTCGTTAACCTACCTGCATTCGACTACCATAACTTAATTATTTGACAATGAAATAAATTTTGATAAACGTCTACATTATTAATAATAGTTGACAAAATGAGTTTATGTGTTTGTTGTACTTAAACAAGTGCGACAAGTTTACATGAAATATTCTATTCATATAGACTGGATTTTCGAAATTATTATAGAATAATTCTTATACGAGAAAAAAATTCAGGAATACTAACTGCTAATATATAAAGTAATTTAAATTAAATCAAATTAAGTCATTTAATCCGTACTCTTGTGCACCACGTTAAGCAGTTAGTCATGGATTTTGTTATTGCTGCCCTTTGTTATTGTACCATTATTACAACCCTTAGCTCATACTTGGATGACAATTGTGAATAATCAAAGCCTGTCTCATACTTGTCTAGCCCCTCAATATTAGATAGAGTTTGTGGGACAGTGAGTCCCTTTTGTGAGGTGACAAAAATCTGTCTCAAGAAATGAAATACTGGATTGAGAAAGAGATATATTTAGAAATCTGTATTCACTGAATAAACATTACTAAATATTACAATATGCTAACCACTGAGCCATGCAGGCTGTCAAATCTGTCGAAATATTGTATGAAACTGTTAAACTGTAATGTCTCTCTATAGATTATTTTATATAATAATATGAGAAGGGCTATATTCAGTAAGAATGTATATTTTGAATGCAAATTTGAAAAATATAATGCAAGAACTTTGATTTTTTTCAAATATAAAAAAATAGTGCAATCATACCAGTCAGATTAATTTAATTAGTTTAATTATTCACGTATATCGGAGCATTATGCAAAATTATAAAACTGATTAAAATGAAGCTTCAAAAGGATTCTCAGTCTCAGCTCTTTGGATTGAAGCTATTCCTCTGTCCGTCCATCGGTATGCATCATGTCCCATTTTCACCTTTTTCTCATTGCTATACACCAACTGAAATGAATATTTATAAAAATACTAAAACTGATAGTAGTAAATGGCAGATGGAACCAATTTGAAAAAGTAAATAATTAAATAGAAAAATTATTATTTATACCTTGAATTCGATGCAATAAGTGTTTGAAAAAAAACCTTGCCAACGTTCAGAGGTGAAAGTGATCTATTAACTCCTGAAAACTTTATAACAATCCAGTTAGTTGCATTCGAGTTTTGCGGCACATGCAAACAGATGAACAAAAGTTTGTGCTGGTCCATACATCAATCGGTGATTTTCATTAAGCGAATTTAAAAGAATTATTTCAAAATCAAGTGGTTTTTTTCTGATTTAAACCAAATCACATCAAAAATAGCTTTATTTCGTATGTAATAAAAGTTAAAGTTGAAATACGTCATAAATGATTGTTTTCGACATTAACATTACCACCCATTCCAAACGCTGATTCACCATGGGAAGAATGGGCAAGAAACTCAAGGTTTACTCCTTTTTACAAATCGAGATAAAATAATGAGTAATTTGTAATTTTGTACAACACTTAGAAATAACACGAAGCAACCTCATACCCGAGCAATTCAATCCCATGGGTTTTTTTCACTAAGATATTCTTTCAGGGTATAATAGCCTTTGCCACATAACTTTCTTTTAACAAAGCGCTTAAATTCATAAAATGGCAAATTTTGTATTTCAACTGGGATCTCATAATAAAAGCTCACACATTACCTCTTAAATTTGGTAACTATGGTTAGACGAGTATTATGAGCGGCAAGATCGTTCTTACATCTAGTGTTAATGTTATGGATTTCCCTCCAATTTTTGGCACGATTCTATATGTCTCTTGACATGTACCAAGCTTTCGCTTGTATATTGTGACGCTGAAGTTAAAATATTTATTTTCTCAAATTTTTCTCTGAGAGATGCCAAAATCTAGCCAGTGATATAAAATAGATTAGCTTTCGGCGCGCGGTGTCGCAAGCGCATATATTCCTTCATTATTTATATTGATCGATTTTGTTGTCAATTTCAATGTCGTTTCCTGTTCTGGTACCATTCCTGATTTCGACCCCGGTCAAGCGCTATATTACTTTAAGGTTAGGGCTCGTTGATTCTGTTACCGTCCTTCTTTCAATATCGATGCCGATCACGATTCTGATTTGTACGAAACCGTGGAAAACGCTAATATTAAGATAAAAAATAATATATACATATATAATTTTTTTGTATACAGCTTTTTATGAATGACATGTTTTTTTTAGAATCAGTGTAGTGATTACGTTCGACAATACAAATACACAAATGAAGTCGGGGACAAATTCTAACGAGTACGACGCAAAAACCTACTCCAAAGAAAAATACTCGAGCGTGTCAAGTTTGGCAATGATCGGCCGAACGATCGCGAAGTTTAGTAATCTTGTTTAACATCCGTCCATTTGCATATTAGTACAGGAACCGAATTAGTAATCTGTTCAATGATGAAACGTATTTAATACGAATTTGAGAATGTTAAAAAATGTAACGCGAGTGGGCTTGCTAAAAAATTCCCGGCCGGAGTACGATTAATTAAAAATTTTAAAATTATTTTTTTTTCTATATTGCACTCATTGGTTTAACGAAGCAGTTTTATGCCAATCGAAACTATGAAGCCTGTAAAATATGTGAAAGTTCAGTTGTCTTATTGTTTTCCTGATATAACTATTGTATCGGCGTAATTGTGCAAACTGATAATTCGATACTAGTAATTTGCACACATCTGTTTGATGAACTGGCAAAAACCATTGTTTTATGATTATGTGACAGAAATTTCTGGAATGTTTAAAAAAAAAAGGCATTTTTCAATTTTTAAGAAATGGTAGACTGGTCGGACATTTTTCAGCGACCCCACTCGCTATATATTTTTTAACATACTAAATTTAGTATAAAATACTTTTCATCCATTAAACAGGTGGGTGAAAGTAGCTTCTAATTCGGATCTTAGACTTAAGTTTATAAATACTCAAAATATCTCCAATTTCAACTGAAGCACAAACATTGTTCACACCATTGCTTAATAGTATACTATTGTGCGTGTGAATTATATTCAGTAAATAACCTATAATAATAATGATAAATATTATGTAAGAGTGAAATAAACATTATAAAATAGCGTAAATAAATAAAAGTGAGTATGACATGAATTATATCCTACAGTTTGTGTAATAAAAAAATAATAAAATTATACATAACTCGAAATAAGAAAAACATTTTGATCAATAAATTATAAGGATAAATGTTAAATTTGTAACTTCAAAACTTAAAATTTAATAACGTAGTTATTTAAAGTCTGCCATTTTTTATTGCATCTCTATTGAAAATCGGCCTAGAAAGTAACTCAATGTTGTATTAGCCTGTCACTGACTTAAATTTAGTCCAACTGGCCAGTTATCCGACAGAAATTCAATGTAGCACTGGCCAGTTACTAGCTTAAATTAAGTCTAACATTCGTTAGTAACTTGTACGTGTATATTCGTACATTGTAGTAGAGATCATAAACTTTGACAACTGATCTTATTTTAGTATTTTTTTTTTTTTTTAATTAAAGAGTGAGCCAAAAGGAGGTGCTACTATACGTCGCCTCAGTTTCGAGTTTCGATGATGTATCTAGCATCACCGTGTGAAGTTATCTTTAGTCGTTTTACGTATACAGATTGAATAAGGAGCGCTTAAGTATTTATTTGTTGACCGAGGATTCCGCTTGCTTATGTTTGCCTCTTTGGAGATGTGTCCGTCCCTTTCGCACCCGCAGGCGAACGTATACAGCCATCTCTGGCGTGTACACGAGCATTTCGTAATGACGCCCTTTTTGCGGCCAGTCTGCGACGCGCGGACGACGGAAGATTTGTTCTGGCTATAGACAGCAATGGAGGCGTGTTTGGACAGTTGTCGTTTAATGTTAAATTTTTTCTTGGGTATCACTGCTCTCATAAAAAAAAAATGAAGGAAATTTTCCATTATAAGAACGGTCATATTCGACTAAAATTGAAAACTTCTCACTGCTGTGGTAAATAGTGATTATTTAAAAAGTTTTCAACGTTGTATTTAGGTTACAATCCAATTATATATCATAAACCCGTAATAAAAACACAATAAAAGGGACTTATTGAGTGTGAAAATATAATAACACAATACCGCTAAATGGATACTTTAAAAAAGGAAGCCCTATTATTTATTTTATTCTTCGAATGATTTATGATTTTTGGAATGTGTACGTGAAAATTAAGTATTCCTGAATCCCATGGTAAATGAGGCATTCTCTTTTTGCATTCTATTAGAAAACTAAAATGACAAATTACTAACAATTTAATCGATTCGGAAAAGCGGGAATTTTTTATGGTTTTATCTTTCGGGGATTTTTTCCAGAATCCTTTGGAAATAGTTTGGATTTCTTTGTCCGAAATATGATTAAATATTTAAACGAAACGTATATATCCATAAACTTTGAAGAGAAACAAAGAAATCAACTTTTTATTGACACATTGATTTATCTGTAAGTATACTTTTATTCTGCAATTGACATAACGCTATTGCTTTATTACGAAAACCCTGCTTGTGATTTATCTAAGTGTCGATGAGCATATTAAAATATACGAACGAACTTTAAATAGGACAGAGATAAACGTTTTTAACCTAATCAACTTTAAGAGTTAGACAGATAGGATTTGATTTGTTATAATTCGTTTAGTTTCAATCATATGTTTAATATCGTGTCAAATAGTATAACAAAACCTATCAATAGAAAACAAATGGGTTTACACACATTAACATTACAAAACGAAATCATCACAACATTTATCACTCAAAGACTCAAAAACTAGGTTTAGGTTTAGGCTTACGAAATGAAGAATATCAATACATACGATATCCAATTAACAGCGACACAGATATTTTAAATGTTTCATGAATATAATAGAATTTCCCAATCAAAACGCTACACCTTACCTTTTTAATAACAATAATTTTGACGAATTTCAAAAGCTAGTTTCGTATTTTCCTATTTTTGGTATGAAAATACGAAAATACGAAAAAGATTTTTTTTTCCCCGCTGATACCATACATAAATAATAGTACTAATACTAAAATATATATGTTTTATATTAATTTATTACGCTTCCGACTCCTACAAATATATTTTATCAATTTCATTTCATGTAATAACGTCCTAACTCGCGGTACGTTTAATTTATGTGACTAATTTAGTAAATTCAATTTAAATGTGTAATTGGAAGTAATAAAAATGGTATGCTAATCAATTCATTATAATATATAGTTGTTTAATTGAGCCTACAGTCGGCGTTAGCACTTGCATGTGTCAATTAATTATCAACATGAAAATAAAACCCCTTTAATACAGGCAATCACGTCATATTTAAGTTTGAATCTAATATTTAAAAAAATCCTCGGTTACTAAGTTACGGCTAGCGTAGATTCTTTTTTTTTTATCATATGAATTGTTTATTTATTTATTTTTAATATTTGTACTCGAAATGCTACGGGACCCTGTGACTAAATTGTTTCTTTATTTTTTTTAAAATATCTAAAAATTTTTTTAAAATATATTTTAAAGATATTTTTTTTTAAATATCTTTAAAATATATTTTAAAGTATGCTACGTGGTCCTATCACTAAACCTCCGCTGTCCGTCCGTCTATCACAGGATTGTTTTTTTTTTGAACAGTAATAGGTGGATATTTGAAATCTTCGCAAAGTAATGAAAATGGAATAAAATAAAAAGTTAAAGGGGGTCCCCATACAAAAAACGTTTTTTTCGATGTTTTTTGCTCGTGTCGTTGAATGCTAACATGTAGACGCATAAAATTTTCATTAAGTACGTATCATTATGGCCGCTATAACAACGATTGATAAAAATAAAATAAAACTGAAAATGAAAGGGCGTGCCGATAAAATAAAACGTGTTTTTTATTTTCCTAATCTATTTTTTAAATATATGCACAGTTAATTTTTTTACGGCGATAAAGAACCATTCATATGCGAATTCGACCCGCACTTGGCCGTTTTTCATTCTATACTTTCAGCTACTGATTGTCGTTTAACCAAAAACTTATTCCAGTTAGTGTTTACAGTTATGTAACTGAAAAAAAAATATGTACGTAGGAAATCCGACCACATGGTTTTCCTTGTTCGTGGCAGATGACGGCTTGCGCGCGGCCAGTTTTTGCACCCGCCGCCGCTGGCCGCTGTAGTCTGAATTTAAGCCTTTGTTTAGATATATTAAACTGGTGGATGACCACTTTTGTTGTGTTTAATATTTAGAAAGGATGCCCTTTGAATACAAATTTTTCATTTATATTCCTTAAGGAGAGTATATATTTTATGTACAATATGAGTATACACATAGTTTTTATAATATAAATCGTCTCGAATTTAATTTAATCAACTCAGATAGGTTAATCAATATGGTTTTTTAATACTGTATATTGTTTAATAAATACTACACAAAATATTATTTTACAATCGTTGTACACTAAACTTCATAATTTGTAGGCATTTTCAGAATTCAATAGTTTAAATTATATTAAAAAACGTAATATAATGAAAATATATATAATGACTGCCATAAGTCCATACAATATGCATATATTTTTATATGCTAAAATGTTACACAGCAATAATAGGTACTACTTTAAAAAAATCTATCTATTGCAACGTAATCTCAAACTACGCCTAGAAGCATATATGTTTCGCAACAAACAAAAAAAAAAAGATATTCATTTCACGAGAAGCACTTACATCGAATTGCCATTATTAAAAATCAATTCCGATTCCGAAACGGGACAAAAACGTACTGGCATAACTCTGCTGTGCGATACGAAAAAAAAAAATATTAAAAAAAAACCGGCCTTAACATAAGACAATGCACTTAGAAGCAATAAAAGAACCATCGCAATGAAATATTAGTTACCTACTATCTGAATAACGCGTTTCGTGTGGGCGGTCTCTCATTACTCATGCAAACTTTGACTCCTCCCACACGAGCACGCCCACCGCTCCGTCTTCCGTCCCTCTCGCGCGCGCCGGCACCCACCCCCGCCGTCTCCCTCTGACGCACTACGCCTACAAGCCTCCGGACTCCCGTTTTTAGTCCGCGCAAAGACATCGCGGGCGCCGCTGCCCTCGGCCGCACTGGATCGTCTCGGGGTGGGTGTGTGAAGTGAGAGAGGAAAAAAAACAACAAAAAAAAACCGCCCCCGGCCCGGTTATGTTTTTCCCGGCTTCGGAACCGGGCACGCGGCGCCGGTTCTTTTTTCATCCGGACGACTACGAATAGTACTAGTAGTAACCGGCTTTTTCCCCACCGGCCGCGAGCCGTCCCTGCCCCGGCCGCGACGATATCGGCCGAACGCGCGCCGTTGGTTTCGTCTGTTTTCGTGCGATTTTTTTTTTTGTACGGTTGCCGCCACCCACAGTGCCGTTGACGTGCCGTGTGTTACAGTGTTCACGTGGTCGAGTTCGATTTTTTCCGATCGTTTTATGATTCTGCGAAAAGGTAGGTGAACTGTGAAACATTTTTTTTTGTTTTTTTTTATTTATAGATGGAACGTTTCATCACAATCCGTTTACTGATGTAATCGTGCATCAATTCAAACATCAACAGTCGTAAAGAAGACCATGGCTAATTACGTACTCATCGGATATGCTTTACGCTGTTGATGTTTCCATAAAATCATTAAGTTCAAAAGCGAGGTACTGATTTCAAACAGTAGGCTCGCTCCTAATCACACTACTTAAGTTTGCTAACTTAGGATCTAAGTACATTGATCTATCGACGAAAAGCATTGAACTTTCAATGCATTTCAGTATTTATGAAATCTACCATTCGCACATCTTCATAAAACTTTGTATCAAGCCCCACCATCTTTTCATTATAGCGTTCGTATTCACGTTCATATTAGCACACAAATCGCATATAATCAATTCATTAATTTTAATGATAAAATCTATTAATTAAAAAAAAAAAAGAGTAATATTCATTTTTTTAATAAAAATTATAATATGAATGAAAATAGAGTCATGTTTTTGGCATGCTATAGCAAGGGCATACCATCCCACAATCTTACATAAGATGGTCTAGGAACTTGAGACGTTCACGACCGTCTCATGGGGATTGTGGGCTGCTCCTTAATTATCATTGATACGGTAACAACGTCCGGAGATGACGGCTTAAGATGGCCTTGGAGCCACGAAGCAACTGGTTTGATTTAACATAAATTGAAACTACATCAATCAAGTCGCCAATGATCAAGCATCGAACACATTTCCATCTGATGGAAAAAATAGCTACACACACACATTTGATTTAAATAATATGAAATGTCTAATAATGTCATCAAAAAAATTATCAATATTATCAATATAATCTATTTAAGTGACGAAAGTTGATGCAATAATGTCACTTTTTTTTAAACTTGTAAAAACTTGCAGCGATGGATGCAGATACGACGAGTTGAATCAAAAATTGAAACCGCCGATTGTAAAAGTAAATGTAAGATTTGAGAGATAATGTACGGACAATCTGTCAAATTTTATAAAAACGTATTGGTCCTATTACATTGCTTTGTCTTTATAATCCATATGCTATGTACCAAAACAGTAGCAAAACCGTGTACCGGCCCTTGTATTATGTTATATATCAAAGGTCGGACTACTTGTATATGCCAATTGAAAAATATAACATTTTCATATATTTTAAGGATGTTCGCTTAAATGTGTCAATTAACTCTGTCGATATCCAATGACGTTCTTTCGAGGATATGGTTTAAGGTGGCTAATGATTTTGATTTGGCTTCACCTTGGATTATGGCGAGAATTTCTTGAACAGGTACTGTTAGTGAATTTATATATAGAAATACATTACACATCGAAAATTTTTAATATTTGGATTTTCTGGGGAATCAAATGTCACTCGTGTGATCTTGTCCTCTCTAAGGTCGTTAATCGTATCATCTCGTACAAAATCTTTCGTAAGGCAAGTCTAGAATCTAGGATCTATCTTATCAAGATTGTTGGATATTCTGATCTGCGTGCGAGTCGAAAAAACACTCATCGGTGCAGACATCGTGTCGTAATACTCGTTTCCTGTGTCGTCGAGAAATTTGTAAGGGCTCATATCGAGCTTTCGATAACAACTCAAAATTCACAGTTCACCTTTAACTGAAGAAGAGACTAAAGTGAATTATTACTTCAAAATTTTTCTCAAACGATTTCGTAAAGCTAGTTCAGACTATTATTTATATAATTGTAGTTGTCTTTTATTACTAGGCCGGACAAATTAATAGGCGTTTCTTTTTAGTTTGCTTGCCAGAATCGAAAATTGAAAGCGTTTGCAAACGTTTGCTTGCAGTACAATGACGGTTATATACGTAAACCGTCATTGTACGGAATGTTAATGTCAATTGTTTTTTTTTTGCATATTTACTGTAAAGGTTTAAAGTTAACTGCAGTGCACATGCATTTTATTATTGTTTAGGATAAGCTCTCTCAGACTGCAACCGTCTGAGTCTCCTAATATAAGGTTATTGTTCATTTCTTGAATATTTAGGTTTTCTGCTTGGGCGGTCCCGATACAATGACGTTTCGGGTGAAGACATTGAAATCTGAATTGTCCGTTCAAGAACACATTCTTAGTCATATTCTGAATAAGTTTTTGACTTGAAGCGATTCATTAACAATAAAATCTCATATAAATAATTTCATGTATTTTAAGGTCGTACCGTCTAAGCAATTCACGACCGAAAAAAAAAGAAATATAAATACAAAAACAATATTTAATTGTATTCAAAAGAGATAAGATTCAGAGCGTATAATTCTTTCTTGTGGTGACCCCTGGTATATCATTGAATTTCATTTTATGGCTGAATTATCTGACTGTTTTGTAATTTTAAGTAAAAAGTCTGTTTACAATTACAATATAATAAACGACACCTGACAGCAGGCGTTTAGAAAAGATATATAAATTATTGAACGAAATTTTACAATAGTTAGGTTAGGTTAAAATCGACAACTCCCAATATTCGCACTTTTTAATATTCATTCAATATTCAAGTGTCTAATAGCTGACACAACTTTATTATATGCCTACATATAGAGCTGACAATGACAATCACTCTTGCACATATATAAATTAAGGTATCTGACTTAGCCATTGATCAGAGCATACTCTCACCATTTATTTTTTGTATAAACGTTATATGATGGAATCCCAGTGCAGATAGAATAGGCAGATGCCTTTTACCAAAATGACCTAGTAACGAAAACTGCCTTAGGAGTAGCACGCCGCGCACTCCCCAGAGACGTATGCGCACCAAAACATCAGTCATCCATTCTTGTTGAAGAAAAAAAAAATTTTCGAAAATCACCACTCACACACGTGCCAATGATTACAACAAAATCAAGGTTGTCACCACTCAAACAAAATCAAATAAAAATTGTCTTTATTTTGTAGGTAATAAAAATTACACTTGAAATGCGTCATAAACAAACGTTTTCATCATTAAAATTACCATCCATTCCAAATGCTGATGCATCATGAGAAGAATGTGCAAGAAACTCAAGGTTTGCTCTTTTTTACTCATCGATACAAAATATTGAATAATTAATAATTTAGTACAACATTTAGCGAAAAAATTAAGCAACCTCATAGCCGAGTGGTTCAAACAAAGAAATTTAAACAAAAATGACAATCTATTTAATTTAAGATTAAATGATATTGAAAATACTGAAAATAGATAGGTTTAAATTTCTTTATTTATACGATCCATCAATCAAATCGAATACTAAATGATAGAGTTTGAGTTAATTTTAATAAAAAGGAATTATTAGGAATCATCAATATGATATTACGTCTAGTTAAGGAATTCTCATTAAATTACCAATTTATGAGGGAATTTTAAATTATTTAGTAAACGTCGATGATAATTTTAAGGTGTTACAACGTAACTCAAACAAAATTGCTGTACGAAAAAATTACTGGATTTTAGAAAATAGTCTCTTCGGGATATATCAAAGTACATTTTCACAAATTTAAGAAAAGTCTGCTTCGGTTTAGGCCATTTTTTTATGCGTGTATGTGATTGCTTAGAAAGTAGCTTACCTGTAAGTCACTTTTTGACGAAAGAGCCAATAATAAATAGGCTAACATTATCGCTTTATGTCATTAAATAGGCATTAAAGTACCAAATTATTTTTTGAAATCAAATGTTTTTTTTCGGATTTTGTATAAATTAGACTATACTAAATATTGTTATTGAATCATGGTCAGTGCTTAGTGATGTTAGTCTCTTAAATTATATATTAACTATCGAGACTTATTTGTATTATATTGTTTCTAAGTAATTATATATGTAACATAAAAGAGTACCTAGTCACCACTTTAAGACCTAATAGTGTAGGACAGAAATACCTACCTACTCGATAAAATTATATAGAATTTGTATAAGAGATAGCAGAAAAGGTGTAAATAAAAAAAATCATGAATTTGAAGTAGCAAATGCGATTCATGAACCATCTTTATTTTCAAAAATAAATGAAAAAATTTGAAATTTTCATTCTTTTTGACTTTCAAATATTTTAATGAGATATAAATCAAAAGCTTGAAACTTGAATATGCCACCCTACGAGAAAATAATAAATCACACAAACATACAAAAGAGAACATTACAAGATTGTTTTATAAACACAAGTGTAGTTAATTCATTCCGATTTTTAAACCTAAGATGACAAAGTGATCAAACAGCTTAACCGCTAATTAGAACTTAATAAGCCATGCCGCGGCACGGCCAAGGTGAACGTTTCGGCTCATTACATTAAGTGTGATTCATGTCTCGTTTGATTTAACCGGAATTAAATCGATTGTCACGGATTCTCTTCGTGGTTTGGACCAATTTCATTAGACGAAACTAAGGCATCGGTAATCATTTACACCCTTAAAAATGTCTTTTCTGCTATGTATCAGGGAATTGACGAAATATATACCAAGGGCGTGAGCGACACTTGGCTCTGACGAAAACTAACAAAATCAATTCACAATTTAACTGTCGGATGTTGAGAATTAAACCTGATTTTTTTTTTTGATTTTGGACCGTCTTCCACACTAAACAACGGAGGCAAGAGAAATATTTCTTAAGATCTTTGAATTATGCTTTGTAATGATATTA